>CM026301.1:4276015-4659819 GCA_014851415.1 Cnaphalocrocis medinalis | reverse complement strand
CTTAACGTGATTCACTTCAGCTGCATAAATTACAGACACGCTCTCCGGGTGTTCTATAAATAGAACACAGAAAGAAAGCGGTATCGTACACAAATGCACCGAGGAAATGTTAAACAAAAACACAAATAAAGCGTGAATACTCACATAAAATCGTTGCTACGCCGATCTGGAACGATCACACACTTGAAGCACTATCAAGGAGTCCACAGTCACAGTGCTTGGTACTTTCACACGGTTAATAATCTCAATTGATTCGCGATAAGTCAACGCACACTCGGCTCGTCCGGTCAGTTAGAAGCTGCCACTAAAATTATTGATTTCGGAGCGTTACAAAATAACAAAAGATACAAAACAGGCTCGTACTGCACACCCCCGCGCCGAATCGATCAGAATAATAATTGTCGCGCACAAAATGTAGTGACTACTCACCTAGACAGTCGGAATGCACACAACTATATCAACAACACAAGATTCATGTCAACATTGTCCATTTTCACGACTTATAACCTGTCCGGGTGGGGTCTATCACTGTTTTTGGGTCCTTTTAGGTGTTTTTAAGGGTAATTAGTGCGAATTAAGAGCGATTTGAGCCGCGAGACGCGAGCATTGAAACGACCGCTAGCAAGATGGCTCCGGCCGCCCCGCGTATGCCGCTCGCCCCCCCGCGCGCCGCACATGCAATGAAAGATAGGCGCCCGACGCACACGCGGGGCCGAGAGCGAGCCGCGTCTGAGGATAACGGCGGAGGAGCGGATCGGACGCAAAAGATAAATAATGATGAGTCCACACGAGTCATGCTTGGCAAAAGACCGGCAAATAGCAACCACCACGAACGTGTGAACGTGTGTATTTTTTGCTGTTTGAGTCCGCCAATCCAGAGTAACTATATGTTTGCCAAGCATGGGAATTTAATCAGTGTTAGGCTTGTGTCTTCGGTTTGTGGCAAACAACCAGCAGCGTATGGATTCTGCTGCAGACAACACAAATTGAAGCGGACAGGGACACCACGGGCAGGCAAAAGGAATAGAGGACGTCCATTAAACAGATGGACCGATACATAAATAGGATCTGGATGACGCTAGAACAGGACTGTTACGAATTGCGAGCACAGGAGGAAACTAGTGCTATGTCTGATCATCATGATCAGACATAGAACTAGAATGAAGAATCAGAACCAACTCAGAACTCATATATAAATTGATATTATTGTCCTAGACACTGAATAAGCATAACAGTTCATGACACAAATGTTTATACGAAGACAAGAGCAGATAAGATGATAGATACAGAGAATAGATACAGAAATCTGACAAAAAGGAATTGAAAGAGTGTCTCCAAAGTTTGGGATATAAAGGTATTCGCTCTTTTGCCTACAGTAACTCCTTTGAATTTAAATGCACTGTCCTGTCCTTGATAACCATCAAAAACCTTTTTTATGTGCAAGGGTTGATAGCAAAGGGTGCAAACAAAAATCGTATTTTGCTTGATAGAAATAACAAAAATGAATTGGTAATTGTAATTTTTTTCATAATCTTTTGTCAAGGCAAGTCTGCCGACTTGCATATTTTAAGATTAGCAAACGATAAGAAAGTCCAATCGTAAGGGTACCTGGAAAGTTTAGCTCTGTATAGTTTTGTTAATGTTTGTCGACGAAGCGTTCTAAATGTGCGTGATATTTATTGCCAGATTGTTGTCTGTGGGTGAACTTTTGTTTGCATTCAACATTGAAGATCGTTCACCTAACAAGGTTTGTACCTGCGGTATATCCTCTGTGCCTACGGGCCCTGTAGTTTACTTCCGCTAGAATCGATTGGGACAAACAGGTATTTGTTTCAATCTATTCGGTTGATACTCGTGTCTAGTTAGACTGAAAATAATTTTAATATCTAAATTTTTTGGTCTTGAGAACATTAACTGTTTTCCTTTATTTATTTTAAACAGCACAAATCGATGCTTGTTTAGTGAAATGACCAAAATAAAGACGTATTAGAGCACTCAGAAAGTACTACTATCCAATATATTCGGATTCTTGCGTTTATTTGCACGCAACCGGACCTAAACAAAGAGCGCATATCTTCAGACCTATCCCCAGCACTCGGGCCGCAGACTCCGCCGCTCCCTTCACACCGCGGCCGTGCGAGATGCCCCCGCCCCGCTGTCCTCTACCAACCTCTTATATACTGCTCTCTTTACAACAAAAAAACACCAATTTCCCAAATTCCCGAACGAACGAGCGCGCGCTCGCAGACCTAAGATGGCCGCCGCGCTATTGGCTTCCATTTTGATTGCAGATTATGCGAGCGTCCCTCCGACCAAAGCCTGAGTGAGCCGACAAACACTCGTTTTAAAACACTTTATAAGTGTATTGCACACGTTTTTAGGCTATTTTTTCCCGTTCTATGCGACGGTGGCGCTGCCGATCGTGGCCTGTCCCCCGTTTGGGCTTTATGTCTGTTTAAAACGGCCGTGTCATTTGGATTGTACCGGTTATATTGATTTGGACATGCCCCGACAAGAAAAGCCATGTTGGCGTTAAAATGTACGGATTCTTTGTCTCACTCTGTAGTACCTGGACATCGGGTCGGTATAATAACAATGCAGACGGTTGACGCGTACACAAGCGCGGTAGAACGGTTTATGCAATGAAATACTGGGGCATAATACCAACATCACGTAATGTAATGTTGTTTTAAACGCTTGAATCCTTTTAAGGTATTTCTTTGAGTACTAGGAAAAAGACAAACCTTATCAAATAAATAGATACTCTATAACATCAACATGTTATTTTATTATATTATTCATCAGTAAAAAAATACTAAAATCAAACAACCTCGGTAGTTTTGTTGTTCGAGTTTAAGAAAGGGACAAAATAAAAGTAACCTATTAAAAAGTTGATAGAGCAGCAAAAATATTACGTAAAAAACGGGACACCGGGGATTTTGGGACAGCCCTATCTAATACAACATTTATGACGTGTAAAAATTTTGCAGGATGATAAAATGTGATGATCGTATTTTTGTTGTATTAATGTAAATTTTTATTATTAACCAAAAATGGCATAAATTAATTGGCAAAAGTAATAAACTACATGTAGAGCCTGACGTTAAATCAAAATATGAAGTAAATTATTTTGGCACAAAAATATGCCGACAGAACATCTGTCTTTGTTTCTTTAAATATTGTAGGAAATGCACAGAATGCTATTAGATTTGATTATGACGTTATTATATAGTTTTTTAGATTTTCGCGTTGCATTATACAATGTGTCGCGTTAATTCCCGTTTTAATAAGTTATAGTTAAGACGTTATTATCCGTTTGAAAATAGTATGCGGAACTACCCAACTTTTTTTATTCTTTAATCAAATTAAAAAAAAGTTTTCGATTTCTCGAATGATCATCACTCATCTGTACAATTCAGGCAACTGTTTGACAACGGTAATAATATTTAACGATACCAATTAAATATTTCACACAGTCTTTTTTTCTGTGGCCGAAGTCCACATCACAAAGGTCAAATATATTTCAACTAGGGAACTTTTTACGTCCTTAGGTAGATGTAAAGACAGCCACAACCTATACACATAAAAAAAATCATGCAAATTCGGACACATTACTAGTTCATTTTGCATGGGGTGTCGAAAAAAAGTTCGACTAATTTTCAATAGTCGTACAATCAATGTTATTCAAATTGTTTTGTAAGAGACAATAAATAGTTGAAATTGACATAAATGTTACCCAAAAGGTAACAAAACTTGACGCTATGCAGAAAAAAAAGTTAAAAATAAGTCAATAACAAACAATAAATCAATCTGTTAACAGATAAAAAAAAGATACGAAAATTACAGAAGTTGGACCGCGGCCAAAAGAAAGAGCAAATAAAAAGTGTCGAGTAATTTGGCAAACATATTTATTGCTTTATTATAAGTGATTTAAATATCTAACTATTGTGTGGTAATTTAAAAACACAAAAAAAAATCAAATAAACAAAAATATTTAGATATTAATAGGGAAGTACTAAATTGCGAATGTCAAATAAACGGGACACGTTTAGTGTCCCAGTTTTAAGAGTGTAAATTTTTAATGACCTACACCGTTTTCGGGGTAGGGTTTTATTAGTGGCAGGCGAGTATATAGCAAACCTTATAGTAAGCTATTGCCACCGCCAAGTGGAGTCACAAGCGCGCTGTTAACCTTTTAACTCCCTTTCCCGGATTGGGCGTCCGGTGACATCACTCGCGTAGCGAAACAGCGCAAACCATGCGTCACGCCATTTTTTTATGTGATAGGTAGCAGACGAGCAGGCGGATCACATGTATGGTAAGCAATTGCCCGCGCTCAGGGAACTTGTAACACCAGTGAGTTACAAGCGTGCGCTGCCACCTTTTATCCCTTCCCCCGGGTGGGCCTCCGGTACCCTCACTCACTCAGCGAAACAGCACAGGGGCTGCTTCAAGCCGGTTTATGTGAGGCAGTGGTATCGCTCCGGTCGAGCCGGCCCATTCATGCCGAAGCGTGGCTTTCCCACAGTTAAACCCATTGATTTTTTATTGTGTCTGCTGTATGGGCCTTACGAAGTTAAAGCATAAAGACAATCCATATCAAGATAATGAACATTAAAGTTAGTTGAAGTCTTTAAATGCGGCAGTCAGACTACCACACAAACCAGCACCAAGCCTAAGGCACCATATAATACTCGATAAGTAACTCCATTAAAACACACAAAAAAACGACCCATCCTCACATATTATGTCAACCTGTCAATTTCCTTCAACAGTCGACCAGCATACCCTGGCCTCTTGTACTGCTTGCTCCTCCCCCCCTGACGTCTGTATGTCGTTGGTTCTCCGCGGGGAGGGGGACCAAGGAGACTGGTCAAGTCACCTTGGGAGGGCGATGACCTGGTGCCGTGGATCCATTGAGAACATCATGTTCGCCACTATAGGACGAGTTTGATATCTACACTTGCACAGAAACTAGTAGGCTTTTGAAGATATTAAACTTTTGCGTTGGATTATAGAAAATTAGAAATCAATTAAGTCTTTAAATTTTCGCGTTGCGTTATTTTTTATTTATTTATTTTAACGTACAGTGGCCAGCACATCAAGTTACTACAATCTGTCAAATTTCCTCAATTGATATTGAACCAAACACGTTTGACATAAAAGTGAGGTTTGATTGAAGAAATTTGACAGATTGTAGTAACTTGATGTAGATCATACTTTCTTATTCTTAGAGCACAATTTACATGATAATAACTATAGACGTTGGACTGTCGGTATGTTTTCGCTATTGGTGAAGCCAATAAAAGCTGGTATGAGCAAAAAAATATATTTTTCAATCATTACAGGTAAAGCAAAGCAAAACAATAATAATAATTATATCAAAATAGCAAAAACATATAAAACATAAACAATATAAAAAGAGGCCCAGCCGTGAATTTTCAACAATAATAATATTTACAAGTACATACTATTATCAGTATTATTAACTTAAGTAACACTTATTGTCAAATATTCGTCTGTAAAAATTATATTATTTGCGCGTCCCTGATGGTAGGCTGGATACCATAAGTGTTTTTAAGGAAATAAAAAAATTATCCTACTACTATTATAAAGGCGAAAGTTTGTATGGATGTTTGTTACTCTTTCACGTAAAAACTACTGAATGGATTTGAATGAAACTTTACCACAATATAGCTTATACATCAGAATAACACATAGGCTACAATTTATAAAAATATATTGTGTGGATTGTCCAAAAAAATGACGGTAAGTGTCAATAATTAACTCCACGCGAAGTGAGGGCGGGCCACTAGTTAATAAAAAAACGTCAACCAGTAATTATATAATTATGTGCTTAAAAATTATCGCATTATGCTCTGTCAATAAAGTCGTAAAATTTATTTTTGAGGAACTATTACGGAGTTCCATAGTATTGTAACCAATGGGGCTACCATACTCTATGACGTAAGCGGCAGTGGCGCCATCAATTAATTTCAAGACTTTCTTGATACATTATAATTCCCGTCTTTAATAATAAAAATCAATTATTACCATAATGAAACGCAATTATTTGTATAATATTAACGGGATTAAATGGGACTAAGACTTTAGTCCCGTTTATATCGATAAGTAGGGCTTTTCAATTAAATTACCATTTCTTTTTAAGCCATATCAAGAACTGTAATTACAGTTCTTGATATGGCCTTTAATCGATATCTTCTATATCTGTCTTCTATACTATTTATAAAGAGATAACTTCTATAGACAACGACAAGGCTTATAGGTAAACCGAAAACACGAAACGCTTGCGCGATGTAATTGAGCACAGCGCCATCTATTGGTTCGTTTCTGAATTACGGTCCCGAAGCGAAGTGAGGGCGGGGCACTAGTCCATACTATCCATACTAATATTATAAATGCGAAAG
Source organism: Cnaphalocrocis medinalis (assembly GCA_014851415.1). Classification (NCBI taxonomy): domain Eukaryota; kingdom Metazoa; phylum Arthropoda; class Insecta; order Lepidoptera; family Crambidae; genus Cnaphalocrocis; species Cnaphalocrocis medinalis. The sequence goes on along the minus strand of CM026301.1, from coordinate 4,653,391 downwards.
TAACTCTGTCTGTCTGTCTGCTACTCTTTCACGCCAAAACTACTCAACGGATTTAAATGAAATTTGGTATACAGATAATCTAGACCCTGAGAAAGGACATAGGCTACTTTTTATTGCGAAAAGGGGGTTGTAAGGGGTTGAAAGGGGGATGAAAAATTACTTTTCCACGCGGACGGAGTCGCGGGCGGCCGCTAGTAACCAATAAGTGAGTATATTATCATCCAAGGTTCCGCTGGAGGGATGAAGTTAATAAAGATTGGCGCGGACTCCACGCTGATGACTGGCAGGAGGTGGCGCAGGAGCGACCTAGATGGAGGCTCTTTTTTGGAGACCAAGGCTCACTTCGGATCGCTGCGCCAGCGTAGCTAGTAAATTGACAATTATATTTTTACTAGCTTTTGCCACTTATACACTAAAAAATATTATATCCATTGAACTACCCATACATTATACACAGACTTTTATTATGAAACCATATACATAAACGATACATTTAATATAGCTACCAAACAAAATTTACTAGACGCGCATACAAGATACTTGCGTGTGACGTCACACGCTAGTAGCCATTTGTATAGAGCGTTTTAGGCTTGCGTAAATATGTGCTCTTAAAGTTGTGATATCTCAGGTAATTCAAATCAGAATCAAATATTCTTTCAACAATGTTTGTTAAATAGAGGGGTCTTTTGTTTAAACACATAAAAAAAAATAGTCAAATACCCTATTGCGTGGCGCAAGTGGCAATGGGCAGGGCACATTGCGAGGAGAACAGACGGCCGTTGGGGTGGAAAGGTCCTTGAGTGGAGACCACGCGCAGGAGGCCGCAGTCGTGGCAGGCCTCCCACCAGGTGGACTGACGATCTGGTGAAGGTCGCGGGAGTCCCTTGGATTCGGGTGGCACATGACCGATCTGTGTGGAGAACGTTGGGGTGGCCCATGTCCAGCAGTGGACGTCTAACGGCTGAAATGATGATGAAATGTCTACAGACACACCCTGTATGACATGATTACTTACGTAATAAGAGTAAAGTTCAGTTTATTTATTGAATGGTACAACGAAATGACATAATAGAAAAGAAACAAATTCATTGTTTAATTTTACAATAGCATTTGAACCGTGAATGATATTTTTTTATTTATTCGTTTTCACATCATCATAGTAGCGATGACTTGATTTCTATGATGGACGCCTTTGCTCTGCAGTGGGACAGTATACATAATATGTATAGGCTGATACTTTATACTTGTAATTACTATACTCCATATATATACCGTCTGCTACCTATCACATAAAAAAAAAAAACTCAATGAGTAAGGGCCGGTTTCTGAATTACCTTTTTTAACTGTGGGAGAGCCACGCTTCGGCATGAATGGGCCGGCTCGACCGGAGTGATACCACTGCCACACAGAAAACCGGCGTGAAGCAGCCCCTGTGCTGTGTTTCGCCGAGTGAGTGAGGGTATCGGAGGCCCACCCGGGGGGAAGGGGATAAAAGGTTGGCGGCGCACTTGTAACTCCACTGGTTTTGCAGGTGTCCATGGGCGGCGGCAATTGCTTACCATCAGGTGATCCGCCTGCTCGTCTGCTACCTATCACATAAAAAAAAAACCTAAGTACCAGCTTTGACATTTGAAGTGTGACTCAACTGTCAAAGTTTGTACTTAAGTAGTGCTTAACTTCAAATTCTCAATTCAAAACCGGTTCGTTAGTAAATTTAGTTAGTGATTCGTTAAATACTAGCCATTTCTAACCATAAACGTTGTGCGAAGTTGTATGATATATTTATTATCGCTTTCATAAGCGAAGGATTAATAACCAACCTTCGCACTCTCTCCAGGGAGCGACATGTAGGCCGCTTTCCATCCAATAATGCAAGGGGCGGATGACCTTCGCAGCCGTTGCAATATACTGCATTTAAGTGAATTGCATTATTATGTTTTATACTTGACACCTGCAGTCATCGAAATTTCTACATATATATATCTATCAATAACCTAAGTACACAGTATGGGATTGTATATGAAATTTTATGATCGAATATTGCCTTATAACTATCTCCCATTTTATAATTACCGTCTTACTGATCTATTCACCATTCTCAAATATATAGGATCATAAACCGCTTACCAAAAATGGGACGCAAATTCGGAATCCATTTTGTCAGCAATGTGAAGGGAACAATATGCACTTTTTGCATGTAACAAGATATGCATCTAGCAGCTGTTGGCAGCGTCGGGAGGGGGCCAAGCTTTGGATTTTATAAGGATTAAAGTCCGGTTCGATCGAGCTTATTAGACTAATACCAAGAGATTAAACTAATACAAACTTATTTAAATTATTTTGATAAGACGCTTAACGTACAGACAGCCACACATCAGGTTACCACAAGCTGTCAAATTTCCTCAATTGATATTCAACCCAATTTGTTTGACAGTAAGATGAGAGTCGATTGAAGAAATTTGACAGTTTTGTATACTTTGATGTGTATATATCTCTGAATACCTACCTACTGATTCAGTTAGATATATGATTGAGTTTATTAGCGAAAACATTATGTGGCGGGGGCCATCTTGGATTTATCATCATCATCATCATCATCAGCAACCCACGTTCGTCCACTGCTGGACATAGGTCTCCCCTAATGCACGCCACCGCTCCCGATTTTTGGCCACTCTCATCCAGCCCACTCCAGCCAGCCTTCGAATGTCGTCATCCCATCTTGTAGCAGGGCGTCCAACACTACGTTTGCCGAGTCGCGGTCTCCACTCAAGGACCTTATGGCTCCAACGGTTGTCAGTTCTGCGGCTAATTTGACCAGCCCACTGCCACTTCAGTTTGCTAATTCGGTGGGCTATGTCGGTGACTCTGGTTCTCTGTCGGATTACATCATTTCTGATGCGGTCCTTCAGAGATACTCCGAGCATAGCCCTTTCCATAGCTCTTTGAGCGACTTTGAACCGCTGGATTAGTCCAGCCGTGGGTGTCCACGTCTCGGCACCGTAAGTCATGACCGGAAGGACGCACTGGTCGAAGACTTTCGACTTAAGACTTGAGGGATGGGTGACGAGAAGACTTGACGAAGCCTACCAAATGCTGCCCAGCCTAGCTGAATTCTTCTATTGGCTTCTCTCTCGAAGGTTGTTTTTGCCTAATTGGAGCGTTTGTCCTAGATAGACATATTCCTGGACAACTTCGAGAGGTACTCCATTAACAGCGACCGGTCCCGGATCAACGAGCTCGTTGAACATGACCTTGGTTTTATCCAAGTTCATCCGAAGACCGATGTGTTTAGAAGATTCAGCCAGGCTGCTCACCATCTCCTGTAGGTCCTGTAAGGTTTCCGCCAAGATGACGATGTCGTCTGCGAATCGTAGGTGTGACATGTACTCGCCATTAATATTAATTCCGCGCTCTTTCCAGTTTAGCGTTTCGAACATGTCCTGCAGCGCAGCGGAGAAGAGTTTCGGAGATATAACATCTCCTTGTCTCACACCACGTCGCAGCAGGACAGGCTCGGTTTGGCCATTCTGGATTGGATTTATAATTTGTAATATTTTATGTATTTTACTATTCAAGCCTTTTCTTGTGATATCTACATATTTAGAGAATGAAGTTAAAATATGTAAACCATCATTTTGTGGCAGCTTTCATCTTGAACCAGCGGCGCCAAATATCAAACGGAGGATTTGTATTAATTGTGATTTGTATTTTACAAACTTTCTGCATTGTATAATAGCGAAGACAAAATGTCTTAATTACGAGTATTACGCCGCAGACAAAATGTATAATGACAAATGGACATAATATCAAGGAACGTTTATGACAAATCGATTTAGTTTCCCCAATGGACTACTATATGAGGTCCAAAAAAGGAGTGTTAACCTCGTAAGGGCCGAGACAGCAGACACAATAAAAAATCAATTGTCTTTGGATTTTAAAAGGCGTATGAGCCTTACGACCTTAAGGTTTTTAAGGGGTTGGCAGCACGTATGCAGGCCCTCTGGAGTTGCAGGAGTTCATATGCTGCGGTAGTTGATTACCATTAGGCGAGCCGCACGCTTTTTTTGCTTTTTTTTTAATTTACGACAACGACAACAATAGACAAGCATTTGACTTCGATCACACCTGATGTTAAGTGAAGAGGAGGTCTAAGGTGGGCCATGCTTGCCCGTGAAAAGCTTTTTCACTCTTGCCTTAAAGAAATAAATAACTTTGTATAAAATACACTTTGTAGAGATAGCACTTAGATTTAAGTTCGTTTGTCTGTAGTCTTTTGTTTAGTGTTTATCTTGTTGGTTGTCGTAATAAATAAATAAAAAAAATCTCATATAAAATCAAAGTGATGGTGACCCTATCTATTGACATAACCCAGACCAGACAGCCATACACTCGCGATTCGAAATCTCTGCCATCGCATCAAAAATCGATTGCTTCTATCATCATCATCTCCCATTCTGTTCCCAAGTTATCCGTGGTCGCCGCAGTATGTTTTCTTTCATTTGTCATCGTCTAATCCACCCCCTTTTTAGACATGTCATTCTTTTTGTTTTTTTTTTGCCCAAAGAAAGATTTTATTAATTTGTTATTTTTCTTGAATTCTTACCTAAAATTTTTAAAAATTGTCATAGATAGTGTTAAAATATTTTAAACGTACTTTTGTTTAGTAAGTAAAGTAAAAAAAAACACTTGTTTCATATTTCTGTGTTATAATAACTACCCTAGGCTAAAGAATCGTGTAATATTATAACATCTACATAAATGTAACCATCTCACTTATTGGCATATAAATTACCTACTTAATTTGTATGTTTTGTTAAAGATGGTGTTTTGTATAAAAAAAAGAAAGAAAACTCAATTAATTGAGGGCTTTCAGCTCAATAGTGTCAAAACACTGGCCAACGCCAATTTTAAACAATAAAAAAATAATAATTAAACCGTATATATTTTTTTCTTTATTACGCGTCTCCATAATCACTCGAGATTAGCAGAGAACGTATCACCCTGACACACAAGCCATAAACAAATAACGACACTCAATATTCTAAGGTGACCTCTGTACAATGTCGGCATTAGGCGTAATAGAGGCAGGTGGTCGATATCTAGGAGACAGCAAGAGGTGAAATATATATCGGCGTCCATAAATATTGATTTTATGCGAGAGGGCGCGGCCGGCAGGGTTGTCACGGAGACATAATACTAGTTAGGATGGCCCCAAATAGAAGAAGCCGTTAGGGTCATCCGAACTAGTATTAACCTTGGCAGGCCACGCCAACGACGCCACGACGCCACTAGATAAATGCGAAAATAACTCTTGTCTGTTTGTTACTCTTTCACGCCAAAACTACTGAACGGATTTAAATGAAATTTGGTATACAGATGGTCTAGACCCTGAGAAAGAACATAGGCTACTTTTTTATTGCGAATAGGGGGTTGTAAAGTGGGGGTGAAAGTTATAAAATAAATGAAAATGCTACCCAAAGATACTATTCCATGCGGACGAAGTAGCGGGTAAGAACTATCTATGAATAAATTTTTATCCTCCAACTAAATAATATAATACTGATTTGTCTTTATCATTTTACTAGCTTTTGCCCGCGGTTTCGCTCGCGCCCCCCACTTTCCTAAAATGGGGGGGTTAGAAAGGGGATAAAAGTAGCCTATGTTACTCTCCATCCCTTCAAATAGCTCCACCTAAAAATCACGTCAATTCGTCAGTCCGTTTTGCCGTGAAAGAATGACAAACAAATATACAGACACTTTCCCATTTATAATATTAGTATGGATTCCCATTTATATTAGCATGGATTCCCATCCATACTAATATTATAAATGCGAAAGTAACTCTGTCTGTCTGTTACTCTTTCACGCCAAAACTACTCAACGGATTTAAATGAAATTTGGTATACAGATAATCTAGACCCTGAGAAAGATTGCCTAAGGAGTTTAAAGGGGGGTAAAAAGTTACTTTTCCACGCGGACGAAGTCGCGGGCGGCCGCTAGTTTATAATAAATTAGTATGAATTGACATCATCATCAGCTTAGTCCAGGCTCAAAAGTATATGTTTCACATTTTAATTTTGAAGTCATTGACAACCCTAAACCGCAGAGTTAAGCCCGCGGGGATGTCACACGTCTGAGGGCAGTGAGATGTGAGAAAGAGACGGCATCTACCCCCCCGTACGGCAGAGAGGGACGACCCTACCTCCTCTGTTTACTCCAACTTAATTCTTTTTTATTTATTCGTTTGGTTACATTTTGCTCCCTTTGTTAGATTGAGGATACTTTTTAATTATAATTCACTCTGTATTGATTTGTGCTCTGAGATGATGGGAATCAAGTCGGTAGTTAGTACATTTATTGGAGGTTATCGCTTTACTTACATAATCAAGCACATAGAATGTAACACTCGGGTTTGTGATCACCAATCCGCATTAGGCAAGCGTGGTGATTAAGCCTAATCCCGTCATAGTAGCGATGACTTGATTTCTATGATGGAGGCCTTTGCCCTGCAGTGGGACAGTTTAAAGGCTGATATAGCTGGAGGCACGAAAGTATAGCGATGACCGTTATTTTGCGCACTTGTAAAAAAGAAGACTTTCTATCTAAATTGGTTTCATAACTACACTTTCTTGCCTCGGACTTATAGGTACTTATATTTTCTAGAGTATTCAGGTCATTGTGAAACTATCCTTACATTGGGTTTAGACTCGTTCAGCTTTCTTATATGTGCTTTTGCACCTTTTATTATAGCAAATCTTTAAGGATTACTAAATATTGTTTATAAAAAATACAATATATTATAATGCGTCAAGAAAGTATTGACAAAGGATTTTTAACGCCCGCGACTTCGTCCGCGTGGAAAAGTAACTTTTTACCCCCCTTTTAACCCCTTACAATCCCCTTTAGTATTTTATTAATTTCCTAATTTTCTTGACGCATTAAAATAAAAGAAAAACCGGTCAAATGCGAGTAGAACTCGCGCATAAAGGGTTCCGTATTCCGTAGCAGCAAGGAACATTTATTTAATATTTGAGTTGATTGAATGTAATTTTTATTGAATGGGCCGGCTCGACCGGAGTGATCCCACAGTCACAGAAGACCGGCGTGATTCACCGCCTGCGCTGCGTTTCATCGAGGGTACCGGAGGCCCAATTGGAAGGTTGGCAGCTTTAATTACCTTTGTCTTATTGTTTTACCCTAAATTGGTAAATATTATTCTACCGGTACATAATAATAACCAAAAATCGGGACGCGTCCCGGAAATATTCCGCATACACATCACTAAAGTCAATCAACGATACGGTTGATTTGAAAATAGCCGGTAAATAATAATATTTATTTAACATTATTTTTTGTGCGACTTGTAGTAGAAGGTAATCATCATTACTTAATGTAAGTACTTATAGCTTAACATTCAGAAAAGTAAAACACTAATAGTACAAAGACACCGTCACTTCTTTCATGGGATATCTAAAGCCTACCTATAGCTTGAAAGGAGTCTTCTTTAGCAATGTCACCTAAGTAAAAATCAAGAACATGATTCAGTACCAGTAGTATCGTAGGTTGTCTAATGAAATTCAGCATAAATTCATCATAACAAAACAAATTTCGCGGTATTTAACTACTTACTTTCGAACCTTTTTTCGAACACAATAACGATTTCATTAACCTAAGATTAACAGTTAACACTCACCCAGTTATAAAATCACCATTCGATTGATCTCTTCATATCAACAAACAATAAGGAAAGTTATTTGAGATTAGAATCACAAGCTAAATAAAGACTGCACTGCACTTTTCATCAGATGATCAGATCAGACAAACCACAGCAATCAGCATCTCTCACTCATTTCGACGAAGGTTTTCTTGGTCGGTGAATTTGTCAACAGAATAAACGAGTAGCGACATCTAGTTGCTTTTTATTATAAGCATCTAAGTAATAAAGTGTCACTTCAGTTTGTTTGCTATTTGTATAACTTAGTTCAGCTACTCAACGCAAGATGGCGCTGTATGACAATATAATTTTTTGTTTCAATTTATTTTAATTAAAACAATCGTATTAAAAATTCAAATAAATTGAATAAGTACATACCTAAGTCAATTACATAAATAAATTTCCTTATTTAATAAACGAATACATAATACATTCACTTTTTACTTGAAAATAACGTGTTTTTAAACCGTACAAGACGTTATGATTAATACCTACTTTTAATTGGTTTAAGTTGTTTGTGGAAAAAATAAAATAATATTTTTATTGTTATATTTTTTGTTATTATTTACTAAAATATCACAATTGCAATTTTTTAACGCCATCTATCGCTGCATAGCGGAACCGAAGTGACGTCACACCATCGTTGTCTGACTGGTTTGGTCAAGTAACCGAGTACCGTTGAGTTCATCGACCTCCCCGTGTTTTGTTTACGCGGGAATTCGACAGCCGGAAGGTTCAAATTTCGAAATTCGAATTTTGTCAGTACCATTTGCTTCACACGACTTTTTATTATGTGAAAATATAAAATTAACGGTTTTTCGATTTTTACTATTTGATCTTAGCGAGTTTGAGATAAGAATTATCTTACACAATGTAACTTGTAAAAGGAAATAACGGTTGATTCATTGATTATATTGAATTATGGCTTATTTTATTAGGCAATTAATTTGTAAGAGATAATCACATACGGTTGTGAATTTCCAGTGAATGGGACAAATTGGTACCACCGGTCCGTGATTGGTACTTTGAAGAAACTCAACCTGTCTTAATGTCTTATAAGACGATGGGGGTTGGGAGTTTGTGTCCTAGTATAACATTAAGCCTGGGTGATAGATAAAATAAGTTTATTCCCCATAGTTTGCAGCATGTCTTGGACATGGTTAATTCTGCCAATGTCACATCACATCATATGCATTGCTTTATTAAACTTTTTGGAGATAATTTGGCGAAGACTTCAATAACCCCTTGTGTGGCAAATGTAGAGTGCCCTAAAATTATTTTCTGCTGGTTTTTCTTTCAAAATTTTAGTCATGTTTCTCCACCGGACACCCCTTCATCATCATCAGCAACCCACACTCGTTCACTGTTGGACTTGGACATAGGTCTCCCCTAATGCACGCCACCGCTCCCGATTTTCGGCCCACTCTCCTTCACAAGCCCACACCAGCCAGCCCTGCGAATGTCAATCATCCATCTTGTCGCAGGGCGTCCAACACTACGCTTACCGAGTCGCGGTCTCCACCCCTTAGTCCATACTAGCGATTACCTTGGTGTCAATAACCTGATAAAACACCTCTCATGGTGGCGAAAAAAAAATGTTTAGTATATAAACAACTTAGCCTGGGTGGTTGAGTGTGGGGCCGTGGCAGAGGCCCTATACCTTTCAAGGGTACTTACCTAAACAATTTTCTTGGGAGGTTCTTTTTTTATGTGATAGGTAGCAGACGAGCAGGCGGATCACCTGATGGTAAACAATTGCCGCCGCTCATGGACACTTTCAACACCAGTGGAGTTACAAGTGCGCTGCCAACCTTTTATCCCTTTCCCCCTTGGGTGGGCCTCCGGTACCCTGAATCACTCGGCGAAACACAGCACAGGGGCTGCTTCACGCCGGTTTTCTGTGAGGCAGTGGTATCACTCCGGTCGAGCCGGCCCATTCATGTCGAAGCGTGGCTGTCCCACAGTTAAAACCACCAGCCAGCCAGGTGACCAGGTTGACTGTGGGGTCAGTGGGAGAAGCCCTATGCCTTACGAGGCTTGGTTGTGTAGAGGCCGTGCTGGCGTGCCTCTCGCCCTTAGAAGGTGGGTCGCAGACGTAAAAGGTTCGTCCTAATCCTATGGCCCATTCCACATGGATGTTGCAGAAAAATGCCCCGAAGAGTTTAGTGGTTAGCGTAACCAGAGGGGAGCCCACTACCCGACCGGCTCCCAGCGGGTATAAGTCGGCGCCGACCACCAGCGCCGGCGTCGGCTCTCTGATAGTCAGCGGCCATTCTCTCCAGATGATAAAAAAAAAATCAAATTTTCTCTGCCACACGCGTACAGTATACTTTATCTCTATCTCATGCCGAACCATGCTGAGATCACTTCTGCGCACCGAGTACCTACTCACACGAGTAGTACCAAAAAGTTGAATTTATTTACATCTGGAAATCGCTTTAAACGATAAGACTGCACCTGTGCTGTGTTTCGCAGAGTGAGTGAGGGTACCGATTTTAAAACTATGACTAACTTGGTCTCTTTTTGTATAAGGTATTTTTATCTCTTTTGGAATTTAACTTCTTTATGTTTCAACTTTTGCAGCCATAGTTTTTTTTTTTAGTTCAAATATTATTTTATTTTACATTTATTCAAAACCACCGCTCTTATACAAAATTAAGATTACATTCACTTCTATGGTTTACAGCAATTACCTACGCATTTTATAATATTTTAACAAATCGTTTATTATTAAAGACAATCAAGAGCTTCAGGGTTCCAAAATTCAAATATATCAAATATAAAAACCAACATTTTGAAATTGCATAGATTAGATTTAACATAGAATTTTATTTTTGTCAAAGCAATTCTTTGCAATTTATTCTTAAGTAAGTAAATAATGCACTTAAAAAATCATCGATGGGTTCAGGTGGGACTCGAACCTACAACCTTCCACATTCCGGGTGGCTGTACTCGGGGTTTTCATAAGTTTTTTTTTTTTGAATTTCAAAATGCCGAATGAAAAAATTAACCCGAAAAATCTCCAAGTACGATTGGCATCACACGCAGCCACGTCTGCATCAGCAACCGGCTCACCGTTACAGCAACTCATCACGAAAAAAAATACAGTTACCCGCTCCGCGACCGCGCTTGCCGGCGAAAAAACCACACGCCGCCACCGCCGCACGTCACTAAGACGTATCCCGCACCGCGCGGGAAATCTGACAGTGACAGCCTTTGGCGCCAAAAGTTTGAAAAAAGAACAATCAACTTCAAAAAATAACAAAAGACATTGATACTGAAAAAAAAAACATTCCAAAAAAAGTTTAAAAAATTGACAGTGACAATTAAAAACTTTTTCGAATTGTGTCGTGCTAGTGCTGTGACCATGTCGGAGGTCGGATAATATTTGTGTGTGTGACTTTATGGATTGTTTGTTTTTTTGTTACGAGAACAAGGATTTTGTCAAAATGCCCAGCACTATCAGAGGTGAGTTCATTTTTATTATTGGTTGTGGTGTGGCCTGAGTTACTTGATGTTACCATAAGATGAATTATTTATGTATGTAATTACCTATTTTTAACATAGTACAGAATACTATGATTTGGTAAAATAAAAAAAAAACTTAGTCATTTATCTTATGACTAAGTACCTATTGAAATTAACAGAAGGAAACTACTTTTAAGTATTTTAGAAAACTTTGAAAAACTTTTAAATTGAAATAAAACATCTTTAACAATATTTAACTAAAACGTTAATGAAAATATCATACTTAATACCTAATACTTATTGATAAAGACAATTTTGGTAACAGTACCTACTTACCTTTAAGGCCCAACATTGTTGGACCATCATACACAAAATATTACGGTAACGAGATCTTTAATAATTTTTTTTTTGCGAAAATGGGTCATGTCATTGACCCATTATTTTAGCAAATACAACTCTCAGGCATAACTTTAATCAAACGGTCAAAACAGATTAGTAGTAATGTCAACTGCAAATTGTTCCAAAAAGCTGTCTGATATACTTAGATTTGTCCTTCGGGTCCTTCCTCCTTCGAACCTAGTTAATGTAGGTTAACGTATAAATAGAATATGAGATATTGTATAAATGAAAGAATTTATTCAAAAAAAGGTCAAAAAGTCCTTGCCTATTAAAAAAAGGTCATTGCTCAAAAAACACAACACATACATAAAGAAAGTGTCACACGCCCATAACAATTTGAAATTGTAAACGACCAGCTGAGAGCGTTCGAAATTTCAAATTTTTACCTTCTGTCAGTCAGAGGCCGCTTCCGTCAACAGAGCGGAGTGCATTCACCTTGGCAATAAAATTCTTGATGGCCAGCCTTTTTAATTTGGCGAGATTTTTTAGTTCGTAAAGTGTCCGTTAGATATTGTGCGGATTTTTTAAATTTGTTTAAGATGATGGAACTCTTTGGTATGCGGCTTTGTGGAAAACCTACTTATAATGAAATTCATTTGATATTTGTTCTTTTTTTTCTTTTTTTAAAGTCTTCTTAGTTAGTAAGTAGTAATTTTTTGCAAATTTATTTTACATCTCTGAAATGTCTTATCCCCCGGAGTGATAATATCATACCACGACATGATGCGGTCTCATAGAAAAGCGGCATGAAGCAGCGATTGAGCTGTGTTTCCCCAAGTTAGCGAGGGTGCTGGAGGCCCAGTCCGTAGGGAAGGGGAGTATAAAGGTAGGCAGATAACGTGACTCCGTGGATGTTGCAGGTGTCAATGGGCGGTGCCAATCAGTTAGGTCCCACTTAATATAGGTACTTAAGAAAAATTAGGCCAGTCATAATTTATGCAATTTTCTATTATCCCCCTTACTTTAACTATGGAAGTCACATTAACATCAGGCAAACCTCATGCTTGTTTCCTACCGATATGTTGTATATAAAAAAAATTACTCTCGATATCGCACCAAGTCCGAAAAAATGACCTTGCCCGCAAAGGTCAATGACCTTGACATAAAACTTCTCGTTATCTATGACAACATTCCTTTTTTCGTAACTGTCACTTAAAGAGTTTAAATTCTCGAAGTGGAGTCATACACACACCTCTGAGACGTCATCAAGAGGCCATTGACCTTTTACGCGATCTTTTTATACAGCTCAGTTCGTTTTTTGCGTCGTTACTGTTAAAGCTTCGGTAACTTACCTACCTTAGATTTTGGTGTTATCTGTGCGGTATGGTATTGGTTTTTTTGGTTCTTTCTTAATTTTTTGAGTTTTATTACCTATTGGTGGAAATGTAGCAATCATGAATTAGTGTCAATAGTGACCACGTTTTGTAAAAAGTGGCAACTTTTTGTAAAAATGACCATTTTCTGTAAAAATATTTTTTTTTGTAAAAAGCGACAACTTTTAATTTGGTTACACAATTGTAGAAATAATGATTTTAATGTCAATAGTGAAGTGACCACGTTTTGTAAAAAGTGACGAATTTATTATAATAATTAATAATAAAAAAATATTATTAAAATAATAAGATAATAAGATAATTGGGGTAATTTTTTAATCTTTTGTAAAAACGACCATTTTCTGTAAATTTATTTTTACAGAAAATGGTCGTTTTTACATTGTGTATGAGTGGCATGTGACCTTACTTCTCTCTAAGAAGATACTAGTTCCTCAAGTTTTAAATGTCCAAAATTCATCACGAATCAGTGGGTGAGCCACGCTTCGGCATGAATGGGCCGGCTCAACTGGAGTAATACCACGTCCTCACAGAAAACCGGCGTCAAGCAGTGCATGCGCTATGTTTAGGCCCAATCCAGGGAAGGGGGGTGAAAAGGGATTGCATACATTATGACAACTTGTCGGGGCTTTTATAAATTTTAAATTTTGTTGTTTTTTCACACAAGTAACCCGCCCACTCCCATTTTCGCTTTTTATCCGTACAATGAAAAAATATATAAATACTTCGACCTAGCTGAATAGCTCGGGTTTGTGATCACCAATCCGCATTAAGCAAGCGTGGTGATTAAGCCTAATCATTTAAACGGTCTCGTGCCAGTCTCATCCAGGTCTTTACCACCTCCACCACTACAGAGTGGTGGTGGAGGTGGTGGGTGGTGGTGGACCACAAAAGAAGCAGAGAGACTGACGGCATAATATACAGATACTAGCGGCCGCCCGCGACTTCGTACGCGTGGAGTTAATTTTTGACACTTACCGTCATATTTTGGACAATCCACACAATATATTTTTATAAATTGTAGCCTATGTGTTATTCTGATGTATAAGCTATATTGTGGTAAAGTTTCATTCAAATCCATTCAGTAGTTTTTACGTGAAAGAGTAACAAACATCCATACATCCATACTTACAAACTTTCGCCTTTATAATAGTAGTAGGATTAAGTCGTCAGTCTCTCTGCTTCTTTTACCTAGACATGACCACCACTTTTATCCATATTAATCTGACTGACCAGATGGCGCATTGGTAGTGACCCTGCCTCATACGCCATTAGTCGTGGGTTCGTTCCCCACCCTGGACCAACATTCATGTGATCAACTCTTATATTTGTTCGATGTCTGGGTGTATTTAAGTATTATTATGTTTGTGATTCCTCTGTTGTCTGATATCTGTAATACAAATGCTTTTTAGCTACTTAGTATGAAGTTAGGTCAATAATTATTATGAGGTGTTGTGTAGAAAAAAAACTTTGACCTAAGGTTTAGATGATTGCAATTCCCCAAGCATCCACATCATCAGTCGCGCCGCTCCGTACAGTTATCCGCTAACGACAGAAAAGCGACAGTTGCGCGCGCGCAGCCCTGCGAGTACAGTTGTTGCGATCCCTTTCTTCGTGACGTAGCGTACGGTACTCGTGGTAGTGCGGGAGGTGGGGCTTGTCGATGTTGTTGTCTCTTTCTGAATATTTTTTTAATGTCGCTTACGTTGTGCTACTGGGCAAAGGCCTCGCCTTATTCATCATATCATCATTAACAACCCACACTCGTCCACAGCTGGACATAGGTCTCCCCTAATGCACACCACCGCATCCGATTTTCAGCCACTCTCATCCAGCCCACTCCAGCCAGCCTTCGAATGTCGTCATCCCATCTTGTAGCAGGGCGTCCAACACTACGTTTACCGAGTCGCGGTCTCCACTCAAGGACTTTATGGCTCCAACGGTTGTCAGTTCTGCGGCTAATGTGACCACACTTTGTTATGAATTTGGCTCGTTGGAGTGATACTTCGGCTTCACAGAAAACCAAGTAAGTGAGTGTACCGAAGATGCAATTCAGACCTGTTCTGTACCTGAACAAATACAAGTTTTCATCACACTAATGTTTGCCCAGTGGATGCTCAGGGGATCGAACTCATGATCTTCATAATTAAGGGCTTAGGTTTCAATCGGTGCTCAAACCACTGCGCTAAACGGGTCGTTAGATTGCCGTGACCTTGCTTGTGGTTGTCTATTAAATGATTGAAATGATTTTTATTGTTCTAAAAAGGCTTACAATAGTACAAAGGCAGACAAAATCTTAAGAGATTTTTTGCCCGAGTTGCCCCCTAAGGCTGTTTTTTTTTATGGTATAGGTAGCAGACGAGCAGGCGGATCACCTGATGGTAAGCAATTGCCGCCGCTCAGGACACTTGCAACACCAGTGGAGTTACAAGTGCGCTGCCACCTTTTATCCCCTTCCCCTCGGGTGGGCCTCCGGTACCCTCACTCACTCGGCGAAACACAGCACAGGGGCTGCTTCACGCCGATTTTCTGTGAGGCAATGGTATCACTCCGGTCGAGCCGGCCTCCCACAGTTGTTTTGACCACTAGTAGATCAAAGATCGTGACCTACTTCGCCACGAGCATCGACAAGCGCCCCTCCCTGCTGTGACGTCGCTAACGGTGCTGGCTGTTAGCCGCTCACCCACATACTGATAACTGTACGCCCGTTATGCGCGTGCGTGGGACCGAGCGAGCGGGAAATTTAAGAAAAAGTTCGGATTGTCGCTGGTTGCATCTGTGAGACTGTAGTAGCTGTATGCAACCAGTTAAACGTTAATTGACATGAATGTTAAAGTGGTTAAAGTCTTGGATACTAACATCATGCCTGTAGAAATAGAAAAAAACTTTTTTTTAATTGAGGTCATTTAAGATGACCTCACTCCGCGTGATGGTATGCGGCAGTGAGATCCAAATATGAGGTTGACAGGCACAAAAGAATAAACAATGTACCTATTTATTAAGTCTATCATCCTCACCCTGAAGCCCCCTTTAGTTTAAGTCCATTTATTAATGTCAAATAATTTATTCAATCTACCGCGGATTCGGAAAGTAGATTTGTACCGAGAAAAACCACCAAGAAACTCAGTAGTAGTAACTCTTTACAAATTATGAATATTACATTTTTTCATTCCTATATATTTATACTATATATCAAGAGATAACTTCTATAGACAACGATAAGGCTTATAGGTAAACCGAAAACACGAAACGCTTGCGCGATGTAATTGAGCACAGCGCCATCTATTGGTTCGTTTCTGAATTACGGTCCCGAAGCGAAGTGAGGGCGGGCCATTTATAATAAATTAATAAATATTAAATTATAATACAACTATTAACCAACTAAAAATATATATAACTGTAGACTGACATAGCTAAAGAAAAAGCTGGAAAAGAATATGGAGCAGTGGAGGCTGTTAGGAAAGACCTATGTCCAGCAGTTTGCAGTGGAACAATATGTGCTAACAAAAAAAATACAGGGTATACGTGTAAAAAATGTTTTCGTCAAGCTAGTGCATAAAATATTAACAAATCTATTTAAAAAAAATATAAGTTAGTACCCATCATTTGAACTTTATGACCTCAGATCAAATTTACATTCTTATCCTTTGGAATAAAGAATTTAACACCGTTGAATTGTGTACGCAACACACATCAAGTATACAAAACTGTCCAATTACTTCAACAGACTCTTAACTCATACAAATTAGGTTGAATTTCAACTGACGAAATTTGACAGGTCGTGGTAACCTGTGTGGTTGATTGTAAAACTCGTCAATTCGATGACTATTGAGAGAATGATTTCCATACTAGCCTCATACAATTTTCCAATAACCATTCAAGAACGGGTGTGATGAAATTCCAAAATGCTTATTGTATTGCCCAATACGTACACCATGTTACGGGAATTTGGACTTGACAAACTCCATCAGGCTTTATGTTGTTCCATTACGAGAAGTGCCCAAATATATTGTAACTAGCGGCCGCCCGCGACTTCGTCCGCGTGGAAAAGTAACTTTTTACCCCCCTTTTAACCCCTTACAACCCCTTAATATTATTATGTTGATACAACTTAAACAAATTATTTCGACCAAATTTGGTACCACTACAAACGGTCATTGTGACTAAACCCTTAAAAGATAGACATATGCCGTCGCGGACTTTTTTTTAGATCATGTATAGAGGAATAATTCTTTCATACATATTTTTGTGTATCTTGAACCCGTTTGTCGCAGCGCACGCAAAGAAAGCCTTCAAAAATGAATAATTTTCCCCGTTTTTTACACATTTACGCCTCGGTTTTGCCCTATGGTAATAGCGTAGTTATTAGACTATAGCCTTCTCGATAAATGGACTATCCACACAAAAAAAAGAATTATTCAAATCGCACCAGTAGTTTCGAGATAGCGCGTTCAACATAAACAAATCACAAAAACAAATCTTCAGCTTTATTATATTCGTATAGAGTATAGATGCTTTTAAAGCATTTTCATTATAATTGAGTAGTGAGAGTATGATTAAGAAAGATTATATAATTATAATTTTTCAGGATCGTGAAATGTGGAGGAGGGGTAGGGAGGCCTTTGCCCAGCAGTGGGACACGACGGGCTTTTAATAATAAATAATAATAATATAATTATAGTTATGGACTACTAGTTTTGCCCAGCGGTGTTACCTGCAGTTTCTTAGGGAAAATAAATTGTGTGTTGACAGAATGTATCAGCCTATGTACTGTCCCACTGCAGGGCAAAGGCCTCCATCATAGAAATCAAGTCATCGCTACTATGATGGGATCAGACTTAATCACCACGCTTGCCTAATGCGGATGGGTGATCACAAACCCGATCTCCTCGGAACTCGAACCCAGGACCCCAAGATCTCGGCCCCTTACGATTCTTTGCAATTTATATTTAAGTAAATAACGCACTTTAAAAATTCATCGATGAGTTCAGGTGGGACTCTAACCCACAACCTTCCACAGTCCGGGTGGCTGTACTAAATAAACAACCAGCATACAAATGTATGTTACCTAAGTACATCTGTCTTTAAATTTTAATTAATAATTATAATCATAAAGGAAAGTTCTTTCCACCTGCCACCAATATAGTAATTAAACAAACTAACAATGTAAAAAACAAATAAAAAAATACGATGACGAACACAGATTATGTCTAAATTAATTTTACTTAATTTAAATATTCGGGCAGGTGCACACACCTTATCTGTTACTTAATTTCAATTGTCATAATCTTTATTTTCATCAGGCCACTGTTTATCGCCTGTCTAGACTAGGATTTATCTTTAAATCTAGTTTTTACGTTTAAACTACGAAGTTTTGGGGTCAGTGCACTTTTTGAATTTCTTGGATTGGTTTCGTAATCATAAATACCATCTGTCTGTGATGAAAATAGGTATTGTTAACATGATAAGGCACCAATCGCGTATTATATATTTTTCATACAAACTTATGTAGTTGATACCTCAAAAAAGTCTTTAATACTGATTTTTCGGGCACTAACGGTGTCCTCATGGTATAGTTAGATAACTAGTATATGTATATACTTTTAAAACAAATTTGTTATCTGCCTAGTCACCTAAAAAATCCAAAAAATTATATTTTTCTTATAATTACATCATCATATACATACGTAAAAAACATAATTAATTTACCAAAAAAATACTTACCAATATAGCCACTTAAATTAGATTAGGTAATTGGTTAAATTAATAACTTACAGAAGTCTTTCATAAATTGATGTTATTTTGTAAATACTTTGGCAATTTTAACGTTTGCCACAGATAAGATATGATTAACTTTATTTTATTTTTTTATATTTGCTTAAATACCTATAAAGTTATTTAACCGATCGGTAGCTAAATGTAAATTAATTTAAAACCATACATTAGCATTGATAAGTGAAAGATAAAACTAAATATATTGTAATTTAAATTATATTTCGTAACTTAGTGAATTTATTAATGAATGCCGTTGTATTTTCTGATTAAGTTTGTTGACTCCAACCTGTTTTTCATGTTTAGTAATTTCATTTGATAGTGAAGTGTATTTTTGGAAGAGGTTAAATAATATAATCAAACTTCTTGAAATTAAGTTCGATCGATATTTTATCATTGGCTTTATAAAATGATTTTTATTTTATATTTGTTTTTTGGAAAATAATATTAAAAGTGTGCGCCGAAATTGGTTTAATTCACCTAAATCGAAATTAAACAGTTTTTTTTAAGTTTATATACTTCTTTAGGTAGATACAGATCGTTTACACAACTAAAAGAAAACTACACACTTAACTACTTTTTGAGAAATAAAATTCATTCATTCAACTTATAAAAGTCGAGAGAAATGTAAAAAGTTACTTTTAGTTTTTGCAAGGATACTTACCTACTCGTAAGTACAAAATACAAACGCCCGATCAGAGATTTTAAATCATCGACGGTTTTTTTGCTCCCGGCAATAGTCCGTCCTACGGACACTTGTAAGGACTGCGTACAAAGTGTCTCAGGACATTTCCCCATAGAAACATTACAATGTTTCTGAAAGGCCTTCCGATCTTAGTCCTATTTATCTTTGTGATATTTTTTTGCATTAGAAAAATTAATGATGTATTACGAAACGTGACAAAACTATGGCAGTTGGTTTTTCCTCCGCACTATGAAATTCGTCAGAGTGCGCCAAAATAGGCAAATTTTACCGCGTACTTTCTGCTGAGACCTCAACTTGCCTCAACATCTGGCGAAGATTGGGTCAATGACCCACCACGTGGGCCAAAGTTTGGCCTGCGCGTTTTAACGGTAGTTGAGTCCCCATTCATTTTGCTACTACATCAAAATAAGTCAAAGAAAAATCAAAGTTAGCAGCCATTTTAAAGTGACATAAAAATGTGTAACACTTAATTGTTACGAGTGAACTATTGTGTAATAAAAGCAGGACACTTAGGTCATTGTTCGACAAGGTTACCTCAACCAAAACTTACTATAATAACTAAAAAAACATACAATATTACATTAACATTCAAAGCCATCATTTCCTACGTGACCCATTTCCAAACAAAAAAACCGTTCCATTTCTCGAAATTCGCGCCACGAATCACTACGTGACACAAAAGCACCGTAATCTTTGAAACTGGAAAGTTGCGCAACGGAACGCAGGGTCAACGCACGAGGTTCGGCTATCCCCCGTTAGTCGTCGCACGTGTGCAGGTGTGCTTTTACTTTTAAATCTGCAATTTAGTACCGCTATTGGACAACAGATCGCGCTAGGTCGATGCCGTTGCTTGCGGAGCCCGTCCAGTTTTCCTTTTGTTTCATGTTTACAGTTTTTTTATGTTAATGTTATACATTTTATTATGTTAAAATGTGTTGTTTTTGTGTATCTAGTAGATAAAGAAACAGCTATTATATTTAATAGGTACTTCTTTTGTTAGAGGTTGCCGTAACAAAATATGGTTGGTCGGAATGAGGTAGCGAATCAAATTACTTACCTACCGGTGGGCCTGATAGCTTAATAATAAATATCTTTTAGTTATCGCTATTTTTTTATACGGTTACATGTCTAACTGAGTTTCTTTGTTCTCAATATTGATTTAGTGAATTTGACAATAAAAAACCTCTTTATTGAACAAAAGTTTACATTATGTATAAGTACGTAGGTATTATGCTTATACAGAGTAGTTGGTCTTATCGCTAATAGTGATCTCTTGCAGACAACCCTTGCAGGGTGTTAAGGTTTTAAAAGTATTGGCAGCACTGAAGTCTTGCAACAAACCATTAGGCGACCAGCACGCTTACTTGCCACCGATATTTATAAAATACAAACTCAAAATTATTTATTTGCAGTGTATCCACCCTATACATTAAAAGTGAATGTTAAATTAATAAAAGTGCTTTAAAATAATTTATCTATAAATAATGGCAAAAAAAATAAAGAAATAAATTCACACAACATCTTATAAATTGACCACCGTAGTAAGACTCCGTACAGACTCCGTAGTAAGTAAGTAGATCAAGCACTTGTGTTACAGATATCAGACAACAGAGGATCACAAAATAATACTTAAATACATCCATTACACCCAGACACTGAACAAACACAAGCGTTCGTCACACGAATGTTTGTCCAAAGTGGGAATCGAACCTCTTCTAAATGCGCCATTTAGCAATTCATTTTTACTCCTAATGAAAACAAAAAAAAACATCAAAAAAATTTTGTAACCCAACATACTTTAATCTGTACTAACATCGAATTTTTCCCCTTAAACCTAACCCTAAGGGTATTAAAAATATCCACTATCTAACGCCAGAGAACCAAATAAAAATACCTGAACGGCGTTTTAAAAATACCCCCGTTCGGTCCCACCCCCTTCATTGTTGGTCTCCTGGAGGGTGGGAGGGGGGAGGGTACCGATCCGTGCGATGTCCTTGGCAGAAATTCCGCATAGCGTATATTACTCACACTACAATACCGGTAGAGATGGGCTGGTATTTCACATAGTTCACTACATTCACGTAGAAATAAAATTAGACATAGTTTTGCAAACAAGAACTATCAATTTGAGTAGCGAAAAAGTCGATCGCGATGGCAAATATGTGCTGTGTTTCACCGAGTGAGTGAGGGTACTGGAGGCCCCCAAGGGCATAAAAGGTTGGCAGCGCACTTGTGACTCCACTGGTACCATGGGCTTACCATCACCATCAGGTGATCCGCCTGCTCGTCAACTACATATCACATAAAAAAAAATTGACATAGTTTTGCAAACAAGAACTATCAATTTGAGGAGCGAAAAATCGATCGGACTGGCGAACATTAGGAGAGGCCTATGTCCAGCAGTGGACTGCAGCAGACTGATGATGATGATAGTACTTCGTAGCTTTCGATGTCGAAACACTGGGCCCGTGGGGTCCCGATGCTCTCTCTTTCTTGCGAGACTTAACTAAGCGCTTAGTTGAAGTCACGGGAGACCCAAAGGCTGGCAGCGAATTTCCATCGCTATCCAACGATGTAATGCTGCCAGAATTTTGATGACATTACAGAGGCCTCGTCATCAGCAACCCACGCTCGTCCACTGCTGGACATGGGTCTCCCGTAATGCACGCCACCGCTCCCGATTTTCGGCCACTCTCATCCAGCTCACTCCAGCCAGCCTTCGAATGTCGTCATCCCATCTTGTCGCAGGGCGTCCAACACTACGTTTACCGAGTCGCGGTCTCTACTCAAGGACTTGACGGCTCCAACGGTTGTCAGTACTGCGGCTAATGTGACCAGCTCACTGCCACTTCAGTTTACTAATTCGGTGGGCTATGTCGGTGACTCTGGTTCTCTGTCGGATTACATCATTTCTGATGTGGTCCTTCAAAGATACTCTGAGCATAGTCCTTTCCATAACTGTACAGGGGCCTCCTGGGTTTTAATATTTTATTCTTAGTTTTAGCACGTTAAGGATAGGTAGTTTATGAAACGTGTAACCATGATTCAGTTGGTCTGGTTCCCCTGTTGGGTTGCGAAGGTCAGACGTGCGTCGCTTCATTGTAATTACCAGACTCCCCAAATCCTGAATCATGGTCGAAGCGTACCCCGAGCTGCTGGATTTATTAACTGTGGGAGAGCCACGCTTCGGCATGAATGGGCCGGCTCGACCGGAGTGACACCACTGCCTCACAGAAAACCGGCGTGATGCAGCCCCTGTGCTGTATTTCGCTGAGTGAGTGAGGGTACCGGAGGCCCACTCGCTGGGGAAGGGGATAAAAGGTTGGCAGCGCACTTGTAACTCCACTGGTGTTGCAAGTGTCCATGGGCGGCGGCAATTGCTTACCATCAGGTGATCCGCCTGCTCGCCTGCTACCTATCACATAAAAAAAAACCAAAATGAGGTTTAGAGACTCGTGTAACTAACTTACTTAGTTACATATTTAAGCAACTAGTCCCAGCACTAGGAATCGGATTAAACGTAGATTATGTTCTATACTTATCTACTCGCTTAGTATTGCGGTACTAGTTTAGTTTCAGTAGAAAGTAAAGGTATTAACCAAGATGTTCTGCAGGATTTTAAAAAATCAAGTAAATTTGGTATGGTATCTTCAATACCAATGAGGGTTTTTGCGAATGAAAAATCCGCTAGATGGCGTTAGAGGACGGCTGGTCCAAAAACGAGTGGATTGGTTCCATTTTACCCGACTACGGCAAAGCAAAAGGAGGGTTATGATTTTGACAGGCTATGTATGTATGTTCATCTGTTTCCACGTAACTTCTAAACTACTCATCAGAATTCGACAAATGACATATTAGACTACTGGCCCGTGTTAAAAAAATGATGGGTGGTTCAAATGACCCATCATTTTTTTAACACGGGCCAGTAGTCTTTAATTGTCCGCTGGTTACAGGTTATATGAAGTTTCACAAAATCTAATCCAGCGGACAAAACATACAGAGTAAAAAAATAAAGTTATGATAAATTTGCCGTGTTTGGTATCATTTGAAAGCGCTTGACTTGTACATTTTGAATATTTATATATTACTAGCACTTGGACACCAAAATAGACAAAAAACGACGCTGAAAAAGTACTTTTTCAGCGTCGTTTTTTGTCGTAGTTGGGTTTTATTTTTTTTGTCGTATCAAGTTACGTACAAAATGCAAAGATATTACAATTATCTTTGACACAATGACCAATGTCGTCAAAGTTGGACCTGACGTCAACGTAACGCCATATATCGGATTTTGCATTTGCAAAGACCCTCATTTCGATGTTATTAATTTAATTTCATACTAGTGGCTCCCGGCGAACTTCGTTCCACCTACTTTTTGTTTAATTTCTCACCTTTTAGACCTTCCCTGGACTACGACAAACATTTTAAAACTAAAATCAGCTCAATCGGCCCAGCCGTTCTCGAGTTTTAGCCAGACTAACGAACGGCGATTCATTTTTATTTATATAGATAGATGGTACAGAACATCAGTCATTATTATCCGTGGGAGAGCCAAGCTTTGGCTATATGGGCCAGTTCGCAGTGATACCACAGCCTCACAAAGGACCGGCGTGAAGCAGCGCCTACGCTGTGTTTCGCCGAGAGAGTGAGGGTACCGGAGACCCAAAGAGGGTTAAAAAGCCATCGCTTACTATCAGGTGCTCCATCCGCCCGTCTGCCACCTATCACATGAAAAAGAGTAATGTACAAAGGCAGCCTTATCTATGAGCGATCTCTCCCATCAATTGTTATCAAGTAATCGGCGGCATAGCTACCCGTCTGTCGTTTGTTTACCATGGTCCGTGTTTTGGGCCGAGTTACGTAATGAGCCGCCTACGGTCTGCAGAAAAGTGTAACACTTACGGGAAATGCCGTCTGGGGGTGCGGCTGCGAAAGGTCGGGCGGATTGGTACGGTTACAGCGGGATTTGGGCAAAAAAAACACAAATCTACACATAGGGCTATGATATAATTGATATATCGGTATTGTATTTCACTAAGTTTTGGTCTCCACCATCATACAGGAAGATTTTTTAAACTCTATCCAAAATTTAATATTATGATCTGCAAAATAATAATATATAAACAACATGTAATGAAAAAAATAAAACTTAAATTATTACAAATTTTTCTTAAGCGTGGTGATTTAGCCTAAACCCATCATAGTAGCGATTTTGAGTTCTATGATGGAGGTCTTTGCCCTGCAGTAGGACAGTATATATGCTGATAATTTACTTATTTCATCATCATCATCATTTCAGCCCATACACGTCCACTGCTGGACATAGCCCTCCCCCTACGTTCTCCACACAGATCGGTCCTGTGCCACCTGCATCCAAGGGACTCCCGCGACCTTCACCAGATCGTCGGTCCACCTGGTGGGAGGCCTGCCACGGCTGCTGCCTCCTTTTGCTTATTTATTCTTACTAATCAAGGACGAGTTCAAATGGGATTCAAACCCACTACCTTCTACATACCCTCCTCCTCGCGTCGTAAACCTCATGCCTGAGGATCGTTATCCCCTTTTGAAATTATCTTTTCTTTGACAACATTCTTCCAGCGGCGTCTGACCATATACCACCGGTATCTTATAGAGCGCAGGCGCTGCTTCACGCCGGTGTTCTGTGTGGCCTTGGTATCGCTCCGGTTGAGCCTGCCCATCATGTCGAAGCGTGGCTCCCACGGTAAATGTTAAACCAAAATGTTCATTTTTTATGAGAGAGGAAAGAAAATGGGCAAGCGAGTCACCTAATGGTAAATGGATTGTCCTACGGTCTCATTGGATTGTCCTACGGTCTCATTGGATTGTCTCACTATCTTCGTCATCCTTAATTCTAAATTCTATCTTAATATCTACGGTTATATGTAAACGGTGCCTCAAGCTTGTTCCCACTGAGATGGTGGATTATCCCACTGTCTTAGTGGCTTATCCCACTGTCTTAGTGGATTATCCCACTGTCTTAGTGGATTATCCCACTGTCTTATTGGATTGTCTCAATGTCACAATGGATTGTCTCACCGTCTCAGTGGATTGTCCCAGTGTCTCACCAGGACCGTCTCAATGTCTCATTGGATTGTCTTACTGTCACATTGGATTGACTCACGATCGTCATCCTTAATTTTAAATTCTATCTTCTATCTTAGTGTTTACAGTTATACGTTAGTTCACAGATACACCCTGTGCTCTTTATATGTGATAGGAGGCAGACGAGCAGACGCATCACCTGATGGTAAGCGATTGCCGCCGCCTGACACCTGCAATATTTAATCCCCTATCTATCTTCCAAAGTGGAAACCCAAAAATCGACGGCCACGAGGTAGACCGAGGAGGCGATGGCGGGATGAGCTCGACACCTATTGCGCCAACTGGACCGTAGTCGCCCAGGATCGTGAAATGTGGAGGAGTAGGGAGGCCTTTGCCCAGCAGTGGGACACGACGGGCTTTTAATAATAATAATTTCTATCTTCTATCTTAGTGTTAACGGTCATATATCCATTATAAGCCACTGTTTAAGCTATTACTGTTGTCCTGTCCCATTGGCTTGCATTTTCCCTGCAGTTGCAAGCACGGCCGGTTCATTACATCAAATGTAGATCAAGGACGCAGCGCTCCAAATTTCTCTGCCATCGGTACTTCGGTACAAACTAGATTATTGTACTTTTAGTCATTCTGCCCGATCGAAGGGGAAGGAAAGGGATGGAGGTAGAGAGGTGAGAGGGAGGGGAGAGGGGGTACGGTCAGCGCATGCGTGGGCACGTGTCTCCGAAAGTTGGTGGGAATACGAGGGGTGGAAGTCTGAAGATAAGGGGACGGATGTATCTTGCTGTTTTTGGTGGATGTGTTTTTGTTGTGTGTAATTTTGGAAATGAAGGTGTAAGGAGTTGACGTGGTTAAGTTAGCAATAGGGTATTTGACAAAAAAAAATTATGTGTTTAATCAAAAGACCTCTCAATTTAAGAAACATTATTGAAAGAATTGCTCGATTCTGATTTAAATCACCTGAGATATCATAACTTTAAGAGCACATATTTTGGGCAAGACCAAAAACGCTCTATACAAATGGCTTCAGGCAAGTGACGTCACACGCCCGTCTCTTGTATGCGCGTCTAGTAAATTTTGTTTGGTAGCTATATCAAATGTTTCGTTTAAGTAAATGGTTTCATTATAAAAGTTGGTGAAAAATGTACGGGTAGTTCAATGATATAATTATTTTTTTTTAATTTCATACTTTAAAAATGGACTTGCCCATGAAACTTTGAATGCTCATAAAACCAGCTAGACGTTATGTTTTTAACTGAAAATGTTGGCCATTGGTTCTCATTTACCAGTATTTTGGAAAAGTATAAACATTTTTTACTATATCGAGATTAGTCAAATACCCTATTGTAATATTATTTGGTGCTAATTTTAATTTTGTGTTAATTTCAATTCAAATCAAAAAATAAACAAAAAACTGATTTCCATAAAAACGCAGTGCTAATGTAAAAAACGACGCCTATTTTGAAATAGTAGCGGGGAAGCAATGGATGAGGCTGGCAGGGGACCGTAAGTGGCGAGATAGAGAAAAGGCCTATACTCAGCAGTGGGTAGATGTAGGCTGATTAATGAATGGAAAGATTGGGAAATCAATACATATATTTGGGCTTACCTAAATTTTATTTGCTCGGACAAACCATATGTGAGGTTTTATATAAGTAGATTGTTTACATTTTCTGTATACTTAAATGAAATAAAAATCTTTTATATTTGTACATTTACATTGTACGAAGTCTCTGTTACACCAATGTTTTTAACAATTCATTTTAGTGATATTGTTTTCATGTAAAATACATGCAGTAATGAAAGTATTGTAATAATGAATAAATGAATAAATATACTTTTTATTGCCCTCAAGACAGAGATACAAAACTTAAATCTAGATAATAATAATTAAAAAAAAAATGACTGCTTCGGTCTGGTGAAACATCCGCGGTAAACTACAACAAAGACTTCCTGAAAGATATCTCGCGACCGATCCCCGGGCCGAATCTCGGAAGCGCGCCGCATCCCGCCAGTTCCGTAGCTCAGCCTACACCGCAGTGGCATCCCCTCCGTAGGCCAGGACAGGCCTAGAGACGCAGGCCCGGACCCCGGCATGCCACCACCCATCACT
Source organism: Cnaphalocrocis medinalis (assembly GCA_014851415.1). Lineage (NCBI taxonomy): Eukaryota > Metazoa > Arthropoda > Insecta > Lepidoptera > Crambidae > Cnaphalocrocis > Cnaphalocrocis medinalis. The sequence goes on along the minus strand of CM026301.1, from coordinate 4,625,813 downwards.
GCCAACCAGCACAAAAATGCCATCAAATTAACCTTCATTTAGTGACAAGTGATATATGTGTTCATTAGTGTAATCGCAATAATTTTTCGACTGACTTTTCAAGTCTATAGTTTAGTGTGAAAATGGCTGGCAATCGCGAGGAACAGCTGACACATGTGATCCAGCATCATATGTCGTCTTCGGATGCCCAAGTGAGCGTCCATCAAGTCCAGAATACTGGTACTAAGAGACATCAAATAATAATTGACATAAAACAGGATATTGACATGGATGAGATGTCTACAAGATCTTTGGCCGAAAGTGTAATGGAGACTCTGGGAGCCCGATCGGCAGCTGTTTACATCGACAATTCACAAATCACGGGCGAGAATTCGGATTTGGAATCGCTGACGACAGTCAATGTGATTGTAGCCAATGATCTTAGTCAAACTGCGACACAGATTGAGGAGGAAACCAGTGAGCCAGCTGAGAGTGGACCCAGGGTGGAAAGAGTAGTAGAAATGAACACAACCACAGCGAGCGAGACAGCAACAGCTACCTCTATATCGATCTCTACTGCAACGACAACAGCCTCAGGTATGTGCAGTAGAGGGGGATAGATGTATCAAAATATCGGTCATTTGGGGATGTTATCGGATTGACGAGTTACAAGCTTGTAATTTGGATGTTTAGGTCAAATTGTTTTAAGTCCATTTTGATCTATATCCCGTTGATCATTATAAATATACCATACGTATAACTTTATCACAACATCGGCCATTTAATTCGGTTGATCCATCGGTCTTACATACTTGTTATATTATTATGTTTCGTTACACTCCTTTATGCAATGTTTGACCTACATTTTTCTTACGTTTGGACGTTATGTCATTGATAACAATATAAAGAGTTATATCAGATTATCGGTCAATATAATTTTGTGGATTCTATTGATTTTACAAGCGTATGCTCCATACATTGAAATCATTTCGTCGTACATAATAATATTATATGATGTATGACATATTCATTTGTTTGGTTAAATTTTGGTGATGTTTTTCGTACATAGCTCGGGTTTGTGATCACCAATCCGCATTAGGCAAGCGTGGTGATTAAGCCTAATCCCATCATAGTAGCGATGACTTGATTTCTATGATGGAGGCTTTTGCCCTGCAGTGGGACAGTATATAGGCTGATACTTTACTTTACTTTTATAAGAACTATACTGTTCAACTGTTAAGTAGATTATGTTTTGTGAACTATGTTGGAGAGTGGACTGACTGTTTTGAAGTCAATAAAACCTTGACATTGGCAAAAAAAATGTGTTTCCAAAAGGACACGTTATCACCAAAGCACAGAGCAAAGACAAGTGACCTCCTCATTGTGGAATCAACTTCCCGCAGCGGTATTTCCGAACCGGTACGACATTCAAATCTTCAAGAAACGAGCCTATACCTTCCTAAAAGACCGGCAACGCATCCGCACTCCTGGCGTAGCTGATGTCCATGGGCGGCGGTGATCACTTACCATCAGGTGACCCGCTTGCTTGTTTGCCTTCCTATAATATAAAAAAGTGAACAAACCAATAATGGATCAAATATCAAACGTCAAAACAACATAAATAAGCATGTACCGGCTCGACTGAAGTGATACCACAGCCTCACAGAAGACCCGCGTGAAGCAGCGCCTTTTCTGTGTTTCGCCGAGTGAGTGAGGGCCCGATACCCACACTCACTTGAGAGGACAGGGGGTTAAAAGGCGGGCAGCGCAGCTGTGTCTCCATTGTTGGTGCGGGTGTTTATGGGTGGATGAATCGCTTGTTATTAATTAGGTGATCGGTCTGCTTGTCTGGCACCTATCACATAAAAACAATATTATGTAGGTGAATATGTGCAATGGGTGTGTAATGTTTGATATAAGTTTAAAAAAACTAACATTCAAGCGATATAATTTCATTTCGCATAATCTTAAATGGTATAACCACTCATTTAGTATAATAAATGTTTAGTATAAATTTAGATGGTATATTTTCATTTCATATAACCATCAATAACTCTAACGTTCATTTTATCTATCTATTCAAATGTTATAATTATCATTTAACATAAAATCGAATAATATACATCTCATATGGTATAACTGTAATTAAACAATAACAATAACAAGCAGGCATGCAGCATGCAAGCAGGCATGCAGCGTGCAAGCAGGCATGCAGCGTGCAAGCAGGCATGCAGCATGCAAGCAGGCAAGCAGCATGCATATACAAACATGCAGCATGATGCAGGCATGCAGGCAGACATGCAGCATCCAGGCAGGCATGCAGCATTGATTCGTTTTGCGTGTGCTTCGGCGCTGCGGGAAGCCAGCCCCTCCACCCTAGCGTAATGAGCTTCAGGCACCCACGCTCTCCTCCGCAGCTTCGGCTTACTGGTCGCCTTCGGCGACCAGCCTCAGCCGCTACGGAGAGCCCGAGTGCCTGGACCTTATTACAGCGGGTGGGGGCTGCCTCCCTCCGCGCCTCCGCCTTATTAAATTACACTCTAGGGGTAGGGCAGACAAGTACCACGTGAAGGTCGAAGTAGACTGAGTTGGGTTTGCCCTAATGTTTGTAAGTAATATGATTAGAATACTTATAACATTAAAGCATTATACCAAATGATTTTTATATTACTTAAGCATTATATAAAATGATTTTTATATCAAAAGAGTGGTATATAAAATGTGATTATGGCACCTGTAACATTATACCAAACAATAATTATACGAAATGAAATTAGAGAAACCGAAATTAGTTCAAATAAAAATTCTATCAAATGAGCGTTATATCGAAGAAAATTAGTTCATTTGAGTTTCGGCCAAATGGAGCGCACCCATGTGCAATATTGCATGCCGTACGGCAGGTTAAACTCAAGCAGAGGCGTCTGCGGTGGTTGGGCCTTTATACCGCATGAGCACATTCGCTTGCCAAGGCGGACTCTTCTCGGAGAGGTAGCTTGCGCTAAAAGACCAGTCGGTCGACCAATGTTGAGATGGAAGGACTGTGTGAAACGGGACATGAATGCTTTCGGCATCCCGGTGACGTGGGAGGGTCTTGCTGCTGAGCGCCTCAGCTGGAGGAAGATAGTCTCCGAAGGCATAGCCCAACACGACCAAGCCTGGTTTGACTTACTGGCATCAAAGCGTGCTAGATGTTATGCTGGAAACCCCCCATCCGTCGACACTCGTTTCGCTCGCCGCAAATGCGGACGAAACATACAATCGCGAATTGGTCTGTACAGCAACGAGCGAAAGTGTGGTGTCCCTACTTAAAATGCTACTTAAATCATCTGCTAAGATGCAAAGGCCTATTATACGGCAGGTTACGTATACACCAATATTTACCAACAAGCATTAAGTAGGTAATTAGACATTGACATAATCCTTCTAGTTTTATTTAAGTAACATTGTATAAATCAATTTATCCAACTCAAGAAATAACAAGAAAGATAAAATAAAGACCTAAGTACCAACTGAATATACGTCGTTATTTCTAGTAATGTTGGCTAGAATTTTCTTTTGACCTATTTCTCTTTCATAAGATAACTTTTATAAAGATAAAATGTAGGTAATATGAAGGTACAGTTGAAATAACTGAAAAGGTATTATTTCAGCAACCTTAATAATCTTTTCAGAATTTATTTACTACAAACCTCAAAGAGATGCTTGTGTTTTTGTATCATGTTGTAGTTTTCTTTCATTTTCTTTTATGTGATAAGTGGTAGACGAGCAGACGGATCACCTGATGGTAAGCGATTGCCACCGCCAGACACCTGCAACAACAGTAGAGTTACATTTGCTGCCAACCTTTAACCCCCTTCCCCCAATTGGGCCTGTACCCTCTCTCATTTGATAAACACAGCTCAGTAACTTTGCGTGTAGTTCCCATCATCATCATCAGCCTGTTGCAGTCCACTGCTGGACGTAGGCCTCTCCAAATGCTCGCCACTTTGATAGATCTTCGGCTACTCGCATCCAGCTCCAGCCAGCCCTCTTGCACAGATCGTCTCTCCATCTGGCCTGAGGCCCTACACTACGTTTACCAAGACGCGGTCTCCACTCCAGAACTCGTTTACCCCAACGGTTGTCAGTTCTGCGGCAGATATTATGGCCAGCCCACTGCCACTTCAGCTTGCTAATCCGGTGAACTATGGCGATAACTTTGGTTCTCTGCCGGATCACCTCGTTTCGGATTCGATCACGCATTCGCACCGCGTTTTGGTGTTGCCCAAAGTTATGGTCATCAATAGATGGCAGACGAGCAGACGGATCACCTGATGGTAAGCGATTGCCGCCGCTCATAGACACCTGCAACACCACAGGTCCCTCCACCAGCCCATGGTCCTTCCTACCGTCTCGGCATATGGACCGAATCTTGGGAGACGCTCACCAGGTACTTGCTAAGGGCTCTTTCCCCGGTGCGTTTCTTCACTCCCTACAAAGTCTGTGTCTTTAGCCCATCTCAATGTCACTTCTCCCCAAATGGGGCGTGAAACACCACAGCACAAGCGACCTGCAACACCATTAGAGTCACATTTGGTGCCAACTTTTAACTCCCTTTCCCCCCAAATGGGCCTCCAGTACCCTCACTCACTTGACGAAGCACTGTGCAGTATTTTTGCGTGCTATTCCCAGTGCTGCCCAAAGCTGTCACTTTGGAGCCCAGGATATCTACGTTTATACCATGATGCAGCAGCGCTACCATGAGTTGCCATCGAAAACTGACATAACGTAAACGATTGCTCTGTCTCTTTTAAATGCATCACAATGAAAGAGACAAAGCGATTGTTTTCGATAGCGAGAATAGTATTTCAAACTCATGGTAAGGCCACAGGATTTGGAGAGTCTGGTGAATGCAATGAACCGACACACGTCTGACCTTGGAACCAGTGCAATGGTAGATCAGTGGATAAACAATTTTGACTGTCCTGATGGCGCATTTGGTCGTGACCCTCGTAAGCCAAACGTCGTTGGTTCGATCTCCACCATGGACAAACAATCGTGGGATGAAAACTTGTGTTTGTTCAGTGTATGGGCACAGAATACTTAATAGTACAAGGTCTGGGTGTAATATTTGTGATTCCTCTGTTGTCTGATATCTGTGACACAAGTGCTTAAGCTACTTATTGCTGAGTCGGGTAGTGCGAATTATATCCTAAATTATAAATGCGAAAGTAGTAACTCTGTCTGTTACTCTTTCACGCCAAAATTACTGAACGGATTTGAATGAAATTTGGTATACAAGTCTAGACCTTGAGAAAGAATATAGGCGAATATAGGTTGTAGGGGGTATAAAGGGGGGAGGGGGTGAAAATTATTAAATAATTAAAAATGTAACCCAAAGATACCATTCCACACCGACGAAGTTGCGGGAAACAGGATTATATTTTTTTAAACAGGCGCTGGTTCGAATCCAAGCCTGGTACCTACCTCTGAATTTTCCAAATCTATTTGCGTTATTTCCATCAGCTCGGCTGTGAGGGAAAATCATCGTGAGGAAACTTAGTTAGATAGTTTCTGAAACGTGTAACGATGATTCAGTTGGTCTTTTTTTTATATGATAGGTAGCAGACGAGCAGGTGAATCACCTGATGGTAAGCAATTGCCGCCGCGCATGGACACCTGCAAAACCAGTGGAGTTACAAGTGCGCGGCCAACCTTTTATCCCCTTTCCTCCGGATGGGCCTCCGGTACCCTCACTCACTCGGCGAAACAAAGCACAGGGGCTTTCACGCCGGTTGTCTGTGAGGCAGTGGTATCACTCCGGTCGAGCCGGCCCATTCATGCCGAAGCGTGGCTCTCCCACAGTTAATGGTTGGTTCCCCTGTTGGGTTGCGAAAGTCAGACGTGCGTCGCTTCATTGTAATTACCAGACTCCCCAAATACTGAATCATGATCTAAGCGTACCCTGGGTTTTTAAAAAGACAGCTTCAAAGTACCAGCTCAAGGGCAGCGTTATTTTTTTTTTGCCAGAAAACCTCACCAATCAACCTAGTCTCAAACTAGGGCAACCCCTGTACTATGAGTACCAGATGACGATAATTAACTGGGGGCGTCAACCCAGAACACAGACCCAAGAAAACTTAGAAAATGTAGTTTCCTAAATTGACTTGACCGGCAATTGAAGTGCGAACCCGGGACCTTTTGCGCTTCGGGCGAACACCTTAGTGGCTAACCACTGCGCCATCGAGGCCGACATAAAGAATAAATACTGTGGCAATGAGTTGGAGTATTGGTTTGAAATATCTTTTATTGCTTTTCTGAAATTAATAGGTTAGTTCACTCTCTAACTACGACAATCTGGGAGGTTATTCCCTCCAAGTCCCTACTATAACGTGAGGTCTGGACCCTCCTTACTCTAGCTCCTCGCGATATCGTCACTCAGTTCGGAATGCGCTCCCGAGAGCGTGTCTGTTTATTTTTCAATGCATGACAGATTCCCATTATAAAATCAGCCATAAACGGCAGCCAGTATCAAAGGAGTTTACCATCGTTACAGTACCTATCTATCTATCTACCTAAACCCGATCACTGCTATTACACAACAAATATAATTTGCTTAAAATGGAAAACCAATGTAATTTGACCATTTTGCACTAATTAATAAAATTGTCGAGTTGACAAATAAGTTGATAAATGTACAAAATACCTTATTGTTAAAATGTTACTGCATTTTTGATAATTTTGCTAAACACAGCCAAATGCCTGATTATGGTTATTATTTTAGTGTATAATACATCCCATCAAAAACAATACTTGTCAAAAAAACCAAGTCTCGCAACTACCGTAAAAAGTGAGATCCATGTTTTGCCAAGTCGGTTATTCATTTATTGACTTGGCAATGGCAATTGGCAATACCATACTTTTATCTAAGTCCGTAATGTTTTGCTTTTTTTAAAAATATCGTATTTTCGCCACAATCAGTGCAAATAGGTTGGCGGCGCTAGTTTCATTCGTATAGCCCCTTAAATAATTTAGATAGATAGATAGATATTCTTTATTGCACAGAAATAGGTAAGTAGTACAATAAGGCGGTCTTACATTGATTAATTTAATTGTTTCGGAATGTTTTTGTCAAATGAGGGATTAACTTTTAAACTTCATCTACGTCATATTAAAGCAGCATAACTTGCAGAGGACTTCCATCAATTGTAGACGCTTAAGTCAAATCCACTAATAAGTTTATTTATTGCGTCTGATCAGAAGCTGTTACTGATGCTACATTTATCATATTTTGATCTTAACTTAAGTGTTTTTGGGGTAGAATTAATATATCACTTATTTGGTTTTACCAGTCGATAGAGCGTAAAAAACTACATGTAACTATACTCTGATTCATAATCATGTAAAGTAAACTGACAGATGAAAATGACAAGTTTCTATGCATTTTGACATTTTGCATGTGTCAAATTGAATGATTACATGGGGATGACACATTGACATCTGTCAGTTTACATGATTATGAATCAGAGTATACATTGTTAACTCGTTTTTGACAAAAAGTGCATTTATTGACCAGTAAACCGACGTGTGGTTGTAGTCATGAAGTCGGTTTTTTTTTCAAAAATGAATTTATTCCTTTTGAGTCCTTGTCTTCATAAACTTCAGAAAGCTCCTGAAACGTTTATGAGCTGCGTTGTGTAAGGCGAGGCCGCTGAAGGCCGCTGAAATCAATAAGCACTTTCAGTTAACCTGCTATTTCTGGCTGTAAGTTGTAACAATTATGTTGAGACTCTTAAGTCTTAAGTATTAGTACCTAATAAGAAACATAGTATGTATCTTTTAATACATACTATGTTTATCATTAGTTACTAACTAGCTGTTACCTATGGAAAAGTATTGTTGACGTTTGACTGTAATACTCTGATTGATAATAATTTAAAGTAAACTGACAGATGAAAATGACAAGCTTCTATGCATTTTGACATTTTGCATGTGTCAAAATTGAGTGATAATGTATGGGGATGACACATTGATGTCTGTCAGTTTACTTTACATGATTATGAATCAGAGTATTATGTTCGCTGGGTGCCAATAAAATACCGATATTGGCAAATCTTATTTTAATTGTAAATAGACGTCTCAAAGCACTGACAAGAGCAAAAGTAGAAACAAAACAATAGTATATCAAAATGGTAAAAAACATATAAAACATAAACAAATATAAGAGGCTGGTCTAGCCGTCGATCCTCAACAAGTATCTTTGGGTAGCATTTTTAATTGTTTAATAATTTTCACCCCCCTTTAAACCCCTTACAACCCCCTTTTCGAAATAAAAAGTAATCTATGTTCCTTCTCAGGGTCTAGACCATCTGTATACCAAGTTTCAATCAAATCCGTTCTGTAGTTTTGGCGTGACAGAGTAACAGACAGACATACGGAGTTACTTTCGCATTTATAATATCACTAGATTTCATCCGCGGCTTCTCTCGCGCCCCCCACTTCTCTAAAAAGGGGGGGAGGGGAGTAAAAAGGGGCAAAAAGTAGCCTATGTTACTCTCCATCCCTTCAACTATCTCCACATAAAAACCACGGCAATTCGTCGCTTCGTATTGCCGTGAAAGAAAGACAAACATACAGACAGACACACTTTCCCATTTAGGTATAATATTAGTAATGGATATTTTTTTTGTGATAGGACGCCCCTTAGGTCTAAGTAACAGGCCGTGATATCGGGGTACCGGGTTCGATTCCTAGGTCGAGCAAATCAAATCAAATCAAATCAAAATCTCTTTATTCAATTTAAGTCCTTTACAGAACATTTATGAATGTCAAATTTTATAATCTACTGCTGATTCGGAAGGTCAATTTCTACCGAAATTTTTTGAACCTAACTCAGGTTTGTTTGTGATCAACGCACCGCATTAGGCAAGCGTGGTGATTTAGCCTAATCCCATCATAGTAGCGATGACTTGATTTTGAGGCCTTTGCCCTGCAGTACAGCATATGCGATAGGTGGCAGACAAGCAAACGGATCACCTGATGGTAAGCGATTGCCGCTACCCATAGACACCTGCAACACCAGTACAGTCACAACCTACAAACCTTTAACCCCCTTTCCTCCCAATTGGGCCTCCGGTACCCTCACTCACTCAACGAAAAACAGCGCAGGCGCTGCTTCACGCCAGTCTTCTGTGAGGCCGTGGTATGACTCCGGTGGAGCCGTCCATTCAAGCCGAAGCGTGGCTCTCCCACGATAATAATAATTTTAAATTATAATTATTACAAATTAAATTAAATAGACATTATACTTTAAGTATAATAATATAGGCAACATTAAAATGTTAGGGTAAATCTCACGAATGAGATTCAACACAATTATTTTTTATATGAATGAATGAATGATATGAATAAAGATTTTATTTATTTATTATAATTATGAATTTTATAGTAACAAATACCTATTATAGTAACAAGACGAAATTTATAATGGTGCCTTTTTTGTCCACGAACCTATGTGATGTCATTTGATATTATTGCACAAAATTCAGCATTAATAGTATTAAGTAGTCTTAGATACCTCTGACCGATAGTTGATGAAACTATTTCTCCCCTCCCCCCAAACCTTTCGTTATCTCCCACACGATCACCAATCATCCCTCCAACACTACAACACGTAGTTTCCCGGCTTTTCTCGGGTTTCAATTCACCCTTGACGTGGGTTGGACATTATCTGTGGAGTGGTGCTAGCTTTTGACTGTAAAATTGATTTAATTTAATTGTAGCATTAAATCGGTAGTAGTTTTTGCTAATTTTGATTGAAAAACGATGTAGACTGAGCCAAATTAAAATGCACAAAACCCACCAAAAAATCCTATAGTGAGAAATAGAATAATGATAAAGAAATCTTTATTTATCATTAAATTACATAAATTGCCATTCGTTGACGCAAACCGTTATTTACTGCCATCTATCGGGGAGAGGCCGTACTGACACGTTTAAAAACTTGCTGTGCTTTGCAATAACGGTACAGACCTCTATAAGAACCTAGGTGCTATTATGGGACACCAGAGACGGTGGATTCTACTCATACTTTGTTAATTGGTAATTAACGCGGCTAGAAGTAAAGATAATTACAAAGGCGTTGACGACTTACGGTTAATTTCGTTTTCTTATTACAAGGACCGTTTTGTGAAAATCCACAGGAAATTAACATAATAATTTATGCAGACCGCTAATTTCTTACCGGGGGGCTTACCGGTAAGTTAACATTTTAGAGAATCATTGAAATTGCTTACAGCTTTTTTGGAATAGGTATCAAGCATGAAACTCTATCGTATGCATTACCACATTACCTAAGAATTAAATAAATAATGTCATTGTGTGAATAATAATAATAATGTTATAAGCAATTAAATACTATTTCTAATTGAAATTGGGAGTTTTCGTTCGATAAAATTCGCGACTAATTATGAGAAACCTATTAGCAAATATTTTTCAAGTGTATTGCTTTATTTGTTAATGAGGGCGTTTATAATAGAATTAGAATAGAAAAAGATTTTTTCTTTATTACTTACCACCCAATCCAAATAACTAATTTCATCAACGATGATTACGCCAATTCATAAGAGTACTTTCAAATTATTTTAATTCATTCCTCAACGTGAAATAAAGCCACAATTACAAATTTAGAAAATTCCAGCCAAATCGCAATACGGCATACAGCGCCATCTGTTGTCGAGCGGCCGCAGCGTTTTTTGTCGCGCGCAACGGGACTACTGACACAGATTCGGAGCAGCTGACTGCGTCTGTGTGCGTAGATCCGGGATGCGCCGTTAGAATAAAACCTGTCGGCGCCATCTTTGTTTGAGTTAGGTCTTTGAACGGAGTTTTCACTTACGATTAGCGTTTAGTTTTTTTGGCTAAGTTCGTGTGAGACTAGTTTTTTGTGAGTGTAGGTTCGTTTGGTAACTTTTTTCTTTGTTTGACAAAGATAGAAAATGTTTAGAGAAATTCATAGACAATTTTTTTTTATTTTGTTTTAATTTTTACTATTAAGAAAAGGCAACGGAAACAGAGCCCATACAGCTATCGTCGCTTTATTCATAGACAATGTAGATGCAAAAAGGTTTTTTTTTGTTATGGCTGCTACCGCATAGCGCATCTAGAGACTTTTTAATTCTGCCAATGTCGAGTGAATGAGGGCTTAGGGAGCAACTCGGGCAGGAATTTCAAGTATTTTTAGGTCCGGGACATAATAGCCTGTGGTTATGTAACAAATGACAAACATAATTTATAGGTACAGTCGAGTTCAAAAATATGTATACACTTTAGGACCTTGTCACAGTACGTATGTATAAGGAACGACTTCCACTTTCTTATAAATATATATTGTGACAAGGTCCTAAAGTGTATACATATTTTTGAACTCGACTGTACGTAGCTAATGTAAAAAAACTAATTACCAATGTCATACAAAATATTATGCACTTTTATCCGTAAAAGCTTTCGTAAACGCGTAAAAGCTCCTTTCCAATGTTGGTTTTGTAAACACTTTCGGGGGTTTTGAAAGTTAAACTTTCACAAAGTCTTTGCTCGAGACCTTAGCATTGTAATTCCTTTGCTTGTTACGTCAAACATGCATATTAAAAAAAACATGGTGTTTGTTATTTTTTTTATGATATGGGTGGCAGACGAGCCGACGGATCACCTGATGGTAAGCGATTACCGCCGCCCAAGGACACTGTAACACCAGTGGTGTCACAAGTGCTTACCTTTTAACCCCCCTGGATTGGGCCTCCGGTACCCTCACCTAAAATACTCTAAAGGCCGACCATCCTACTACCATTATAAAGGCGAAAGTTTGTAAGTATGGATGTATGGATGTTTGTTACTCTTTCACGTAAAAACTACTGAATGGATTTGAATGAAACTTTACCACAATATAGCTTATACATCAGAATAACACATAGGCTACAATTTATAAAAATATATTGTGTGGATTGTCCAAAATATGACGGTAAGTGTCAATAATTAACTCCACGTGTACGAAGTCGCGGGCGGCCGCTAGTGCATTCATAAAGCCTCGTTGGTCTAGTGGTTTAAATACCGGGCCGTGGTCTTGGGGTCCCGGGTTCGATTTCCAGGTCGAGCAAAAGTATGTTTCGAATCTTTCGAACATAGCTCGGGTTTGTGATCACCAATCTGCATTAGGCAAGCGTGGTGATTAAGCCTAATCCCATCATAGTACTTAGCGATGACTTGATTTCTATGATGGAGGCCTTTGCCCTGCAGTGGGACAGTGGATTGGCTGATACTTCACTTTATGAATGTATAGTATCAGCCTATATACTATCCCACTGCTGGGCAAAAATGCTTCCATCATAGGAATAATGTTACCGCTACCTACTATGACATAAATCTTTATTCTGTGTGCATTGTTAGAGCGATGGTAGCTTTATTTATGTGGCAGACAAGCAGACGGGTCGCCTGATGGTAAGCGATTGCCGCCGCCCATTGACACCTGCAACACAGAGTCACAAGTGCACTGCCAACCTTTAAACATATTTCCCCCAATTGGGCCTCCGGTACCCTCACTTGATGAAACACAGCGCAGGCGGTGCTTCTCGCCTTCTGTGAGGCCGTGGTATCATTTCTCGGTCGAGCCGGTCCCATTCAGGCCCAAGAAGCGCGGCTCTCCCACGGTGAAGTCTTTCGTAATTGCTTTCTAAAATTCCATTTACATCCTTTTAACCACGTGTTCTATCAACCATTCTGAACAACATTTGTTTAACAACTTTTTCAAATTCATCGAAAATTTTATCGACTCCCCATACAAAATGACCAAGTCACGTGACCGACTTTGATGGAAATATTATGACTTTTTATAATGCGAATTTTCAAAGTGATAGAACTAATGTAGTTCAGAATGGTTTGGTAGATAACGTGATTAAAGGGATGTAAATGTTCACTGATGCACCCTGTATACAAACTGAAAAAAGAAGATCATCAAAATGCATTTTTATTTATTCAATTACATTCTTTTCATTACATTTCTGTTTATTTATTTATCTTCTGTCGAGAGCTTTCAAGAAATTCCATTCAATTACTTTTATTTAAGGTGACGGAGAAGGCACACTAGCGAAGCCAATATACAGGGTGTATCTGTAAACATTTACATCCTTTTAACCACGTGTTCTATCAACCATTCTGAACAACATTTGTTTAACAACTTTTTCAAATTCATCGAAAATTTTATCGACTCCCCATACAAAATGACCAAGTCACGTGACCGACTTTGATGGAAATATTATGACTTTTTATAATGCGAATTTTCAAAAGTGATAGAACTAATGTAGTTCAGAATGGTTTGGTAGATAACGTGATTAAAGGGATGTAAATGTTCACTGATGCACCCTGTATACAAACTGAAAAAAGAAGATCATCAAAATGCATTTTTATTTATTCAATTACATTCTTTTCATTACATTTCTGTTTATTTATTTATCTTCTGTCGAGAGCTTTCAAGAAATTCCATTCAATTACTTTTATTTAAGGTGACGGAGAAGGCACACTAGCGAAGCCAATATACAGGGTGTATCTGTGAACATTTACATCCTTTTAACCACGTGTTCTAACAACCATTCTGAACAACATTTGTTCAACAACTTTTTTAAATTCATCGAAAATTTTATCGACTCCCCATACAAAATGACCAAGTCACGTGACCGACTTTGATGGAAATATTATGACTTTTTATAATGCGAATTTTCAAAAGTGATAGAACTAATGTAGTTCAGAAGGGATGTAAATGTTCACTGATGCACCCTGTATACAAACTGAAAAACCGAAATACTAGCGCGATTTAATCAACGGCCAACGCCATCTATTGGTAGACAGTGGAACTACTGTCCCGAAACGAAGTGAGGGCGGGCCACTAGTTCATAGATAAATCTTTAATCTGTGTGCATTGTTTGAGCGATGGTAGCTTTTTTATGTGATAGGTGGCAGACGAGCAGACGGATCACCTGATGGTAAGCGATTGCCGCCGCCCATAGACACCTGCAACAGAGTCACAAGTGCACTGCCAACCTTTAAACATCTTTCCCCCCAATTGGGCCTCCGGTCGAGCCGGCCCAATCATGCCGAAGCGCGGCTCTCCCACGGTGAAGTCTTTCGTAATTGCTTTCTAAAATTCCATTTTCTTTTCTTTACAGGTAAGCAGCAAACTGAAAAAAGAAGATCATCAAAATGCATTTTTATTTATTCAATTACATTCTTTTCATTACATTTCTGTTTATTTATTTATCTTCTGTCGAGAGCTTTCAAGAAATTCCATTCAATTACTTTTATTTAAGGTGACGGAGAAGGCACACTAGCGAAGCCAATATACAGGGTGTATCTGTGAACATTTACATCCTTTTAACCACGTGTTCTATCAACCATTCTGAACAACATTTGTTTAACAACTTTTTCAAATTCATCGAAAATTTTATCGACTCCCCATACAAAATGACCAAGTCACGTGACCGACTTTGATGGAAATATTATGACTTTTTATAATGCGAATTTTCAAAAGTGATAGAACTAATGTAGTTCAGAATGGTTTGGTAGATAACGTGATTAAAGGGATGTAAATGTTCACTGATGCACCCTGTATACAAACTGAAAAACCGAAATACTAGCGCGATTTAATCAACGGCCAACGCCATCTATTGGTAGACAGTGGAACTACTGTCCCGAAACGAAGTTCACAATATGAAACAGTACATTGGTGTTCCTAGTGTGCCTTACCCTTCACCTTAAGTATTTATAGTATTTTCTTAAGTTTTCTTGATTTCGAGCAACATCTGTACAGAGAAAAGGTAAGTTTTATTAGTTAATGTATGATTACTTACTACAATAAGTATTGATAGCCTTAATGGCGGGGTTAGGGGAAAACTCGCCCGAAAAAATCTCGCTCGAGATTCAAGATTTTTTGGCTGGTCACTGTTCTAACCTAACCTAACCAATATTGTTGTGATGATAATACTGACTTAACTCTACTAAACGAAAAAATATGGTGAATTTAGGATGGAACAGTGACGAGTAAAAAAATTTTGAAATTCTCGGAAGAGTTTTCCCCTATACCCAAAACTGGAATTCAAGACCAAAAAATCTACTACAATGTTGCTATTGCAATAAAATGATCGTACCATAGTATACCCCTTTTTTCTAAAAACACTCGCTGATGTAATTTATTTATTGGTAATTGTGATTCTATAATTTTAAAAAATAATTTTATTAACTTTTTTTTCATTTAAATACAAGACACTTTAATAAAAACTTAACCATCAGTAATTTTAGTTTTCATAGATGGTTGTCACGCTTGTAACACTTCAGGTGTTAATAACATTTGGTATCTACCCACAACATTTTAGCAATGTATGGAAACTTGACAGTTTAGTCTGCATAATAAAAAAAATAATGCCAAAAAGGTTGGCGAAACCTGAAAACGTCACTTGAAAATGACATAAGTGACATTAACAGATTTGACAGTGACGTATCTGTCGTAGATTTTTTGGTCTTGAATTCCAGTTTGGAGTAAAGGAGTGGGGTACTTTAAAGCGACGGCTACGCTTGGGGTTCGATCCCCGGGGCGGGCCAAAAACTAGTACCTGAGTTTTTCTGTTCAGAAATTCTCAGTGTCAGCCCGAAGTCTGGTAGTTGGTGGTCTTGTACCCCCAGCCTCGGAAAGCACGTTAAGCGTTGGTCCTGCGCCCGATCTCTCTTCGGTCGTGTCACACTGGTGTCCCATCGAATTAAGAGGGTAAGGGACCGAAGGGACAGATCAAATTAAGAGTGCACCTGTGTTTACGCACACACTTGGACGTACGTGGCTGATCGTTAAGATTGGCCGCGCTAGCAAAAGATACTTATAATAGTCTTGGTGGGCAATAGGGTATTTTTTTATGTGATATATATCAGACGAGCAGGCGGATCACCTGATGGTAAGCAATTGCCGCCGCTCATGGACACTTGCAACACCAGTGGAGTTACAAGTGCGCTGCCAACCTTTTATCCCCTTCCCCCCCGGTGGGTCTCCGGTACCCTCACTCACACAAAACACAGCACAGGGGCTGCTTCACGCCGGTTTTCTGTGAGGCAGTGGTATCATTCCGGTCGAGCCGGCCATTCATGCCGAAGCGTGGCTCTCCCACAGTTGAGTTAAGAGGGTAAGGGAATGAGTGCACCTGTGTTTGCGCACACACTTGAGCACTATAATATATCCTGCGTACGTGGGTGATCGTTAAGATTGGTCGCCGTAGCCGGATATCGTTTTTTTTTATGTGATAGGTAGCAGACGAGCAGGTGGATCACCTTATTATTATTTTTACTACTGATATAATGAGGATGCATAACTCCCCGTTGGTTTACTGGCATAAGTACCGGGCTATAAAGGCTCCGTTTTCTGCCATTTTGCTTCGGAACCCTAAAAACTGAAAATGCTATGCAGATAATCTCATATTACAAGAGTTAAAAACAATGCAATAGACCTGGAGATAGTCTCCTTCCCTCTTATTTTAAAAGTCTCGTATTAAATATTTTAAAACAGTGCCATACACCTATACTCTGATTCATAATCATGTAAAGTAAACTGACAGATGAAAATAACAAGTTTCTATGCATTTTGACATTTTGCATGTGTCAAATTGAGTGATAATGCCTCACAGAAAACCGGCGTGAAGCCCCTGTGCTGTGTTTCGCCGAGTGAGTGAGGGTACCGGAGGCCCACTCGGGGGGTAAGGGGATAAAAGGTTAGCAGCGCACTTGTAACTCTACTGGTGTTGCAGGTGTCCATGAGCGGCGGCATTGCTTACCATCAGGTGATCCGCCTGCTCGCCTGCTACCTATCACATATAAAAATACACCTAGATATGAGCGTACCCAGGTTCTGGGCCAGACGGGGACAAATCAGATTTTTTACAAGCTAGGTGCTTATACCTACATATTGAACAAAAAAACTTTAATTGAAATAGGTATGTTTTTATATAAATTCTTTAACTACTAAGTAGTTAAAGTCTTTTTCGTGATAAGTGGCATACGAGCAGACAGATCACCTGATGGTAGGATGCGATAGATAGGTACCTGCAACACCAGTAGAGTACAAGTCCAGGCTAGAAAGTTGTCTACACAAAATTGAATCTATTCTTTATCTAATACTTTTATTAGATAAAGATTAGATTAAATTATTTGTCAAACTAGCGGCCGCCCGCAACTTCGTACGCGTGGAGTAAATTATTGACACTTACCGTCATATTTTGGACAATCCATACAATATATTTTTATAAATTGTAGCCTATGTGTTATTCTGATGTATAAGCTATATTGTGGTAAAGATTCATTCAAATCCATTCAGTAATTTTTACGTGAAAGAGTAACAAACATCCATACATCCATACAAACTTTCGCCTTTATAATAGTATAGAAGAATGCCTCTTGGCATTAAGTTCGCCTATTGTACGAAGTTTTGTGCAATAAAGTTTTTAAATAAAAAAAAATAGTAGTAGGAAGTAGTAGGATGATACGTACTCGATTCCCTAAACTATACCGTACCTACCTACTCCATTCGCTGACTCGTCAATTTTGCACGTCACTAACCTACTTAGATAGAGTATCGCATAACAATAAGAGTCATATTATGTACCGAATTATCGATAACATAATTATTATTGAATATGGGTAAATGCAATATGAAACCTTTGATTATTTATTACAAACGGAGACTAAAGTCAGTAAGTCAATTTTGGAGATTTATTTTCGTGGCTGTCATGATTAAAAAAATGAAAAACAAAAAAAAATACTACTGAACGGATTTGAATGAAATTTGGTATACCTACAGATGGTCTAGTCCTTGAGAAAGAACATAGGTTACTTTTTATTGTGAAAAGGGGGTTGTAAGGGGGTTAAAAAGGGGAGGGGGGTGAAAATCCATACTAATATCCATACTAATATTATAAATGCGAAAGTGACTCTGTCTGTCTGTCTGTCTGCTACTCTTTCACGCCAAAACTACTCAACGGATTTAAATGAAATTTGGTATACAGATAATCTAGACCCTGAGAAAGGACATAGGCTACTTTTTATTGCGAAAAGGGGGTTGTAAGGGGTTGAAAGGGGGGTAAAAAGTTACTTTTCCACGCGGACGAAGTCGCGGGCGGCCGCTAGTTCAGTATAAGTCATTCTTGGATATTTACTTTTTGGACAAAATAAGACAATCTAATGAAAAGAGAGACAATAACTGTCAATAATAAATAATTATTATAAATAGAAAAGTGTGTCTGTCTGTCTATCTGTCTGTCGGTCAGTATGTTTGTCTATCTTTCACGGCAAAACGGAGCGACGAATTGACGTGATTTTTAATTGGAGATAGTTGAAGGAATGGAGAGTAACATAGGCTACTTTTTACCCCTTTCTAACCCCCCATTTTAGGGAAGTGGGGGGCGCGAGCGAAGCCACGGGCTAAAGCTGGTTATTAAGTAATTAAAAATTCTACCCAAAGATACTATTACACGCGGACGTAGTCGAGGGTAATAGTTAGTATCTATCAGTCCAGCCGAGCTAACATGCGCGGCGAGATAATTTGTCGACACTCGTATTGCGTCGGCGCAAGTTGCTTCCCGCTCACCTGACTGAGCGATGAGCGGGATAGAAGAGTGCGCGCGAACGAGAGTCGACAAAATTTTCGCGGTACGTATGTTAGGCCTACAGGGCTAACATGCGCCGCGAGATAATTTGTCAACACTCGTAATGCGTCGGCGCAGGTTGTTTTTCGCTCACCTGACTGAGCGATGAGCGGGATAGAAGAGTGCGACAGAGGACTTGTCCCATTAAAGGTTGGGTCTATGTACGCTACATTAAAAAACGGAGAAAAAATTGCTTATTACGAGAAAAATACAATGAATTCCATATAATGCACAGATTCGTGGTTATAAAATAAAAAAATTGACCATTTTTCCACCTTTACCAAAGACAAGACGCACGAGACGACGGTGACCAAAGACAAAAAAAAACAACTGTCAATGTCAATGTGACGTTAGACGGTTTGGTTTATTGGGTAGTTTTTTTTTCTTAGTCTGTGGTTTGTTACGTTGGTTCCGTCAAACGTCAGACAGACAGACAAACGTCAAACGTCATCGAGTTCGTAATGTCAGTCAATAGGTAACCAACATTGACAACCATTTTGTTGTGTTGCAATCCTTTGCTCAAATAAATTGTTCCTTCCAAAAAACAACGCTACAATAGAGAAATTGGATAGTCAAAAACTATTCTTCATATAATTCTCTATATTTTGGTATAGGGTACGTATACCACGCCCAGACTCCATACATTCTGGGACAACTCCTTTTCGCAATACGCATGTTAGGCCTACAGGGAATACCTAAACACAAACAAGATTATTCCCAGTACACTCGGCGCTACATCAGTGACCCGATTCTGCGTGATAGCGCCTGATAGCGCGGTGATAGCGAATCTCGGCCACTGACCGATAGCAGGTTCGGTTCTGAGTTGGTACCGTTAACCACCTTGATGAGTGACAGTTTTATTGTTTTTACCAAAAGAGCCACGCTTTGGTATGAATGGGCCGGATAAAAGTTGCGCTTTCTATCTGTCAAAACAGCAGTAGTGCGCTGCCAACCTTACCCCCATTGGGCCTCCGGTACCCTCACTCACTCGACGAAACACAGCGAGTACAGTAAGTATAGTCTGCGGCATGAAACAATAGCGATGACCTTGAGTGCGCAGAAACCAATTTTAGTAGAAAGTCTTTTTCTTTTTCTCACACACACAAGTAATCACATCCAAGCATAATTTACACTAACCACTTACTAACTATACCCATAAGTTACCAACTTTTGTTCCTCTTTCGAAAATGTTTGTCCATTGTTGTTAATTAAGTTATAATATTACTTTTAGTTTTAAACTTGTTCCTTTAAATTAGTTTTGGCATAAAAGAGAAGTAATTGCAATTGGTTAGCTCACTCATTGACATCTGCGACACAGGTCTGCGAGCCTAGTGCATACATCACTGAATCTATATAAATTGTCTCCAAATTTTGCCAATACAGAAATGTATTTATTTGTTATTTTACCAGTGCGCAAACTAACGGTCATCGCTATTCTTTCATGCCGCCAGTTATACACAGATGGAAAAGTCCGTGAAAAAATTAGATGAATTTGGAACCCTTTTTTTATTAGCAGACGCGAGCTAACCCTTCATTGCCCAATGGTTCCACATGTCTTTGCCTTGACATGTTGGTCGTAGTGACCACGCTGTTGAAAAAGGGAGTTTAGAGTTAAAGCAAACCTTCAAAAAGCGAGGGTATTCCTTCTCAAAAGGTCGGCAGCGCACTTCGCGCAATCGGGTGATCTGTCTGTTCGTCTGCCCTCTATCTCAGTGGCAGTATAGAAAGATAGTTATAGTTTATTGCACAAAACCGTATTCCTTCTAAAAAGGTCGGCAGCGCATTTGCGACTCCTCTGGTGTTGCGGGTGTCCATGGGCGGCGGTAATCGCTTACCATCAGGTGATCTGTCAGTTCGTCTGCCCCCCATCTCATAAAAAAAGTGGCAGTATAGATAGATAATATATAGTTTATTGCCAAAAAATTAGATATTACAGAAATGTTGTATACAATTTATTTTGTATTTTTTTTCTTTATTTAATTTAGAAGCTTTACAATTGAGACAATGTAGTAGGTACATATATTTCTTTTTTTAAAAAGTTTGTTTTTGATGCGGTCTGTAAAACTTACTCCTAGCATGCATTGCTCTAGGACAGATTCGTATGGGGAGTCAAAAAAAATCTATGAATTTCGAAAGTCGTTGAACATAAATTCTGTTCAGAATAGCCCGCATAAATATGAAAATGTTTTTAAATTTTTGTATCTTATAAATAGCTCTTAAATTTGTAAAAAACTATATTATTTGAAGAGTTCTGTCTGTTTTTTCCATCCAATGGATAGGGTGACGTTTGGCCGCCCTATTGGGCACAAAAGGGTTAATTTTGCAACAAGCCCCCTCTGAAGGGTTGATTATGAAAGACAAGCCAAATTTTTGAAAAGTAGGTCAAAATTATCGATTTAAAACATTAAAAAACCGGCCGAGTGCGTGTCGTACTGGCTTATGGAGAGTTCCGTAGCAACAATTAATATTTAGAATAGAAAATAATAATAAAATATTTGGTTAACACAATCAAATAAAACAAAAGAAAAATATAACAATCTAAAAAAAACACACAACACTTATTTTCTTTTTTAAGTTAATTGAATAAAAGGTGAAATCTGGCTTATGATTTACGACGAATTTAAATAAAAATACTTTCGATCTCGTTCAAACCAATTTTTGGTGGTAGTTTTTATGGTAATGTACATCATATTATATGATTTTTTTTCGCTTAAGTATACAGTTTAGAACAAAATGATATTAGATACTTCTTAATGATGGGTTGGATGAAAAAGTAAAGTTTTTTCCAAGGGTATAAGGTCTAAATCTCAAAAAAATGGTGATAATGTTTGGCGAGGATTTAGATTTAGACTACCTACGACTATTCCCTTGGAAAAATGATTGTTTTCATATATGATAAGCCCTCGAAAATTTTCTAAGTCAGTTAAAAAAAGCATAGTTTATATTCCTATTATTTATTTGTAACCAAAAGTCCCTGAAATTAAAATATTATGACATTTGATTGATATGTCATTTATAACAACTCCGTTGTTTTTTTTTCTTTTAAAACAAAATAGTTTGTTATTTTTTTAGTTAATCTTACAATGATTGATCACAGTTTTAAATCACTGTTATATTTAAATCTTTAACACGTTTCGTTGGTGACAAATGTTATCTATTTTTATTTTATAGTTTTATGACATAGTTTTAAAATAAATGCTAATGTTACGTTTTCCATTTCATCGTAATTTTTAGCAAGTTAATGCCATTCTCTTTCTTTTTCTTTTTTCACACAACATTTCATACATCACCTGACTCCGTACCAAGTAGCTTATACATTTGTGTTACCTACAGATATCAGACAACAGAGGAAACACAAATATAGTACTTAAATACAAATATAACACTCAGACACTGAACAAACACAAGTGTTCATCACACGAATGTTTGTCCAGGGTCTTTCCCGGTTGCGTCCAAAGCTGTCGCATCTGAGCCCGGGGTACGCTTAGACTATGATTCAGGTTTTTTTTATGATGTAGGTTGCAGACGAGCCTTCGGTTCACCTGATGGTGAGCGATTATCGCCGCCCATGGACCCATGGATGGATGGACCCCATGGTCCATCCATCACCAGACTTTAACTGTGGGAGAGCCACGCTTCGGCATGAATGGGCCGGCTCGACCGGAGTGATACCACTGCCTCACAGAAAACCGGCGTGAAGCAGCCCCTGTGCTGTGTTTCGCCGAGTGAGTGAGGGTACCGGAGGCCCACCCGGGGGGAAGGGGATAAAAGGTTGGCAGCGCACTTGTAACTCTACTGGTGTTGCAGGTGTCCATGAGCGGCGGCATTGCTTACCATCAGGTGATCCGCCTGCTCGTCTGCTACCTATCACATAAAAAAAAAGACTCATCAATACTTGCATCCATATGCTGGTTTTGATGAGTCTGGTAATAACAATGAAGCGACACACGTCTGACTGACAATAGGGGAACCAGACCAACTGAATCATCTTTATATGTTCGGGAACTATCTGAAGCTTGGAGATTTCCTCACAATGGTTTCCATCACCGTCGAGCTAGTAGTTAAAAGTACATATATTTAAAAACCTGTCTGTCTAACCCTAGATATTAGATAGATAGGGATAGGAGTTGTTTGATGTGAGTGGTGGTGATATTTGAGTGGTAGGTCAGTAGTTAGGCGTATATGGAAGGTCGTAGGTTCGAATACGAACATGCACTAATGGATTTTTATTAGTACCTATGTTTGTTGGAATGAAACTTTCAATGTAGATCTGATCTGAAATAAAATAAAACACTGATGGAAACTACGACAGCGTACAACACCCAGACTCGAATTCTACTGTTGAGATTATAAATTACTTCTTTACGGGAATCGAACCTACAGCTTTTATTGTGATGTAATTTAATTCAATTTAATTTTCTTTATTGGGTAGGTATATTTAATTTCATACTTATTTAAGTACAAAAGTGTATGTAGGTCAAGTTGTTTATGCTTTAATTTAATTGTTTTTAGTTGTAAAATTTAAATCATCAGTTTATTATCTAATAATTTTATTTTGAATAAAAACTATATTGTAATGATTTTTTAACCCAAAAATTGGTATGGAAAGGAGATTTAAATTAAGAACTAATATAGTATTTTTGAACAGTAAAAAGTACTGGCCGAAAAGAACCTCTCAAAACGAAATTGCGACTCGCATTCCAAATTCAAAAGTTCGCCAATCAACAGCGTTTCGGCTAGAACTGCCGAGCGGTACCTTCACAGTCCTTGCGTCCAAACCGATTTGCGCTTACAAAACTCAGTTTGTGTCGTAGAACGAACGCGCACGGCCGCCGCGCGCGATCTTTTCGAATTTGGAAGCTCGCGAAATTTTTGAATCGCGCTCGCGAATTTTTGAATTGAGAACTGTCAAGTGATTTCTTCTTTCAACCCAAAACTGCCTGTGTGTTTATTTTTAATATATTTTTTTAATCGTGACGATTTGTGACTCTTTGGATTTGTAACAAATGCATAGCAGTGGACGTGAGTAGATTAGTATATAAGCGGTTTTGAGATTGTTCGCCCGTCGTACTTTGCTCGCCGGTTGCAAAACTTTTTGAGAGTTATTTTTTAATGAGTCGAAACTTCTTTTGGTTGCGATATCTTTTTTTTTTTGCAAAAAAACTGTCGTAAACCAAGATTTTATTAACATTCTTGATGGAATATGATAACTTATTTGTATTTTTTTTTTGTTTTTATTTTTTTTCTTAATTAACGAGGTTTAAAAAACATGTTTTTTTATGAATTCATACTTGAAAACGCCCGTATAATGTGGACCCGTATAGTAATTACCTATCACGAAACTCGCGATTTATCAAGGTCTGAGTTGCATGAGATTTAGCGTTGCATACCGTGCGAGAAGGACGGAGAACACGCGCCTTGCGCAAGAGCGAGACAGAGGATGTTGGGAAACCGTTTGGAAATATGATTTTTCTCTTTCGGGTGGCGAAGGGCGTTTTTTTTATTATGCCCTGTTTTTAAGTTCTTATCTTGTGTTTGCGCCGTTTCTGGGTCGATGTCACAAAAGATTAATAAATTTGTAAATACACAATTAAAGATATTGGCATGGTATTTCATCTTAAAATCTTCATGTAACATCTGACGCGAATCATCAAATGCTTTATTAATTTCATTAAAAAATCACTAAAATACATTGTCTATTAGAAAATGCTGCTATAAATAACATGTTCACATACTTTACCAAATTTTGTGCAATAAAGTTAAATAAATAGAATTCTTTAAGATAATGTAAAACACATTTTCACAAGCCTACATAACTGAATAAAAAAAACTTTTTTCTTTACAAATATTTTAGGTAATTTCGTCATGTACTTATTATATTTTTTATTAATTAATTAATAGGTATTTACTGGAATCAGTGGGCATTTATTTATAAAATGCATAATGAGGAAACAATACCATTTATTCATAAAGAGAGCTTCAACGAACTTTGTCCTTTTTCGATTTTTAACCATAAGGAGAGCCACGCTTCGGCATGAATGGGCCGGTTTCACTGGAGTGTTACCACAGCCTCACAGAAGACCGGCGTGAAGCAGCGCCTGCGCTGTATTTTGAGTGAGGGTACCGGAGGCCCAATTGAGAGGAAAGGTTAGCAGCGCTTTTGTGACTCTACTGGCGTAGCAGCTGTCTATAGGCGGCGGCAATCGCTTACCATCAGGTGATCCCGTCTGCTCGTCTGCCACCTATCACATAAAAAACTTTTTAATTAAGAGGGTAAGGGAATAGAGAGTGCACCTGTGTTTGCGCTCACACTTGAGCACTATAAATCCTGCGTACGTGGCTGATCTTTAAGATTGGCCGCCGTAGCCGAATATCGGTTATTTTTTTAATAAAAAAAAACTTAACAGATCTAAACACCCTTGAGATGAAAAAAACTATGTAATACCTAAGAAACATCAGCGTTTGAACATCGAATCTGCGTTTCCAATTAAGATAAAGAACAAAAGACTCGAATTTGCGATATTAATGAGTAATTATCAATACGAGGGTCTTGCGCATGTCCTTGCATCACGCAAGCGCATGCGTGGGTACGGATCACTATGATAGGTTCATAGTTTTAAGTTTAAATACTTAGTACTTCGTTACTTCAATACTGACTGAGCTAGCTCAATCGAACGTAGGCTTTTTAGGGAGATAGACGCATTTTTTATGTGATAGATGGCAGACGAAAAGACGGATCACCTGATGGTAAGCAATTGCCGCCGCCCATAGACACCCGCAACCCGCAAAAAATCTACTTTTCATACAAAGTCGGTCACGTGACTTAGTAATTTTGTGAGTCGAAAAAAAATTTCGACGAATTTCAAAAAATCGTTGAATAAAATGTTGTTTGACGTCGTAAGGCCCAGACAGCAGACATAATAGAAAATCATTGTTTTATGCCTTGTAAAAGGCTTTTGGGTCTTACGACGTTAAAATGGTTGGTAGAATACGTGGTTAAAGGGATGTAAATGTTCACAGATGCATCCTAAGTGATCAGCTAGTTGATGCAACTTGTATGGGATAACTATTTTTTGGGAATATTTTGGGAGACAACATTATAATGACTTATATGTATAGTGACTTATATCTAATGGCAACTCTCACTACACGACAATTAAAACAAATACCTAAATATGGGAAAAAACAGTAGTTAAAGATGTGTTCAAAAGGTAGTCGTGTTCATATGTCACTTTTGCTAAAATGAATCTATTTTGCTAAATTTAAAAATGGCAACGCTAAATTCTTTTCGTAAGTGCAATACAATACCTAGTGGTTTACATAAGGCATGAGAAAATACATTAGAACAATAAGTTAGGGAGAGTTTAACTTTGAAGTAACTTTTGTAGCATGTTATAACAAAGAAAATTTAAATGTGTTTTTCTAAATTAAACATTATGTAAGTACTAAATTTAGTATTTAACGCCCTTGGTCTAATGGTTTAAGTACCAAGCCATGATGTAAGGGTAGAGAAAAAAATATGTTTCAAATTTTTCGAACAGCTCGGGTTTGTGATCACCATTCCGCATTAGGCAAGCGTGGTGATTAAGCCTAATCCCATCATAGTGGCGATGACTTGATTTCTATGATGGAGGATGGGTGGATACGGTAAAAAATTCGTCATAAATCGTAAATCGAAATTTACTTTTCATTCAATCAACGCAAACAAAAATATAACTAAACATTTTAGGGTTAAAAATTAAATATCTAACTACGTACTACATTTTGTTTTTGATCTCAACGGCATGTTCGAAATTCAAAATATCAATAGCCGTAAAATAACAAATAACAGCGCTATTGGGATCACTTTCAAACTCTTTACTTCGATGTTCCAATTTTAAAACAAAATTTTGTACCAACCTAATTGGTGTTTTGATGTTCGTTCGTTTGGATTCATTTTCCAAATTATTTTTTTAAATCTCAATCACCTCGTAATTCGTTCGTTTGAAATCTTTTTCCAAATTCAAAATTTTTAAAATCTCAATCACTTCGTGAGTATCGAAAGAGGTTTTTCGATAAAGAGATATGTTAATAAATCTCTTCGCTCAATACATCCGGGTTGTCTTTAGCATACCACTCATAATGGTAATAATAATTATGGTCGATCGGCCGCTCTCGCCCACTTTCACGCGATATTTTGGCAGTTACTTTCACTTGGAGTGCGTGGTCTAAGTTACGAGCTTAAATTCGAAAATCTCTCTTATCTCAGCGTTTGAATCCCGGTTACACCACAGTTTAGAACATGATCCAGGATTTGGGGAATCGGTAATATGTTATGAAATCGTCATATTATTACGTCGAGTCGAAGTCGACGACCCTTTAACAGGGGAATCATACCAACTGAATTAAGGTTACACGTTTCATAAACTATCCAAAACGTGCAGGTTTCTTTACGATGTTTTCTCTCACCACGCAAGCTATGGTAGAAACACGCACATAGATTTGAAATATGCACTTTGTGACTGGTGTTGTATGGATCCCATGGGCGCCGAGCAATAATTTGTCAGCTGAACCGTTAATTCGTCTGCCACATATCATATAAAATACATAACAATCGTCTATACCTACTCAGTTAGTGGTAAATACATACATACAGATCAAAATTATAACCCCTAAGGAGGCTTAGTTTTGATAAATTCAGGGAGAAACAAATCGTTTTTTCTTACTTAGACTACGTTGTCCCACTGCTGGCCAAAGGCCCTCCCAAAATGCCCCCATTGCACTGTCTTTGCAGCGGTAGTTAATTGTTGGAGAAGTGGTCCAAGTCATCACGCCATCTCTTTTTCGGCCTGTCTCTTAGACTAATTAAATTTCCAAAATAATTACTTAGGTAGTACTTGAACGACTCTTTTGCGCTGTGCTTCGAATCAGTGAGGGTACCGGAGGCCCAATTGGGGGTAAAGGGGGTTAACGGTTGGTAGCGGACTTGTGACTCTACTGTTGTTGCAGGTGTCTATGGCCAGAAGGTAATTGCTTACAATCAGGTGATCCGTCTGCTCCTCTGCATAAAATCACATAAAACCCATCCGCTTGCGCTCATGCTCGGCCCGCTCCCGCCCCCGCTTGTGC
Organism: Cnaphalocrocis medinalis; assembly: GCA_014851415.1. NCBI lineage: Eukaryota > Metazoa > Arthropoda > Insecta > Lepidoptera > Crambidae > Cnaphalocrocis > Cnaphalocrocis medinalis. Next base: position 4,598,025 of record CM026301.1, on the reverse strand, counting down.
CTCGCCGCCGTCAAAAGCGAGCGTCGATGTGTGCGGCGTTACGCAACTGTCGCGCGAACCTGAATGCTGATCAGATATACTGTTGCGTTTTTATTTGACTGTACACACGATGTAGCGTTTTGTATAACTTTAGGAGGTTTTTTGTCCATACCAATGAGGGATTTTTCAAATGCAAAATCCGATAGATGGCGTTACGTTGACGTCAGTTCAACAACGAGTGGATTGGTTACATTTTGACGTATCATGTCAAAATTATGAAGTTATGTTATGAAACAACCAATGTCGTCAAAGTTAGACCTGATGTCAACCTAACGCCATCTATCGGATTTTGCATTTGCAAAAACCCTCATTCTTTGCAATTTCTTTAGTAAATAATGCACTTAAACATTCATTGTAGGCTTCAGGTGGGACTCGAACCCACAACGTTAGAAATACAGGGTGGCTGTTATATACAATGAAGCGACACACATCTGACCTTCGCAACTCTTTGACAACCAGACCAACTGAATCATTGTCAGAACCTTGGACTACCCGTTAAGAGACGTTCTCATCCACTGATCTACTAAATCTGTTTTTTTCTTTCCTCTACCTAAAGGTTGTCTCGAAAAAACGAATTTCCAAAAGTCATAGAACAAATGTTGTTCAGAATGGTTGGTCAAACACGTGGTTAAAAGGATGTAAATGTTCACAGATACACCCTGTATATCTATAGCTGTTATCTTGACTGTAATTTAAAGAAAGGGACAACAAATTCGATTTCCCCTGCGACCTTTTCTCAAGGCCGAGCCAGTAGTAAATTTTAACGTCGAAGTGCTACTACTCTAGATATGACTCAATAATTCAGGTAGTTAGTCGCCTTGATAACGCCGTGCGATGCTGTTAAGACCGCTTTCTACCACTAGCTCGGCAGAAAAATAGTGAGGAAACTTGAGGGCTTAAAACGAATTGGAGTTTCCTTCCCTTTCATAAGCGTTGTGTATCACCTTTGTTTGAATGAGACAGGTATACATACTTATATTATAAATGGGAAACGGCCGGTTTCTGAATTGAGAATTTGAAGTTAAGAACTACTTAAGTACAAACTTTGATATTTGGAGTAGGACTCAACTGTCAAAGTTTGTACTTAGTAGTGCTTAACTTCAAATTCTGAGTTCAGAAACCGGCCGAAAGTGTGTCTGTATGTTTGTCATTCTTTCACGGCAAAACGGAGCGACGAATTGACGTGATTTTTTAAGTGGAGATAGTTGAAGGGATGGAGAGTAACATAGGCTACTTTTGCTCCTCCGTGCTACCCCAAATTTAACGCGAGCGAAGCCGCGGGCAAAAGCTAGTTCTCATATTTCGTTCGTTTCGTTCGTTAAAGGCCATGTTTCGTTTTGTTTCGGATAGTTTCTGAAACGTGTAACCATGATTCAGTTGGTCTGGTTCCCTGTTGGGTTGCGAAGGTCAGACGTGCGTCGCTTCATTGTAATTACCAGACTCCCCAAATACTGAATCATGGTCTAAGCGTACCCCGGGCTCCGATGCGACAGCTTTGGACTGCAACTGGGAATTTTACACGGTAAGATGAGAGATAGATACTATTGGGTGAACCATAAGTAATTTCAGTTTGGCCAGATATAATAATCTTTCCGTATAATATTATTTTAGAGTCCACTCCATAAAAGTATATATTCTAAAAATATTTCCCAATTTTTCTGAAATACATCATATTTTAGAAAAATAGGGAAATATAAAAAAAAAATATTTTTTTTTCGGGTCTGGGTGTGTTGAGAGACGTCACAAATTGTCTACTTTAACTCTAGATTATTATAACTATGTTCTTATTGCAAGAATTTATATCATTTTATATATTGTGACAAGCAATATATTTAGTGAAATATGTATTACCTACATAGATACTTGTAAAGTTCCAACTAATTTACTTCAAACATTTTAATAGGTGTAAAGTAATACTTATACAGTTTCAATTCACTAGTCGCTAATAAAAGTGTGTTACATTAACAATTTACCACACTTCGCAACAGCCAATCTTAACAAAATTACTTTTTAACAAAACAATTTCACATTCCTATTGCCACAGCGGTCAACAAAAGACATAGCCATATAACTACTGAGACATCAAAGTGAGTGACATAATAGAACAGGCATATATGTCAATATAGCTACAGATACACATAACAAGAAAAGTACGGAGCGAAGGATCGATGCCGCGCATGCGCGCTGGACGCCCACACTTCCGACCCCCCACCCCCCACGGCCAATGCAACTGCACTTCAGTGCATGCTAGAACGTCATAAAAAAGAAAACGCATTCGAAAAAATCGCGAAATCTCACAAAAAAAAATGCCCAACGCGAGTGCTTTCCAAATTCAAAACTAAGACTGGCCGGTGTCACCGAAAACAGCCATCAAACGAACTATGAAGAGGAAAAAAAAATATAATTCAATCTTTAAAAGAAAATCACACACAAAATATTTTGTATGAAAATAGTGACAATATTCGAATAAGTTTTCCAAATAATCACAGTTTATTAAATTTACACGGCAATATTTAATCACAAACAAAATAGTTTTTATTCTAAATACAATAATTAAATAAGATTTCACAATTAAATAGAATTAAACCACAGTATCTATCTTCCCAAGCAAATAAACCCAACCTTACGAACGAAATTTTAGACTGATATTTAAATCCGAATAACGTAGTTGAATTACAAATAAAAATTATAGTATTTACATTAGTTGAAATTTGAGAAATTTATATAATATTGTAGTAGTCTAAAAATATTTATAAAACAAAAAAAAAAACGATCGCAATACAAAAACAAATGAAAAATACAAAAATGTTAACCCGGGATCAGTGAAGTAGCCTTAAGACTAATTTTGTACGACGTATGAACAATCTTGAGACTTGAAAAAATTGTTGCAGTGTTCAAATATGGTTGAGAGGTTTTTTAAGTGAGTGAGTTAGTGTGTTATGGATGGGTAGTGAGGTTAGGTCCCTCGGGGCCACGATGTTGAACATGTTTGATATGTGGAACTCCGTGACAACCAAGCTCGAAGCGCAGACCAACGTGCAACAGAGCCAGCAGCCGCACACATCAGGTGGGAGCATTAAAGGTAATTTCCAGTTAATTGAGGCTTCGGTGCTGGATTTGAGCGGACTTGCTGAACATAAAAATCCACAGAAATACACGAAAATTTACTAAAGATTCAAATCGATCAACCATCAATATTTTGAATCTAAAAAATCACCAAAGCACAATAGACTCATTGGCAATTTTTTAATCCATCCAAAAAATTTACACCCAAACCACTCTCTTAAATTCTGCAGCTGCTAATATTCAAAAAGTTAGTCTTAACATCAATAAGCTTAACATATTTAAAGCTCAAACTCGATGCCGCAAATACAAATTTTTCAGTGATCGTTTTTAGAAACTAAATTGCCACAAAATAAACTATTTCACTAGCTAAAATATAAAAAAAATGCCCCAACGATAGCGTTACCAAATAAAAATCAAATGATAAACCAAAACGGAACAAATTATAAAAGATCAGGCTATTTCCAATTCGGTCCTACTTTATCTCAAAACAGTAACCCGGATAACTTTGTATTAAAATGCATAATAGATGATAATAACGTCATTATTATTTTAAAACATCTATAACGCAATATTAAACCACGCATATTTTAAAAAAGACCTTCTTTCTTCTCTCTATCCGAACAAATTTTAGTTAGAGTTGTAAATCTAGTCTGCAAGTGTCATTCCAAATCCACCTAGAAATAACAATATTTGATTCTCCCTGAATCATTAATTGAAACAGAAACCTCACATTGAGTTCTTACATTATGTCAAATTTACCACATAAATGTGAACTAAGGATACCCAACGAGAGGTAATCTGTATAAGACAGATCTGATCATCTTCATGAGTTAACACTTGCAAAATGTTCACAATCTATTTTGGTGTTGCGAAAAAGCTTCAAATTCCAGTGTATCATTTTAAATCATTGTTCAGCACAATATTGAGACACAGATAGGTATTTTATTAAAACTTCTAAACGGCAATTAAAAATTCGAATAGCATAACCAACTCACGAATTTCAATCTTTTAGCCGCAAACAATTACATATCTTTTTCGCAAATCTATGAGCGAACGCGTGAGATGATGTTCAACGTGTTCAGCCTATAGAAATATGGCGTGAACAAAATTATACAAAATCTCTAGAAAGTACGACGAAAATCGCTTCTTTTCCGGTATATTAATACATACATAATTGTCTCTTTTGATGTTGCGCAACTGAAAGTTGCACGTTAAGAAAGTGGGCAATTAAAATTCGGATACAGTTGCTGTCTCTGTCGTGTAGCATTGGGCTGTAAATGTAACATCTTGTTACGGAATTGATACCTCATTGATCTTATTAAAATTATTACGGACTATATTTTTAAAGGAACAAGTGTCAATTCCTAAACAAAGGCTTTGGCTCTTAAAGCAAACATAATTTATCGAAGGTTTGGATTATTCAAATCTACCAAAAAGAAGGATTCTGTAACTTTCTATGAGCCAAACACTAAATTAATAATATTAGTACCAATACTATCAAAATGATACTATACCTCTAGGTTCATTCATTAGTATTTGTAGAGGGCCCACTTCCAAAAGATAACACAAAACTGTATAGGTATTTTTCGAATCTGGTCGAAAATATGCAATTTTGTTTAGGCTTTTTACTTAGGGGTGCGAGAAGTAATCCATACGAAAATGGAGTTTGCTTACATATCCGCTCACGTGGATAACTTTTTGTTTGTCACAGTAAGTGACTTTGCTCCCCCCTTTGTCTACTCTTTACTGAGAACAGAGCACTACATATAGGGAATTCTTTACACAAGCAAAATTATTGCCTGTTTTTAAGTTTTAAAGAGTAAGAACATACTTTATTGCACACAACATCGTTAATTTGGTAAAAAAACAAGTTAAATGCCTTAAAAGATTACGTACAAAAAAGGAGGTCTTATCTAAAAGAGAGTTTTTCGGACAACCTGGGTTTAGGTAGTGTATAGAAGCACAAACTGTTTCATATGATTATTGTGATGTCAATATAATTTTACTTGTCATTATACGTCCACACGACAACCGACGTTGTACTTTTGTATTTTGTTCAAACTGAATAGGTAGAGAGCGTTTCAAGAGTCGTTGGAAATTGAAATAAAAAGCAATCTGTTACAAAATGAAGACTTGTACAAAATTATTCTAGTTCCTAGAATTAAATTTTCAGCGAGCTTTCCTTGTCTAATATAAAAAACGTTGAAATTGTAGAATATAAACGAAGATAAAGGAGGAGGGAAAGGCCCGAAATACCGTATTTCAAATCACAATGAGTCAGTTTGGCTTTGCAGTCGCCATTTCTCAACTGACAAGTGTGTAGGCTTCGTCACGATTTTTACTTTCACTATTAGCTATTGACTGCGTTGAATAGTTGGGCCGCGTTAGTTTTGTAAGGTACCTACTTTGAGTGGCTAAGTTTGCCATATAAGTAAGTTAGTATATTCCTAGTATTACTGTATAGATGTCGTAAGTACCTAAACCTGTGTCTACTTATATAACATATACTCATGTTTAACAGTAGCAATGGCGCATTTGGTAGTGATACTCGTATTATGATATCTACGTCACTGCGGCAACCGTTTGATCCCCCCACTAGATAAAGGGGTGTGGAATTTATGGCTATGTTTTCAACTTAATTGAAACGATCAATTTTTCAAAGTTTCGTAAATATTATGCTAGTAACTACTACAGTAAGCTATATTCCTTATAAACTAATTCTGAATCCCTATGAAGTGATAAATAATTGGTTTTTATACTTTGGCTGTCTGTTTGTTAATATTTCAAGTACTATTTGTGTTACCTTCACTTGTTCTGACAGCACAAGTGTTAATATTAAATTGACTGACAGTTCACATCTCAACTTTCTTTATCAACGAAATAATAAAGTATATAATTAAAGTATCAATTCCGTTCATTCCACTCTATTCTTACTACCGCCATTTTCAATTACCGAATTTGGAAATTTCGAATATCGAACGCCATTTCGAACTCATAATTGACATTTCGTACTTTCTCGCGGGCATTAAAAACGCGTTCGAAATTTAAAATAATAAAGGACATTCTGCGTGCCAGCCAGTAACAAGAAAGCACCGCGACCAAATCAGGTTTCTTTTTAAACTGTACCATTGCATAACGTGTACTGTACGTATAACGGAACGGGTTTCGAGCTATTTATTATATGTTCTAGGGTTCTGTAACTTTGAGGGGAAAACCCTTGTTAGTCCAATCAACTAAAGTGTCAACGGTGTAGAGAGGGTATTCGTTTTTCAATTACTTACCTACATAACTTATTAAGAAAAATACGCAAGTTGTTATTTCTACACGTAACTAAATCGAATGAGAGAAGGGAGCAAACTTTAAAAAAAAATAGGGTTTGTGCTTATAAAAAGTAATAATAAAAGCCCAAAAATATTATGTCTACAATTTTGAATCTTGCCAATGAAGACCCATTTTGTTAGGAAAGATTAATTAAATATTAATAGCTACCTAGATAATCTTTATTGCACAAAAGTGGAGAACTAAATAAATAAACTAAAGTATGTAGAACTAGATGTCAATAAATAAAAACTAAGGGTGGAAAAATTAAAACATAATTCGCTTTCTTATAAAAATTGCATCAATAATTTTGTCAGTTATTTTCGTACCTTGGGTTTTTAGAGATCATTTTAATATGTTCGAGTTACTATCTATCAAGTTAATTAAAAAGTAGGTAACGTTACCCACTTACGGCTGCTGTCAGAGACGTCATTTAAGCTAATGTTCAATTACTTAAGTATCGGTAGTCTTTATGCGTATTGAAATAAGTGTCAATATATTTTCTTAAGTAACTAACTTAGTTAATCAACGACTCTGAGTGCGGCAGTTAGAACATTTTATACTAGCGGCCGCCCGCGACTTCGTACGCGTGGAGTTAATTATTGACACTTACCGTCATATTTTGGACAATCCACACAATATATTTTTATAAATTGTAGCCTATGTGTTATTCTGATGTATAAGCTATATTGTGGTAAAGTTTCATTCAAATCCATTCAGTAGTTTTTACGTGAAAGAGTAACAAACATCCATACATCCATACTTACAAACTTTCGCCTTTATAATAGTAGTAGGACATACGGGACCAACGGTGTGCGAATCCCGCTCACTCTTGCCCGTTTTATTTGTACATCTGACTGGGACTGGACCGCATTGCCCCTCTCTGAATTTTAAAAAGTCACGCGAATTTTTTTTATTCAAATGTCACCGTAAAGGCGCGTTTTGCAAAAATAAAATTTTCGAACAATGCTTTTTTGAATCTTTTTAAGAATTACAATTGAATTTGGAATCCTGTCTTATTGATTTTATTACAATGGCCGTTAGATAATAGAACAAGTTTTCGTAATTTAAATTAAGAATTCGCTTTTTGTGGTCTTGCAAACCAATATCCACCATATTGGTGTGAGGTAACTGAGATTTCTTACTAACTTCTAGTGCTGTGAGGGAAAAATATCGTGAGGAAACCTGCACGTTTGGGATAGTTTCTGAAACGTGACACGTTTTTCTGTAACGTTACAAATTAGAAATACGATACGATACGATTTTTCAAATCGTAGCACATCGTGTTTCTAATATTCGTTCGGTGAGGGAAACCTGGGAAACTTTTTTTGTGTGATAGGTAGCAGACGAGCATGCGGATCACCTGATGGTAAGCAATTGCCGCCGCCAAAGGACACCTGCAACACCAGTGGAGTCACAAGTGCGCTGCTAACCTTTTATCCTCTTCCCCCTGGTGGGCCTCCGGTACCTTCACTCACTCGGCGAGAGGTATCACTCCGGTCGAGCCGGCCCATTCATGCCGAAGTTTGGCTCTCCCACAATTCACCTCACAGGACTGCTTCTTCATTTATTTGAGTAGTCTTAATATATTGACTTGACCGGGAATCGAACCCAGGACCTTTCACACTTCGGGGCGAACAAATTAGCCACTGCTCCATCGAAGCCGTCGATAAAACTAACAGGACTACTTCTTCATTTATTAGACTAGTCTTTACACATGGTTTGCTTGTCCATCCATCCATAACACGCAACAATCCACAATTAGCCAATCCAACCAGCTATACTAGTTTAAAGTCACATTAAATTTCTGTAAAAACTGTGTACTTTCTAAATACAAAAGTCTGTCGAATTCTTTACCGTCGCTGAAACGAGAAAGTTTCAGTATGGTTAATTTAAATTCATCATCATCAGCAACCCACGCTCGTCCACTGCTGGACATAGGTCTCCCCTAATGCACGCCACCGCTCCCGATTTTCGGCCACTCTCATCCAGCTCACTCCAGCCAGCCTTCGAATGTCGTCATCCCATCTTGTAGCAGGGCGTCCAACACTACGTTTACCGAGTCGCTAATTTAAATTAAATATTGTTTATTTGCATTACTTCTATACTACATGGACTATCTGTAAACATTTACATCCTTTTAACCACGTGTTCTACCAACCATTCTGAACAACATTTGTTAACTACGACTTTTGAAAATTCGTCGAATTTTTTCGACTTCCCCAATACAAAATGAACAAGTCACGTGACCGACTTTGTATGAAAAGTTGTACAAAAAAAGGTTGGAACAGTGGCCAGCAAAAAAAAACTTGAAATTCTGGGACTATACTCTGATTCATAATCATGTGAAGTAAACTGACAGATGAAAATGACAAGTTTCTATGCATTTTGACATTTTGCATGTGTCAAATTGAGTGATAATGTATGGGGATGACACATTGACATCTGTCAGTTTACTTTACATGATTATGAATCAGAGTATAGTTTTTTTGGGACGTGCCGCATAACCTGGGCATAGTATAGAAGGCGCGTCTTTATCCACTGATCAACAATATTACTATTTTTGCTTGTTCGCTGTTAAGTGAAATTCAATTAATAATTCAGTAATGTAATTAGAATACCTATAACTCTGTATATAAATGCGCAATAAATTTGTGTAAACATTATACTATGCATAAAAGTTGCAGCGTCATACAAAATACGCTGTTTTGCAAAATTTGTCGAAATTTATTGTGTAAATTGAACTTAGGTATCTGACTATATCTTAGTAAATCTGTTGAGGTTTTATGTCTGTTGGTATGTCCAGTTTGGAGTTTTGCACATTTCTACCATTAACTCGGCGGTGAGGGAAAATATCGTGAGGAAACTGGCACTTTCGGATAGATTCTTAACCGTGTCACTATGATAACAAAAAACATAAATGTAAAAAAACGTGACAACGTGAAAAGGCCATGATGGATTTCTCCTGGATAAACAAAAAAAAAATTTTTTTTCTTTGTCTATATAATTAATTTTTGAAAAAAAAAAGAAACCGAATTCAAGACTACAGCCACATATAATACCATTGATTTTTTTTGTTTTCTTTTTTTCAAAAACCACTGAGTAAAATTTGATAAAATTTATAAGGGACCACCTTTGAATAATGGCCTACCAAACAAAAAAATAATCGTAAAGGCGGCGAAATCGAGTAACATACTTACATACAGAAATAAACATACGGGTCGAATTGAGAACCTTCTCGATTAAAAAAAAGGCAGACAAACCCAGAACGCAAATATTATAGTCTCCACATAGATTGCGCAGTAATATCGTATTACAATTCATAGTTCATTTTATTGCTTTGTCAGTACAATAGTACACGGAATTTGTTGATTTGTACTAAAGTGCAAAATATTGCACTATGGCAATAAATTCATTGCTTGTGCAGCAAAAATTGGTTTAGGTAGATTTAAAAATTGTTAGTTTTACGCGTAATATCCTATTATAATATCGCCATACTGAGTCATATATCATTCAAAGTACTCGCCCGTGTCTGTTGTCTGCTACTCTTCCCGCCAAAACTACTCAATGATTTAATGAATGTTGTATAACAATCTAGTTACTGAGAAAGGACATAGCTACTTTTTATTGAACGGTGGTTCTAAGCAAAGGGACAGTCCCACCGGACGAATTTCCGGGCCGCTATAGGCAAATATTTATCTTTAATCACTCCTTAGTCCTAACAGTTCTCGTGATTTCGGGATCTTATTCCCAGTTCGAGCAAAATGTACCTATGTTTCGAATTTTTCGAACATAGCTCGGGTTTGTGATCACCAATCCGCATTAGGCAAGCGTGGTGATTAAGCCTAATCCCATCATAGTAGCGATGACTTGATTTCTATGATGGAGGCCTTTGCCCTGCAGTGGGACAGTATATAGGCTGATACTTTACTTTATATAGGTTATAGGATAGGTTGCAGACGGTTCACAATCCCAGGTGTCCATGGGCGGCGGTAATTGCTTACCATAAGGTGATCCGTCGGCTCGTCTGCCACCTATATCATAAAAAAAACTTAGGTTTGTCTAGATACTATAGTTCTCTGTAAATAAATAATGTAACTAAGCATCTATATTCTGTGAGGCCGTGGTATCAGTCCGTGCGAGCCGGCCCATTCATGCCAAAGCGTGGCTCTCCCACGGTATATAATACAGAAGGATACAATTATGTATGTCCTAACACAGGTGTCCACATAACAATATGTCACTCATTTCAATACATAACATAGTGCGTAAGCGCACGTGACGTCACGGCGCGAGCGCATAGGCGCATGCGATCGGTGGCTACAACCGCGGTCTCACTGGGGTACTGGAGGCCAATTCTCGGTTTTCGCCTTCTATGTCGAGTCGACTTTATGGAACAACCAATAGAAGAACACAGATTACAGTCGACATTCTTTATCTTTGTTCTCCTATTGGTCTATGCGTTCCATGAAGTTGACTCGACATAGTAGGCGAAAACCGAGAATTTGTTATCTGGTTATTAGTATCTGTGATCAGAGAGGCCCTATCTGCCGAACTCAGAGACGTCATTTAACCGCAATGCTCATTATCTTAATTTTAAAAATTATTAATTTATTTAAAAATGTTGTTTAGATTGATTGGTGGAATACGTGGTTAAAGGGATGTAAATGTTCACAGATACATCCTGTATACGAAAGGTATAGAACTTGGACATTTAGTAAGGGGATTGAACAATTTTTTTTCCATAAAGTTATATATTTTTTTTTTAAGTGATAGGTAGCAGACGAGCAGGCGGATCACCTATGATAAGCAATTGCCGCCGCCCATAAACACATGCAATAAGTGCGCTGCTAACCTTTTATCCCCTTCCCCCCCGATGGGCCTCCGGTATCCTCACTCACTCGGCGAAACACAGCACAGGAGCTGCTTCACGCCGGTTTTCTGTGAGGCAGTGGTATCACTCCGGTCGAGCCGGCCCATTCATGCCGAAGCACGGTTCTCCCACAATTAATGTTGTTCATAATGGCTAGTAGCATACTGGTAAATATAATGTAAAAATTCAAAGATACACCCTGCATAATAGTGTCTGGGTGTTGCAGCACACGCAGAGCCTAGGCCAACATTATCATATCGCTGGTGGCGAGCGCATGCGCCACACATGAACATGCACTGTGTACTGCGACTTAGCGCCTTGATACTTGATGTCTAAATTAAGCTTTTTGAATTACGAAAGCTTTAAAAAATCTTTTCAACTTTTCTGAGGCGCATACGCATCTTTGCTGTTAATATCTAAAGCTATTTAATTATTTTATGCTATAGGCGACATTCGAGTATGCATCGACAAGTATCAGCCTTAAACATTATCCCACAACAAAAGCCTCCATTGCATCATAGAAATCAAGTCATCGCTACTATGATGGGATTAGGCTTAATCACCACGCTTGCCTAATGCGGAGCGGTAATCACAAACCCGAAATGTTCCAAAAATTTGTATTGACCCGGGAATTGAACTAAGGAACCCGAGATCACGGCCGGTACTACTAGACTTACGGGGATTTTAGCACTCCGAAACCAGAGTCAATTCATGAAACTGTATCGAAAAGCAGATTAGATTTAATAATTTCATTTTTACCTATTACATAAGTACACCGTATTGGTATGGCATTTTGGAACTATCACACACTCTATCTGTCTATTTGTTACTCTTTCACGCCAAAACTACTGAATAGATTTGAATGAAATTTAGCATACAGATGGTCTAGACCCTGAGAAAGAACATAGGCTACATTTTATTGCGAAAAGGGGGTTGTAAGGGGTTAAAAGGGGATTGAAAATATTAAATAATTAAAAATGCTACCCAAAGATACTATTCCACGCGGACGAAGTCGCGGGTTATAACTATTATTAATATTAGAACTATTGTACACATGTTCAAGCAAGTATCTTTATCTTCATTTTCAAAGCTACCTCAGTACATTGTAGTGAGTATCAAGACGGCGTGGTCGGCGTACACGGCAAGCGCAATATGGGTCTTGGCCAAGCAACTTTTTCTCGCAGTTAGTACTAAACCTAGTGTAGGGCCTGTCACATGTCTTATGTTATCCTGGTACTTTTCGTACGAACCTATAAGGTCATATGACCCTTGATGTAATTAGTGTCTGGGTGTTCATGCATTTAGTACTAAAACTGGGGTAGGGCATATCAAATGTCTATGATATCCCTGTACTTTTCGAATGAACCTATAAGGTCATATGACCCTTGATGTAATTAGTGTCTGGGTGTTCATGCATTTAGTACTAAACCTAGTGTAGGGTGTCACATGTTATCCTGGTACTTTTCGAATGAACCTATAAGGTCATATGATGATGTAATTAGTGTCTGGGTGTTCTCATAGTTAGAACTAAACCTAGTGTAGAGCCTGTCAAATATCTTATGTTATCCTGGTATTTTCGTATCTATACTATTTATATATTCTAGAGATAGCGACAAGGCTTATAGGTATACCAAAAACACGAAACAAGTGCAATGTAATCGACGCCCACCGCCATCTATTGGTTCGGTTTGTAACTACTGTCCCAATGCGAAGTGAGGGCGGGCGGAAAATATAATAAATATTAAATATAATAAAAAAAGATACTCTTTGGGTAGCATTTTTAAATATTTAATATTTTATACCCCCCGTTTTTACCCCTTACAACCCCCTTTTTTGCAATAAAAAGTAGCCTATGTTCTTTCACAGGGTCTAGACCATCTGTATACCAAATTTCATTCAAATTCGTTCAGTAGTTTTGGCGTGAAAGGGTAACAGACAGACAGAGTTACTTTCGCATTTATAATATTAGTTAGGATTTAACATACAAAAATGTTACAATATTTTTTGTCTCCATCTAACTGACTGTGGGAGAACCACGCTTCGGCATGAATGGGCCGGCTCGACCGGAGTGATACCACTGCCTCACAGAAAACCGGCGTGAAGCATCCCCTCTGCTGTGTATTGCCGAGTGAGTGAGGGTACCAGAGGCCCACCCGGGGGAGAAGGGGATAAAAGGTTGGCAGCGCACTTGTAACTCCACTGATGTTGCTAGTGTCCATGAGCGGCGGCAATTGCTTATCATCAAGTGATCCGCTTGCTCGTCTGCTACCTATCACATAAAAAAAAAACTTACATTGAAACTAGGCCATAGGTAAGCAGCCTAGGTCTTGTTGACTCATATCTTTCTGTGTAACTCATCAAGGTATGAGGGTTTTTTGAATGCCACTCGATGAAACATCAAGCATTTTGATTGATAAACGTCTATTTGCTATTAGAGTAAGTAATAATAAATTACTTATACTCGTATTTGGTATAAAGAAAAAAATCTCTAAACATCTCATACATTGCCTTGACTCCGTACTAAGTAGCTTTAAGCACTTGTGTTACAAATATCAGACAACAGAGGAAACACAAATATAATACTTAATTACATACATTACACCTAGACACTGAACACAAGTGTTTATCACATGAATGTTTCTCCAGGGTGGGGATCGAACCCGCAGGGTCTCTACCAAAAGCGCCATCCAGGCAGTTAGAGTAATTTTAATATCAAAGTACAGTCAACCACACATCAGTTTACCACAATCTGTCAAATTTCCTCAATTGATATTCAACCTAATGTGTTTGACATTAGGATGAGAGTCGATTGAAGAAATTTGTCAGTTTTGTATACTTTGATGTGTGGCTGTACGTACGTTCGAATCTCTGTTATATGAACTTAATATCTGATGATATATCAATCGTTGAACTTTTTAGAGAAATCGTAGCGTATAGGTATCGCGCCACCCTTCGGCATGTATGGGCTGGCTCGACCAGAGTGATACCACGGCCTCACAGAACGAATCAGCGTTTGCGCTGTGTTTCGTCGAGTGAGTGAGGGTAAGGTAAAATTGGGGGGAAAAGGGGTAAAAGGTTGACAGCGCAGTTGTGACTCTACTGGTGATGAAGGTATCTATGGGCGGCGGCAATCGCTTACCATCAGGTGATCCGTCTGCTCATCTGCCATCCATACTAATCCATACTATCCATACTAATATTATAAATGCGAAAGTAACTCTGTCTGTCTGTCTGTCTGTCTGTCTGTCTGTTACTCTTTCACGCCAAAACTACTGAACGGATTTAAATGAAATTTGGGTATACAGATGATCTAGACCCTGAGAAAGGACATTTTATTGCAAAAAGGGGGTTGTAAGGGGTTAAAAGGGGGGTTAAAAGTTACTTTTCCACGCGGACGAAGTCGCGGGCGGCCGCTAGTCTGTCACATAAAATAACAATAATGATCATCGTGTAAGGGTATGTGCGTGTGTGACAGTATGTGTGGGTGTGTGTTTTTATCTTTGTGTCAGAATGTGTGTGTGTGTTCGTCAGAGTGTATGTCTGTCTGTCTGTATCGTGTGTGTAATGGATTAATCTATTGGCTTTAGCTGATCTTCCGTTTCGTTGGGTTAAACGAGTTCTGGAGTGGAGATCGTGTCTCGGTAAACGTAGTGTAGGACGACCTCAAGCCAGATGGAGTGACGATCTGCGCAAGAGGGCTGGCTGGAGCTGGATGTGAGTAGCTGAAGATCGATCAAAGTGGCGAGCATTTGGAGAGGCCTATGTCCAGCAGTGGACTGCAACAGGCTGATGATGATGATGATGATGATGATCTACCGTTTGTTTAATAGTTGAGGCTTCTTCTTCAAGAAGTACCTTAGATTTCCCTTATCAATGATGTTCTTACCCAACATTAGGGTGTAAAACCAAGGACTAGATATTGACCCGGT
Source organism: Cnaphalocrocis medinalis (assembly GCA_014851415.1). Taxonomy (NCBI): domain Eukaryota; kingdom Metazoa; phylum Arthropoda; class Insecta; order Lepidoptera; family Crambidae; genus Cnaphalocrocis; species Cnaphalocrocis medinalis. Next base: position 4,582,800 of record CM026301.1, on the reverse strand, counting down.
TTCGCTTGTCAAATACGAAACAATTATTTGTCACCTTGAAGGGTGCTTGCAAAACTAAAAAGCGGTGTGGAAACCAACGGAAGGTTGTTTTCACTTCGATTGACTGTCGCGATTGTGACAAACTGACGGACAAACAATTCAACTAATATAAAAAATATACATACTATACTCTGATTCATAATCATGTGTTTAACTGTGGGAGAGGTCAACATTTACGTCTCTTTAGCCAGATGTCCTACCAACAGTTCTGAACAACATTTGTTCTATGACTTTTTGAAATTCGCTTAAAAAAATTTGGTCACTTGACATGATAATTTTGTATGGGGAGTCGAAAAAAATTCAACGAGTTTCCAAAAGTTGTAAACCATTCTAAATATGGCTGGTAGAAGACGTGGTTGAAGGGATGTATATGTCTACACAACATGTATATTATACTCTGATTCATAATCATGTAAAGTAAACTGACAGATGAAAATGACAAGTTTCTATGCATTTTGACATTTTGCATGTGTCAAATTGAGTGATAATGTATGGGGATGACACATTGACATCTGTCAGTTTACTTTACATTTTTTTTATGTGATAGGTAGCAGACGAGCAGGCGGATCACCTGATGGTAAGCAATTGCCGCCGCCCATGGACACTTGCAACACCAGTGGAGTTACAAGTGCGCTTTCAATCTTTCATCCCCTTCCCCCCTGGGTGGGCCTGGTACCCTCATTCACTCGGCGAAACACAGCACAGGGGCTGCTTCACGCCGGTTTTCTGTGAGGCAGTGGTATCACTCCGAGCCGGCCCATTCATGCCGAAGCGTGGCTCTCCCACACTTAACAGTTATGTTAGTAAACAATAATGTTGCATCATATTGCACAATTTGATAACAATTATTAAATTTACTATTGTTATGATATTAGGTTATGATAAAAGGACACCATTTGACCTAATTTAAACCAAAGTCCGTAGTTACTAAATCATCTTTTATCACTGGTATAGTTATCTAGGAATGGTTGAAGTATGTAACACACATCAAAGTATACAAAACTGTCAAAGTTCATCAATCAACTCTCATCTTACTGTCATAGACATAAGGTTGAATATACAATTGAGGAAATTTTACAGTTTGTGGTAACCTGATGTGTGGTTGACTGTTTTTTTTTATGTGATAGGTAGCAAACAAGCAGGCGGATCACCCGATGGCAAACAACCGCCGCCCATGGACACTTGCAACACCAGTGGAGTTACAAGTGCGCTGCCACCTTTTATCCCCTTCCCCCCGGGTGGGCCTCCGGTACCCTCACTGTACGAAACACAGCACAGGGGCTGCTTCACGCCGGTTTACTGTGAGGCAGTGGTATCACTCCGGCCCATTCATGCCGAAGTGTGGCTCTCCCATAATTAAAATACAATGTACTGTACAATACTCTCTCAATAAAGTCGTGAAATTAATTTTGAACTATATGGAGTTATAATACTATGGTATATATTATTAAATATTTATTTATTAATTATTTTTATTATAATACTATGGTATTATAACCAATGGGGCTACCATATTCTATGACGTAAGCGGCAATGGCGCCATTAATTAATTTAATGACTTTCTTGATACATTATAACTATTAAATAGATTTTTTTGATTATAGAAACCTTTTGGATCGTTGAGCCATCGGAGTAAGTAAGTAAGTAAGAAACCTTTTGACCGTGGGAGAGCCACACTTTGGCATTAATCATCATCATTTCAGCCAATAGACGTCCACTGGACATAGGCCTCCCCCAAAGTTCTCCACACAGATCGGTCCTGTGCCACCCGCATCCAAGGGACTCCCGCGACCTTCACTAGATCGTCGGTCCACCTGGTTGGCATGAATGGGCCGCCCCAAAAGTTGTGGTATCACGGCCCCACAGAAGACCGGCGTAAAGCAGAGCCTGCGCTGTGTTTCGTAGGGTAATGTAGGCCCAATTGGCGGAAAGGGGGTTAAAGATACTACACACAGCCTATATACTGTCCAACTGCAGGGCAAAGGCCTCCATCATAGAAATCAAGTCATCGCTACTATGATGGAATTAGGCTAAATCACCACGCCTGCCTAATGCGGTGCGGTGATCACAAACCCGAGCTATGTTCGAAAAATTCGAAACATACTTTTTGCTCGACCCGATTTTTTTTTTATTCATAGAACAAAATAGTTTAACGCAAAGATAACAAATCGCATACAGCCTATGAATAAACGCATATAACGTTTGAGCCGCGAAATTCGAATTTTAAATTTCAACATTTCGCGATAGGGACGCGTTGTCTCAATTAAAACTTCACTCAATCCCTCCCATTTGAAAAGGAGCCTTATTTTTAAGCTGGACAAAGTTTTCTTTCCTTTGAAACTTATGTTTCAAAGTTAACCCTAAAGTGTTTACGCGAATTTAGTTATTAAGTAACTTGGAATAAGGTTGTATTCGCTTTGTAGTATCTTGCGGCGTGCAGCCAATTCAAAAGTGTGTCAAAGAGTTGAACAACATGAGACAAGGCCGATCTATCTACGACTGTGCGTTCAAAACCGCGGATGTGTCCCCACTATCATAGTCTATGTTTTGTGTTGTATTGTGTTTTCAAACTGCTGTTTTAGTGTTGCGTGTGTTTGAAATGTTAATATTATTGTGTTTAAAACACACATGTAATGATATACAGGATGTTTCTGTGTACATTTACATACCTTTAACCATGTCTTCTACCAACTATTTTGTACATTTATTCCACGAATTTTGAAAATAGTGAAGTCACCAGTGCGCTGACAACCTTTTGACTCCCTGGCTGGGCTTTTGGTACCCTCATACCATAAACATAGTACCCCCTACAAAATGTGGTATTAAGTTACCTTTGGTTTAAAACATATAAATATTCAACTGTGGGAGAGCCACGCTTCGGCATGAATGGGCCGGCTGGACCGGAATGATACCACTGCCTCACAAAAAACCGGCGTGAGGCAGCCCCTGTGCTGTGTTTCGCCGAGTGAGTGAGGGTACCGGAGGCCCACCCAGGGGGGAAGGGGATAAAAGGTTGGCAGCGCACTTGTAACTCCACTGGTGTTGAAAGTGTCCATGAGCGGCGGTAATTGCTTACCATCAGGTGATCCGCCTGCTAGTCTGCTACCTATCACATAAAAAAAAATATGCTGTCACTTTCATTTGTGACTTTTATGAGAGTGACAGCATCAGATTTAAACCGTGTCTAACTTTAGTCTCTGGTTTGTAATAAGGTGGAATAGGTTTAATGCCGGTCTTGTGAGTCCGTAGAGAACCAAAGTTATCGACATAGCTCACCGGATTAGCTGAAGTGGCAGTGGGCTGGCCATATCTGCCCGCAGAACTGACAACCGTTGGGGTAAACGAGTTCTGGAGTGGAGACCGCGTCTCGGTAAACGTAGTGTAGGACGACCTCAGGCCAGATGGAGTGACGATCTGCGCAAGAGGGCTGGCTGGAGCTGGATGCGAGTAGCCGAAGATCGATCAAAGTGGCGAGCATTTGGAGAGGCCTATGTCCAGCTGTGGACTGCAACAGGCTGATGATGATGATGATGAGTCCGTAGTATCAAGGATATATCGGTTATATTGGGATGATTATACCGGATACATTTACGGATACGGATTAGAAATTATTTCAAATTATCCGGATAATTTCGGTTCCGGATACACAATTTTTAACTAAATTAATAATAATTAATTTACTTGAAGTAATTTACTTTAGAAAATGGCGGGCCAGGAGGCCAATTCTCTGTTTTCGCCTTCTATGTCGAGTCGACTTCATGGAACGCACAACCAATAGAAGAACACAGATTACAGTCGACATTCCTTATCCTGTTCTCCTATTGGTCTATGCGTTCCATGAAGTCGACTCGACATAGAAGGCGAAAACCGAGAATTGGCCTCCAATATTTGTTTATAATGGGTCTCTATTAGGCTCTGTCCTAATAGGATATTATCCGAATGTTTTATTTCGAATTCGGTTACGAATACGGATATTTTTGAAGGCATCGTTGGCCGTGTCATACTGTTGTCCCCTCGAAATATCTTAAGGGAATTGAGAGTGCCTCTGTGTTTGCGCACACACCTGAGCATCCATAATAATATTATAAATGGGAAAGTGTGTCTGTCTGTCTGTATGTTTGTCTTTCGACCGACGATGAATTGACGTGATTATTTAAGTGGAGATAGTTGAAGGGATGGAGAGTAACTTAAGCCACTTTTCCCCCTTTCTAACTCCCCATTTTAGAGAAGTGGGGGCGCGATCGAAGCCGCGGGAAAAAGCTAGTTATAATATATCCTGCGTACGTGTTATTATTATGAACATAAGTTTGTTTCTCAGCCCTTCGCATCTCGGCCCTACGCCGAAAGTGAGTGATAACAAAGTGATGCAAGCGCTCAACACGCGCGTCGTTGCGCAAGCGCAGCGTCAGCAACGAAAACAGACGGGCAGATGCGTATGCGCAGTTAACTATGCTTTTTTCCTCATACATTTTTTTAAGTGATAGGTGGCAGACGTGGACAACTATTGGGCCTACCTACTCTACTTAAAATACATACTTTACTGTTTTTGGTTATGGCTCTGTAACGTATTGTCTGTCAATTTTTTTTTCATGTGATAGGATAGGTGGAAGACGAGCTGATCACTTGATGGTAAGCGATTACCGCCGCCTATAGACACCTGAAGCACTAGTAGTGTCCCAAGTGCGCTGCCAATTTTTAACCCCCTTTCTTGCCAATTGGGCCTCCGGTACCCTCACTCACGCAGCGAAACAGCGCATGCACTGCTTCACGCCGGTTTTCTGCGAGGACATGGTATTATTCTCATAGATAGATAGACACATTTTATTGCCCAAAAATCAACTTTACAGAAATTTCGAAAAATTCGAAAATTCGAATTTAGAATTCGTTGTTTCTGGTTTCCATAGCGCAAGGGAAAACCTTAGTTTGGGCACGTTTGGCACCAGGACAATGTATGTGATGTTGTCTCAATTTATTTATTTAGTGTACAATTTCGGCGGTCTTATCGCTTAAAGCGATTTCTACTGGACAACTATTGGGCCTACCTACTCTACTTAAAATACATACTTTACTGTTTTTAGTAACGGCTTTAACGTAATGTCTGTAATATTTTTTTAAGTGATTGGTGAAGATGAGCGAATGGATCACGTGATCTAATCTATAGACACCTACACCAGTAGAGTCACAAGTGCGCTGCCAACCTTTAACTCCCTTATTTTTATTATGTTATAGCAATTCTTTGCAATTAATTCTTAGGTGGTATAACAGCCACCCAGTATGAGGAATGATATGGCTTCGAGTCCCACCTAAACCCTTTGATAATTTTTTTAAGTGCATTATTTACTTTAAACTCTTTCCTCCAGTACCCTCACTCACTGGACACACAGCGCAGGCGCACCACGCCGGTCTTCTGTAAGCATTCCCAAAATAGCTTGTACAGTTAAAACTAGACTAGCCATAGACAAAACAATATGGATCAATAAATTAAGACAGCCACAGACAATGTCTATAGACCAATAGATTGAGCCATAGACAATAGCCTCTATGACTAATCCATAGAGGATATTGCTTCTGTCGTCGGTACTGGTTTTCCTCGTTGCGACATCAGCCATTTTCAAGGGAAAGTGTAGACGGATGCGCACACGCACATTTTTGCGATACAAATGCAAATACGAATGCGTGGGAGAGCCACGCTTCAGCATGAATGGGCTTGGCTCGACCGGAGGGATACCAAGCTTCATAGAAGACTGGCGTGAAGCAGCGATTACGCTGTGTTTCGTCCATTCTACGCGAAAGGTGTGAATTTAGAAATCTACATTTTCTAAGTTGTCTTGGGTCTGGGTGTTCTGGGTTGACGCCCCCAGTTAATTATCGTCACTGATACTCATAGTACAGGGGTTGCCCTAGTTTGAGACCAGGTTGATTGGTGTGATAGTCTGATGCATTTATTTATTTACTAGCGGCCGCCCGCGACTTCGTCCGCGTGGAAAAGTATCTGTTTACCCCACTTTTAACCCCTTACAACCCCTTTTTCGCAATAAAAAGTAGCCTATGTCCTTTCTCAAGGTCTAGACCATCTGTATACCAAATTTCATTTAAATCCGTTCAGTAGTTTTGGCGTGAAAGAGTAACAGACAGACAGACAGACAGAGTTACTTTCGCATTTATAATATTAGTATGGATTCTGTATTCTTTATTCTTGTCACGAAGACCAGCGTCCTTTTGTATTGTCTATGTTTTTAAACCTTTTTACTGTTTTTGATACAATAATGTTTTGTTATTATTTAAGTTTCTTCTCTAAGTATAAAAGCAAAAAAGTAAAGCATTAACCTAAATACTGTCCCACTGCAGGGCAAAGGCCTCCATTATAGAAATCAAGTCATCGCTACTATGATGGGATTAGGCTTAATCACCACGCTTGCCTAATGCGGTGCGGTGATCACAAACCCGAGCTATGTTCGAAAAATTCGAAACATACTTAGGCTCGAGCAAATATAGGTACTTAAACCACAAGGCCAACGGGCCTTCCTATATACTTTTTTTAATTTTTATTTATTTTGTTTTATTTAATGTAAGATTTGTTGGTTATCCTACAAATAAATATAATAACACACTCTAATAAAACAGTATGTATAACTAATTGTGCCTTGGAACGTTTAAGTACCAGAATTTGAATTCAGAAGCCCTAAAGATTACGTCACTATGCTTAAACATGCGCGAGCGCAGCCTTGGCGTGTATCGGCTATATTAGCAGTATTGGTTGACAATAAAAAACTTTTTATAATTGCTGAGAACCGAAGAGTTTTACGTATAACGCGCTGTTTGAGAGAGAGTATTGGAGGCCCAATTTGGGGGGAAGGGGAGTTAAGACGTAAGGCCCAGCCAGCAGAAACAATAGAAAATCAGTTGTTAACATTACTGTACTCATCACTCGATAGTACTCTCATATTGTCCCATTCTCAAACAAATATCTCATACTAGCTTTTTCCCGCGACTTCAAAGGCGCGAAGGGCAGAAAGTAGACTATGTTACTCTCCATCCCTTCTACTATCTCCACTTAAAAAATCACGTCAATTCATCGCTCCGTTTTGCCGTGAAAGAAAGACAAACATACAGACAGACACACTTTTCCATTTATAACATTAGTATAGGATATTTTTATTAATTTTAAAATATTATCGCAAATTTCGTAACAAAATAATAAAAAATACGCAAAATTCTATTTTCGCAGTCACGCCAATAATTCGTAGCAATCGCCGTAGCGCGCTGCTACGAGATTCTGAACTTGAAAATCCGCCGGCCGCTTCGTAGCCGTTCGTAGCGTTCTGTGCTACGAGATTCTGAACTTGAAAAGTTTGTAGCGTACCTAGACTATTATGATATTTTAGAAACACCCACGATTTAAATATATTCGTATACAGAGCGGTTTATACTTTGACAAAGAGTTAAGTAATGAAGGTTTTTGTGAATTAAAAATTCGCTAGATGGCGTTAGAGGACGGCTGGTCCAACAACGAGTGGTTTGCTCCATTTTGACGTATCATGTCAAAATTATGAAGTTATGTTATGAAATGACCAATGTCGTCAACTTGGACCTGGCGTCAACGTAACGCCATCTATCGGATTTTACAACCCCCTTTTTGCAATAAAAAGTAGTCTATGTCCTTTCTCAGGGTCTAGACTCATCTGTATACCAAATTTCATTCAAATCCGTTCAGTAGTTTTGGCGTGAAAGAGTAACAAACAGACAGAGTTACTTTCGCATTTATAATATAAGTTAGGATATACGATTGATAAATTATTACGTTTCATATAAAAGAGTGACGTATGTAGAATGTTCTAGCACGTTTTAACACACGCCTTAGTCCCCATGGCTTGCATTGGATGTATAAATAAAACATATGGCATAATAACGTTGATTCTTTAAGGGGCTATACGAATGAAACTAGCGCCGCCAACCTATTTACACTTACTGTGACGAAAATACGATATTTTTTTAAGAAAACAAAACATTACAGACTTAGATAAAAGTAAATTTAATATTTCAAGATGCATTTAGATTGTTGTACTTACCTATATTAAATTAGATTAATTATATTTTAAGATTTTGAACTGTACTACATATCTGTATTTTTGGTGCCAAATAAACGTATTCTATTCTATTCAATACAATATTTCTAACACGCGAAAAGTAACAATAATGTTAATTATTGCTAAAAACGACCACTTTTAGCAATAATTGACATTACTGTTACTTGTCGCGTGTTTTATATATTGTATTGCATCTTGAAAAATCCAATTTACTTGGATCTAAGTCTGTAATGTTTTGTTTTCTTCAAAAATATCATATTTTCGCCACAATCAGTGTAAATAGGTTGGCGGCGCTAGTTTCATTCGTATAGCCCCTTAATAGATAAAGGTTGAAACTTTACATTCTTTTTACATTTACTCGATGGCGCAGTGGCTAAGGTGAAAGGTCCCGGGTTCGATACCCGATCAAGTTTTTTTTTACGTGATAGGTAGCAGACGAGCAGGCGGATCACCTGTAAGCAATTGCTATGGACACCTGCAACACCAGTGGAGTTAGTCAATCAATCAAGTCACTTTAGGAAACTACATTTTATAAGTTTTCTTGGGTCTGGGTATTCTGGGTTGACGCCCCCAGTTAATTATCGTCACCTGGTACTCATAGTACAGGGGTTGCTCTAGTTTGAGACCAGGTTGATTGGTGTGATTGTCTGGCGCATTTATTTATTTACTAGCTGTAACCCGCGACTTCGTCCGCGTGGAATAGTATCTTTGGGTAGCACTTTTAATTGTTTAATAATTTCACCCCCCCTTTCAACCCCTTACAACCCCCTTTTCGCAATAAAAAGTAGCCTATGTCCTCTCTAAGAGTCTAGACCATCTTTATACCAAACTAGTGGCTCGCCCTCACTTCGTTTCGGGACTGTAATTCAGAAATGAACACATAGATGGCGCTGTGTCCAATTACATCGCACAAGCGTTTCGTGTTTTCGGTTTACCTATAAGCCTTGTCGTTGTCTATAGAAGTTATCTCTTTATAAATAGATAGAAGATTTCATTCAAATCCGTTCAGTAGTTTTGGCGTGAAAGAGTAACAGACAGACAGACAGAGTTACTTTCGCATTTATATTATTAGTTAGGATTGTAAGTGCATCACGTTGCAGTGAGTCTGGTAACGCATGCATTTATGCGCTGAGCGAGGCCGTGGTTGCACGCTCGGTGAGGTGTGAGCTTCGGTTTACGTTGAGAAAACGTGCCACCATAACCGTACCTTAGCACCATTGTTGAAACAAGGACACAACAACTTAATTGTGGGAGAGCCATGCTTCGGCATGAATGGGCCGGCTCGACCGGAGTGATACCACTGCCTCACAGAAAACCGGCGTGAAGCAGCTCCTGTGTTTCGCCGAGTGAGTGAGGGTACCGGATGCCCATTGGGGGGGAAGGGGATAAAAGGTTAGCAGCGCACTTGTGACTCCACTGGTGTTGCATGTGTCCATGGGCGGCGGCAATTGCTTATCATCAGGTGATCCGCCTGCTCGTCTGCTACCTATCACATAAAAAAAAAAACCAATGAGGGTTTTTGCAAATGCAAAATCCGATAGATGGCGTTACATTGACGTCAGGTCCAACAACGAGTGGATTGGTACATGCTTTTGTTAGTTTTAATAATATTTTGTTTCGTGAATTTTGACTAACGTTATTTTTATTTGTTTTCAGGTAAGCAATGGATTTGTTCAGTATAAAGAACTTTCATTCGTCTTTATCGGCCCCGGCTATATCTACGACGAAGTCAGGTGAGTCAATATGTATACAAATATGTCGAAATGTTACCACAAAGTATTGAGGTACAGTAAGGAAACTGGCTTGGACACTAGACTAAAGATGGGACCCCATTCGGCATAATCTTCGTATTAGTTCTTTTTTAGATTTTCGCGTTGCATTATAACTAACTTACCAACTAGGGTGGCGCAGCGAAAAGTGAGCTTTGGCCTCCGATAATAAGAGTCTCCATCTAGGTCCGTGGTCGTCAAACTGCGGCCCGCGATATAGTAGATTTATTTAATTACTAGTCAACTACATATTCGTATTTATCAGAAATCAGTTTAGTACGCATATACTGCGGGTCCTGATGTTCATGTTGATATGTGGCCCTTGAAGAGTAAAGTGTGACGACCGCTGATCTAGGTCTTCCTACGCCACCTCCTGCCAGTCATCAGCTTAGGAGTCTGCGCAAATCTTTCTCAACTTCATCCCTCCAGCGGTACCTTGGACGGCCAATTGGCTTTCGACCATTAGTCCCAGTCCGCTTGTGACCATCTTTTGTTTTTTATTCCTCCACCATTATGTCCTTCACCGTGTCATATTTGAGGGACATGGTGGCGTGTGGAACTCTAACCCTAACTAAAGCCCCTGGGTGTCCCAGTGGCTTTGGTTAGGGTCTTTTTGGCTTCGGGATCTCAGCGCAATCGCGGTGGGATACCCCACAGCCGAGACTGGACCGTACCACAGAATACTTAATAGTACATGTACAGAAAGCCCACTCCTAAAAACCGTTTATGGAAATGAAGACTCAGGCTACCAAAACATAACGTCGAAATTGCGACCGCCCAGCGTTCAATGCCTACCATTATTCATACCTAGAAGTGCGTTCTCTTTCTATCGCAAGCAACTGTCGCGCTGTGCGTCGCCGCTCGTTCGTGATTTTCTACTAATTTGCCCCTCCGGAGGGGACGCCGCATGTACTTGCAAGTTCGATACCTACACGCGGAGTGAGACAGGCCTGAACCGTACCGCAAATCGCGCTCGCCGCTTCACGCCCATTTACTTGGCATAATACAGCCTTTCTGATTGCACGACCTACTTGGACGGGTTGTGGACAAATCGCCCGAGAACTTGAAGATTTTTTGGCCGGTCTCTGTTCTAACCTAACCTACCAATATTTTTGTGACGGTAATAATGACTAAACTATACTAAACGAAAAAATATTGGTGAAGTTAGGTTAGAACAGCGACCGGTCAAAAATTTTTTGAAATTCTAGGGGGATTATTTTTCGGGGGAGTTGTCACTACCCCCAGATACCCAGTAAGTAGTATTTTCCATCGTGGAGGTTGTGACCACCTCTGAAACTTGAACCAAGAACAAAGAAATTTAACTAAGCAGTGACGTAACTCCAAGGCCGTAGAAAGATACCTCACTGCTCTCCCCACACTGCGGGATACGAGCCAGTTGGTTATCTAAGAGAGAAAGTTTTTTCGGTCACTCTCCATTGTATAAAGTCATATATAAGTATGTAGGCTTTGCGGTTTCGTTATCTATTACTATCTTTTGCCCGCGACTTTGTTCGCGTGGACTTCAGGTTCGTCCCGTCTAGTCTAGAAATAAGTAAGAAATACGGTAACTAAGCATTGCAGAGCCCTAATCATAGGCCTATAGGTAGCTGTAGTAAATTGTTTTGATCTATATTGTAAGATTTTTTTACGACCTCACATTATGTTATTCTGATGTATAAGCTATATTGTGGTAAAGTTTCATTCAAATCCATTCAGTAGTTTTTACGTGAAAGAGTAACAAACATCCATACATCCATACTTACAAACTTTCGACTATATAATAGTAATATAGTAGGATCTTAGGTTGGGTTTTTTATACTAGGGTTAATCGCCGCTCAAAACCGCCCAAATCTGCGAGATCGGAGAGGTCGCTGATGCGTTGCGGGCCTTTTAAAATGGAGTATGCTGTTCTCTTGAAGGTCCCTAAGTCATAGTCAGGAAATATTGACGCGGCTAAACTCTTTCACAAAACTGAGGTTGGGATCGGATACCACTGACATGAAGTCAAGTAAAACAAAACAATAATACCTATATCAAAATAGTAAAAAACATAAACATAAAAAAAATGTGGGAGAGCCATGCTTCGGCATGAATGGGCCGGCTCGGAGTGATACCACTGCCTCACAGAAAACCGGCGTGAAGCAGCTCCTGTGCTGTGTTTCGCCGAGTGAGTGAGGGTACCGGAGGCCCATCGGGGGGGAAGGGGATAAAAGGTTAGCAGCGCACTTGTTGCATGTGTTCATGGGCGGCGGCAATTGCTTACCATCAGGTGATCCGCCTGCTCGTCTGCTACCTATAACATAAAAAAAAACAATTTAAAGGAGGCTGGTCCAGCCGTCGATCCTCAACAGTATAATACAAACTGAAATTCGTGGGAAAGTCACGCATCCGCATGAATGGGCCGGCTCGACTGTAGTGATACCGGCCTCTCAGAAGACCGTTGAGATTGGCAACTTTGGGGAGAAAAAAGTTTATTGGTGTTTATTTTTGGGAGATCCACGCTTCGGCATGAGTGTTTCGTCCAGTGATTGTGGTTATCGGAGGTCCAATTTTTATAAAATGCTACTCAAGGATACTATTCCACGCTGACAAAGTCGCAGGTAACAGCTAGTGTGTCTATAATCTTAACTGTTATCTAGAAAAACTTATGAAAGTTGTTTAAAAATAAGCAGTTTATAATTAAATTATTGTAATGTAACGTTATTATTAAAATAATTACTTCAAACCATCTTGCGTCACTATTGTGAAAATAGAAAGTAATTCTTGTATAAATTACGAAATTTATAACTATTAACTTTTTGTTGTATAATGGTGACTTTGTATTATACTGTTGCCGAAAAAAAACTTCTTAAAATAGATTGAGTAGATTTTTTTTAAGTGATAGGTGGCAGACGAGCAGACTGATCACCCTGATGGTAAGCGATTGCCGCCCTCCATAGACGCCTGTAATACCAGTTGAGTCGCAAATGCGCTGCCAAGCTTTTAACCCCCTTTCTCACTCACTAGATTAAAAACAGCGCAGGCACTGCTTCACGCCGGCGGTCTTCTATTGGGGCCGTGGGATCGCTCCGGTTGAACTGGCCCATTCATGCCGAAGCGTGGCTTTCCCACGAATTTCAGTTTGTATAGTACTGTTGACGAACCTTTTAAGCCTCTTTTCCCCTATTTGGCCATACAATCGAAAGGGGAGTTTCAAGGTTGTCAGCGCACTTTTGACTCTATTTTCACTGTCTATGGGCAATCGCTTACTATCAGGTGATTCGTTTTCTTGTCTGCCACCTATGACATAAAGTAAGTAACGTAGAACAAGCTGGTGGAGTGAGGTGTGTGTGATTGGAATGAGAAAGCATTTTTTTTTTGTTATTAACATTTAACATCATTTAGCATTTTTATAAACTGCACAATCAAATATCTTGTTTAAAAATAGCAAGTAACGTTACGAAATATTACTATCGTTATAAAACTCGTTATTTTCATAAAACATAAAAGCCATGGGAACTGGCCGAAACAGTCTCAAGATTTGAAATTCGAACTTTCATTTTTTCTACGACTAGTGAAAGTTGGCTCGTATTATAACAATTTGCGTACGTGTGTGTGCAGAGAAAAAAATCAAATTTCGAACGCGGAAGTTACGTTCGATTGGTATTATGGCTGTTACGTTAAAATGGCCATCGTCGATTTTTATTGATGCGGTCATTGAGTTGGAATCTTCGAAAATCTTTGCAATCACTCAAAATTAAAGTCAAAATAAGCAAAATTACGTAGTTTTAAATAGTCACGCAGCGTTTCTAAGGAGATATTTTTCATTTAAATCAAAAATTTCATATAAACCGAAACTTAGTGATAATTAATACACACATATTTTTTAATTTTCTTCAAATGCAAGATATACCTACCATAAACCTGTCAAAACATCTTCCGACTTTTGCCGCGAGCCAAATAACCGAAGGATAACTATTTAAAAATGTTAAAAACAAATTAAACCATACACAAAATTATGATATTTGATTACTATAATATGTATTCTGTATTAAAATCCTCATAAATTATCTGATTTTCAGATTTTAAAAGTAGCTATAATTATGAGTATAATTAACAATTTCTGCATGCTATTTCCTATGGATATTATAATTTATGTTAAGTTAATTAATCATGATTAAAAATCATTAGAAGCAACAATCGAAACAAGAACAGATCTTAAAAACTATAATTTCAACTCGAGGTACAAAACCTAACTTATTAAGTCAATTACAATAACTTTTCCACAACTTAAAATAACAAGTTTGCTCTTTCGAATTAAAAGTTACAAAACAAAATGGCGTCACCCTTTCCTCAGAAAGAGTGAGTCAGGTTAAAGTAGAAAATTATGTGTGCCTTACACAATTAATTTGTGTGTATGAATGGCGTTTTAACAACGAGAAATTTATTGGAAATCATTTTTGGCATTTAAAAGTTAATTACACACTTGTTAGTTCATTTCTCTTTAGTTAACTAAATTGAGTCATCATTAGCAACCCACGCTCGTCCACTGCTGGACATAGGTCTCCCCCAATGCACTCCACCGCTCCCGATTTTCGGCCACTCTCATCCAGTTCACTCCAGCCAGCCTTCGAATGTCGTCATCCCATCTTGTCGCAGGGCGTCCAACACTACGTTTACCGAGTCGCGGTCTCCACTCAAGGACTTTATGGCTCCAACGGTTGTCAGTTCTGCTAACTCCTAACTAACTAAATTGAGTATGATCAAATAATTATTTCTGTTTTCTAAATAGGCTTACTTAGAATACAAAAATAATCATTTGATCATAGAGAAATTATCAATTGATCAGCAAAATTGTATCTTATGGTTTAAGATTTTTATTTTCTTACAAGAATAACAAAAATTAGTTGGTCATCAAGGTTATTATTGCTGCTTTAGTAAAATAGGTAAGTATCAGCCTATATACTGTCCCACTGCAGGGCAAAGGCCTCTATCACAGAAATCAAGTCATCGCTACTATGATGGGATTAGGCTTAATCACCACGCTTGCCTAATGCGGATTGGTGATCACAAACCCAAGAGAAACATACTTTTGCTCGACCCGGGAATCGAACCCCGAGATCACGGCCCGGTACTTAAACCACTAGACCAACAGGGTTAGAATTTAATTGTTGATAAACAACTTTCTATCTGATTAAATAATCAACAAATAACAGAAATAAATATTTTTATGACATTTTCAAACTACATTCACAAGTCACTAATTTCGATATTTATTGTACATTTTCGACTAACATTTTGTTAAATGTCAGTGAAAGTTGTTTCAAATCATAAAAGTCAAGTCAATGATAAATTAAATTTTATTTATCTACTCAAGTCTTTAAGACTGAAGTCCTTTTTAACACCCAATTAAGCCGCAGTCTTTTTGAAAGGACAGCAATTAGCAGTTTAACTTAACCATTCAGATTAAGGTTTATGAATGAATGAATGAATAACTATTTTGCTGCAAAGAACTTCTATCACGTAATATACAACGAGTAAAAAAAATGCAATAATACTTAACGGTGTAAACAAATTGTGACTCTACTGGTGTTGCAGGTGTCAATGGGCGGCGGCCATTGCTTACCCTCAGGTGATCCGTCTGCTCGTCTGCCACCTATCACATAAAAAATACATATATACTTTACTACCAAAATATGAGCATCCAATGTGTGAGATTTAAAAGAAGACTCTTTATGGAAAGCTAGGTATGTCTATGCCAAATAAAAAAAAATGCAAAAAAAAATAGACCATAGAGTTCGATAGTTCCGAAAAAAGAACATAATCAGCAAACGTCACAAAATGGAGTCCTTAAAATCAAAACAAAAGCCAAAAAATGCAACAAAACAAAGCGTTAGGAAGTAACTAATCTACTCACTGATAAACGCAAACATTTACGTAATACAACCCACCAGTTTCACTAGACCCGTGACCATTTCTTCTTAGCCCTCCATTGTGAACAGTTGAACTACGAAAGGGATCAAATTATATTGGTCCACGGACGTCAATAAGGAAAAAAGATGGTTGCCGCCAGACATATGTTTGCCGAGTTCGCCCGAAGGCGCCCGAACGCCTTCGTAAGTGGGTCACACCGCACGCACACATGCGTACACACGAGACTTCGACGCGTGAATTCGAATAGCGTATTTTTTTCGTACACACTACGCGTTTTTGTGGTACGGCATTTTTAGTGTGACGCAATTTTCATTGATGAATTTATTGATTTGATTAATACACCGTTAATTTTTGTCGTTTTAATCCCGAAGCCATTATAATAGGTAATACTAATAAAGCCCCTTTAGCATGTTAGCTCATCAAAATAAGCTAAATAAAAATCAGCTGTCCCGTACATGGTGTATATTCTTTTTTGTATAGAACAGCAGATTTTTATACAGATTCCTAACCAAGTTAAAAAACCAAAGGGCTATGGAGCGAAGCGTTCTCGATATTAAAATTACTGATCAGACGGATCACCTGATGGCAAGCGATGGCCCATAGACAACTGCAACACCAGTAGAGTCACAAGTGCGCTGCCAACCTTTAACCCCCTTTCCCTCAATGGGCCTCCGGTGCCCTCACTCACTCGACGAAACACAGCGCAGGCGTTGCTTCACGTCGGTCTTCTGTGAGGCCGTGGTATCACTCCGGTCGAGGCCTATTCATGCCGAAGTGTGGCTCTCCAACGATAAACATTTATTTGATATTGTAAGTAGTGTTTGATATCGAAGTAATATATAACTAGGTACATAATTACGTGCAGTTGCCATATGCAATCGATTTTAATGTTCCGTTAAAATATTTCATTGGAATTTCATTACAAATGTACATAAATTAACCAATTATCGTCTGATTCATTTACCATTTACCAAACAAGCTTGTTATAACGTTTTAACTAAAAATGCCAGTAACCACGTTTTACGAAAAATAAATATAAATTAAAGTTGATACAGGGTTTAATCTGTGAAAATTTACATCTCTTTAACCACGTATTCCAACAACCAATCTGAACAACATTTGTTCTATGACTTATGAAAATTCACAATAAAAAATTTCAACTTTCTATACAAAGTCAGTCGCTTGACTTTGTCATTTTGTATGGGGAGTCGAAAAAATTTTTGCTGCAATTTTCAAAAGTCGTAAAACAACAACGAATCTAAACAATTTTTTCCATGGCTTTTGAAAATTCATACTATAAAAATTTCATCTTTCCATACAAAGTTGGTCACGTGACTTGGTCGTTTTGTAAGGGGAGTCAAAAAAGGCTTTTAAAAACTCGTTGAACAAATTGTGTTGTTCAGAATGATTAGTAGACGTTTTAAAAGGGATGTCAATGCTCACAGATACAACTTGTATAAAGCTACACACATTCAGGGTGTATCTTTGAACAATAAAAAAATCACTAAGTCACGTGACCAACTTTGTATGAAGATTTAAATTTTTTGTAAGTGAATTTTCAAAAGTCATAGTGCCCTAAATAAATAAATAGTAAATAGTGCCCTAGAACAGGCAAACGAAATCCTGGTTGTCCAGCAGCACGATGGGTCGATGATATCACCAAAATAGGAGGTCTTACTTGGATCCGAGCAGCTCAGGACCGGGAACTTTGGCGGAAAAGAAAGGAGGCCTATACTCAACAGAGTGGGTACTACCGGGCTGATGATGATGATGACGATGATAGTGCAAAAGTTGTTCAGAATGTTATACAGAAGACTTGGTCAAGTGGATGTAAATGTTCACAGATACACCTTGTATGTTCGTAGTTATTGGTGTTAGGTATAAATAAAGGAAAACTGATATCAAAACATACTTGAAAATTAATAACCTATGTCTACCTTAGTAAATGTTTATCTATCACTTAGATTAGCAAAATTACTCGAAAACGCATAATTTAACATACGGTTAGTTCAAACCTTGACAATATTATGTAACATAAGGCAAATCGAACATTCGATTTTGTCTCTACAAGCTCTTACTTTAAGGTGTTATTTCAAATGTTCTAAAGTGGTAAATGCAGTAGTTAAGCCCTTAAGGTCATATAAATACGCTTAAATAATTTTAGTATATATCGACATTGAGTACTTTGGCAAAACATGTTTATTACTGTTCAACATAAACTAATATATCACTGTATATTAAAATAAAATCCTACATTTGATAAATCTAATAAATATGGCTATCATTACATAGCTCCTATAGAACATACTTTAAAACGAGAGATCATACATTTAACGAACGATTTAAGATTATTTTGCAGCTAAGTAAAAGAATCTATTAAAAATTTTCCTAATAAAAGAACAGACACTACATATCCCAACCGACTAGTACGTAGGCTTCAGTTTTTACTCTGATGCATGCATGTGCGGCCCGACCGGAGTGACGAGACACGGCCTCATAGAAGACCGGCGTGAAGTAGGCGCTGTGTTTCGTCGAGTCAGTGAGGGTACCAGAGGCCCAAATGGTGGGAAAGGGGGTTAAAGGTTGTCAGCAAACTTGTGATTGTTATTTCTGCACGATGTAACACTCCCACTGCAGGGCAAAGGCCTCCGTCATAGAAATCAAGTCATCGCTACTATGACGGGATTAGGCTTAATCACCACGCTTGCCTAACGTGGATTCGTGATCACAAACCTGAGCTATGTTCGAAAAATTAGAAAGTAGGATAGAATCTCTAAAATTTATCCCAACCACAGAGGATATAATACTCTATGTCCATACTGTCCATAATATACGAACAATATTTTTTTTAATAATTTCAGACACAATAAAAAAAATCGGAAGATCTTCCAAATTCAAAAGGAGTTATTCACTTGTTTAGAAAAGTTTATTACTTCGGAAAACTGTATACTTTAAAAGAGTATTTATTCACGTTCAAAAGTTAGTGACAACATTAAATGCAAGTGTCTGGGTGTCCATGACAGCAGCGACTCGCCAAACTGGTATCAGTCAACCATTACTAATATCATTGAGATACTAAGGAATTAGTTGGAACTTTAACCAGCGAGTTGGAATCGAAATACTTTTAAACATCTGGGGATCAATTGAATCGATTATTTTGGGAAAGGGCACAAACCAAAATTTTTTTGAAATATTCTCGTGCATTCGACTTTGAAGTCGAATTTAGAGATTTCACACATTCGTCCGTACAAAATTCTAATTCGATTTCCATGTCGAGTGCACGAAAATTGGTCCCCTGTTCTATCAAATGGGAAAGAAAAATAGTTATTTACTTAGTTATGCCTATTGTCATTTTTAAAGAACATATTGAAAGAAAAAAAGAAAGAAAATTCATTTATTGACCATCACAACATTCACAGCACAGAAAACAACATGATGAAAGATTAAAAAATATATATTTTCATGTAAGGGTTTAAAAATTACACATTTAGTGCCTTTGTCTTTTTAATAGGACATTGGGTACTTTGGAGTTGTTAAAAGAAGTAGGGTCATTTATAAGAAGTAGGTCTTTACAAATTAAAAGAAGTAGAGTCATTAGATTAGAAGTAGATCTTTACCTCTTAAAAGAAGTGGGGTCATTTAAAAGAAGTAGATCTTTATTCCTTTTAAAAGAAGTAGGGTCATTCAAAAGAAGTAGGTTTTATACCTAGTAGTAAATCTTTTAAGATATCTTTCTCAATCCTAAACTATATTTTCCCTTTTTCTACGGAAGCTAAAGAAAGACAACGAATCGCTAGCTTATCTTGACTATGTCTAGTATTTTGAAAATAATAGTACATACTAGTAGTAGGTTCTCGTAATTATTACTAGAATTAACTTTGGTATAATGGTTTCTAAAACTCCTCTCTCGTCACTTTCACTTTCGAATATGAAGCCTATCCTTAAAAGTTTCAATAATTTTATCTATAACAACTTAAATATGTCTTTTTTACTCTAAAATGCATTTTTTTAAATAATAAAACGTGCTATCAAAGTTGTAGATTCTATTTTTGTTCATATAACAGTGATGCAAGATTGTTTATATCTTTTTCATTGATTCTGCGTTAGAATGGGCTATTAACTATAAAAATTCAAGATAAGAAATGTTTTATTCAGAAGCTTGGTGTTAACAACTTTAAAGATAGGAAAGCTTTTATTCAAATAGTTTATTTTATTCATGACATTATTTTATTTATGGCTTTATTTTATTTGTTTAAAATGGATATTGAAAATGACGTCAAAACTTCTAAACAATGGAGTTAAACGGAAAACTGAATTGAATGAAAAACCCATATGGATATACGAAAAGAAATTAATACCGCCAAGTCAATATAGGTAAATATAATATGTTTTTAAAACGTTATTTTTTTTAAAATATTGATATGGTCATTGTAAAATGTTGTTTAGGTTTGATTATTACGTAAAAACTTACGAGAGAAGGTCCCTTAAGGACTGAATAAATTAATAACCGACTTTCTATTACATGGATCTCACAACTTTTTACGGTAGAACCACTGAGTTGTGATACTTAGTTTTTTTGACAAGTAGGTTTGCTTTTTTTTGGATTCGTTTTTTGCTGACATGTTAAATGACACCCAATTTTTTTTTACTATTTTTAAATTCCCCAAATATTCTTCCAAAAAGTAAAAGAACCACATCCTCATCCGAACAAAAAATCTGCATCCGAATTCTCCGAAAGAATTAAGTGAAATTTTTGTACGCAACAGCTGTACCTATTTATACCGCTCAGCGAACGTGAGTCACCAAGACTGCAAGAAGATCGATAGAGTGCAATCTGCACGAAACTGCATAATCTTGTTCGTTGCATCATTTGATTATATTATTTTATCCTAAAACGAAGTTATAGGGGGTTGAATATGGCCTGAACTATTTCGAGAAAAGGATTGTAGGTCATGCTTTTTTGCTCGACTTGCCGGGGCACTGCCGTGCCCCCAGATTATAGTTTTTTTATGTGATAAGTGGCAGACTAGCAGACGGATCACCTGCGTTTATTTTAAAAGGGTAGCTGCTCTCTTGCGACTCTACTGTTGTTGTGTTACTATCATTTATCATCAGGTGATCAGTCTGCTTGTTTGCAACCTGTCATGTAAAAAAGTCTATTTAGTTACTAGTTTTTCTAACCCTGTATGAGTTATACATAAAACATACTATATAGTTCCCACAAAATATATTTTTAGCTGACGATAAATAGCATATCGCGAAATATACATTGTGCTAGGTCAGGTACAATGAGTAACCATAATGTCATTTAAGCCAGTACCTCATCATCATGAAGTAGATGAAGCTGCACCTTCGCTGTTCGTGGAGTGATTGAGGGTACCGGAGGCCCAATTGGGGGAAGTAGGTTCAAGGTTGGAAGCGTACATGTGACTCTGCTGTTGTCTGCTCGTCTGCCACATATCATATAAAAAAACATTTATGAAGGTTTTTTCAAGGACACTATCTGTAAATTCGCCGATTGTAACCTGAGTGGTTATTCAATTTATAACTTGGTATCCCATATGAAATATACAACGCGTTTTTGAAATAGTGCAAAACCTTTCATATGATCACCAAGCTACTTACATTTTGCAATAGGTGGTAGACGATCAGATGGATGGTAAGCGATGGCAAGCAACACCAGTGGAGTCACAAATGCACTGACAACCTTTACACCTCCCTTGCTCCGGATGGGCTTTCGGTACCCTCACTTACTCAGCGAAATACAGCACTGACGCTGTTTCACTTCGGCTTTCTGTGTATCGGTATCACTCCTGTAAAGCCAGCATATTCGTGTCAAATACTGGCTCTCCCACGGTTATATCTTCTTAGACATATGATTATGTCTGTCTGTCTAGTTGGAGAGCCAGGCTCCGATTCTCGTGCGTGTAATATTTATCGAAAGTAGAAAAATATCCCAAAAATTTACATTTTATGTATAGTTTCATGCGATCTTCCGCCATGTCTTTCATATCAAAAATCAAAGAACTGGGGGCCAGGAGTATCTGGCTATAGATATACTGTAGTATTATGTTAGGTCAGTAACAGAGAATAGCTTTTGGTTTCGTGTTTGCAATGGACACTTAGTACTAGGATATTATTAGAACCAGCGTGTCATACACACTCATACAGAATCTACGTGTCATACACTCATACATTGACATACAAACGATTCAAGTACGCTGTACATACGTCGGTATTGTTTTGCTTAACACTTGTGTTATGGGTATTAGGATTTAACTAAAGTAGCATAAATAACAACTTCGATAGAACACCTTTAAATTATTTGATTTGTATTGAATTTACATGCTTTTTTTGTCTTTCTATTTTCGTTTTTTTCTTATAGTCGAAGGTTAGTTGGTCGTCCAAGGGGCTTAGGTGGTAACTCACCCAAAACAAACTCACCCAAAATTTTTTTTTTAAAAAAAAACCGAGTTTAATTTTGATAAAATATATATAGGACCACCTATGAATGTTGGCCTATCAAAAAAAAAATCATAAAAATTCATTCATAATTGGCGGAGAAATCGAGTAACATACATACAAAAAAAACATACGGGTCGAATTGAGAACCCGCCTTCTTTTTGAAGTCGGTTGAAAATTCAAAACACATTCTTTTGCCACTTTAACATCGTAGGACCCAAAAGCCTTTTTGAAGGCATAAAACAATTGATTTTCTATTGTGTCTGCTGTCTGGGCCTTACGACGTTAAATAAAGTTAAATAAAAAGCCCTGAAAGTATACACACAAGGACAAAGGTTACGTACAGCCACACATCAAAGTATACAAAACTGTAAATTTTTTTCAATCGACTCTCGTCTTACTGTCTTACACATTAGGTTGAATATCAATTGAAGAAATTTGACAGGTTGTGGTAACCTGTGTAGCTGACTGTACTTTGGCTTAAGGATGTGTTATCGCAACTTTTGTCGCTATTAAAACAATTAAGACTTATCAAAAACGTCTAATTGCTGTGTAATTTTAATAATCAAGTATAAATTAAATACTAATTATCTTTGTCACGACATAGCTGCATATAGGTACGCATAGTTTTTTAGCCATAGCTTCAAGAATAGATAGATAGATTCATACAACATCTCATACATTGACCTGACTCCGTACTACAGATATCAGACAACAGAAGATCAGCAAATATTATACTTACATACATAATAATGGTATGTTTTGTTTTAGGTGGTATATAAACTAAAAAAAAACTATTTCTATTATCTCTATAGTCTCTCGACATTGGCAGAATCAATTATTATGTCTCCATACACATACATACCGCCATAAAATAAAAGAAAGATCTGAATTACTTTGCTTGTACAGAAAAAAGGTCTCTATGATATTTGCAATATTTTGATTCATTCACGAATATTCTACAGACACATTTGTATTAATTTGATTTAATACGATATGACTACAATACAATATTCTGGTTTCAAATTCCCCCAAAAAGAGGGTCAAGCCTAAATTGACCCTACTTTGGTCAAGGGACACATCTAGTTCTAAAAAGACGTAAATGTCAATAAGTCTATTTAGCATTTGAGGCATTATTATTTCAACTATTGAGTCAACGATGCCTTGAATACTATTTGATATTTACGTCTTTTAAGAACTAGATATGCGAAGGGTTGAATATAAAAGAAATACTTAACCGCTCAAAATTAAAGACATAGATTTAGCGAACGGATGTCTTTAATAGTAAAGAGTAAGAATACATTTATTGACCACAACTAAATCCATCAATCAATTTCACTATTGGTCCGTCTGTTTAATCACTCGACATTGGCAGAATAAACTATGTGTACAAGTAAAAAAAAATAAGTCAGATTCATAGCTTCTTACATCATAGACTTGAAACGATAGATAAATATAGAAACGAGTTAATACCTTCCTAAAAGGCCGGCAACGCATCCGCATACCTGGTGTAGCTGATGTCCATGGGCGGCGGTGTTCACTTACCATCTGGTGACCCGCTTGATCGTTTGCCTTCTATATTATACACCGTGCTTTTTTAACCGTCGTTCACACTTTTCGAGGGCGTTATACTGATGAAAACGAACATTTTTCTCCAAGGAACATAGGGTCAAATCTCGAAAAATCCCTCGAGAAGTGTTAAAAAAACACGGTGTATACATAATAAAAAACAAAAGATTTACTCTTTAGTAAAGATTGGTCGAATCTTTAATCGCACAAGCATTTAAATTGAAACTTACCAAAACATAAACCTAAAACGTTATAAAACAGCGGAAAACAAGTGAATAATTAAGAAAAAAAACCAAGTGGAAACTCAAAAGGGTTTTCCTTTTCAGCCTTTTAAAAGTCCTCATTAAGGTAGTGTGGTGCATTCCATAAAAGATTAGGCCGCGCACACAGACGCGCCGGCGATGTAGGCTGCGGGATAGGCCGTACAAGTAGTTTGTATAGGCCTAGCAGTAGGCCGAGAGTGTTGCCGCCGCGCGAAAGTTGATTTTCTAGAAAAATGGGCGTTGATTTAGTAGCTTTTGTAGATTGATTTTATTTAACAAGCATCTTAAGGCCTATAAATATTCTCAAAGCGTCCTAAATTGAAGCACATTTTGTGGTCTATACGCAGATATTTTAAGGAAAATGTGCTTAAATTTAGAAGCTTTTAAAGATAGATAATTTTAACAAACGTCTTAATAAGGCTTATTCCTAGATATTTCAAGGAAAACATGCCTCAATTTGGAAGCTTTTGATAATAGATAATTAACAAACATCCTAAGGAAAATATATATCGCCTGATGGATCATGGTAAGCGATTGCCGCCGCCCATAGACACCTGCAACACCAGTAGAGTCACAAGTGCGCTGCCAACCTGTAAAACCCTTTCCTCCTAATTGGGCGTCCAGTACCCTCACTCACTCGATGAAACACAGTACAGGCACTGCTTCACGTCGGTCTTCTGTGAGGCCGTGGTATCACTCCGGTCGAGCCGGCCCACATGCCGAAGCGTGGCGCGATACCAATACGCTACGATTTCTCTAAAAAGCTCAACGATTGATAATTATATCGTCAGATATTATGTTCATATAACAGAGATTCGAACGTACTCAGACTGGCCCGATGGCGCATACCGAAGCATTAGCTTTCCCACGGTCTAAAATATACAAGAGAAGGATATAATTATGTTTACACGTGTCCACATAGCAATATGTTATGTATAGTAAATGTCCATAAGCGGAGACTATCACTTACCGTTAGGCCACCCGTCCGCTCGCCTGCCACCAATCATATAACAAAACTGTAACTTTCCCGCTACACAGCAACACAGGCCGCGTGTCCCTCTCTCTGTGTGCGTGGCGCGCATGTGTGAGTGCACACACGCGCGAGCTGTGATGTAATGCCCGTTGACGCCTCGCAGACATTTTTTATGGGCTGTGTGACGCAACTTTTTTACGGATAGCGGAGTAAGGTCCCGTTTAGATTAATTCATTTTCTTTTCGATGTGCGGGGGTGATTTTTTTTTAATATATTTTTTTTTAATTTTATTTAAATTTATGTTTAAATTTTATAGTGCCTTAATACATACGCTATTGGTGGACCCATTTAAATAAATAAATATACCTCTGTTATTATTTGTCTGTTTATTATGTTAGTTTTATACTAAGTTTTGTGTGCAATATGAAGTCGATTAAAAAAGTATATTCTTTCATTCATTAATATAGGTGGCAGACGAGCCGACGGATAACCTGATGGTAAAGGGGATTAAAGGTTGGCAGCGTACTTGTGACTCTACTGCTGTTGGAGGTGTCTATGGGCGGCGGTAATCGCTTACCATCAGGTGATCCGTCTGCTCGTCTGCCACCTATGACATAAAAAAAATAAGCAATCTGCTGTATATTACAGTAAACATTAATAATGTCATATTTTCTTTTTTTACAGGTAAGTGGAAAATCGGCGACAAAAGTCTATAGACGACGACATATTAACAGTGCAGGATGAGTATCTTTAAATATTAATGAATGATAGTTAATGCAAACATAATATAATTACAATAAAATATACGATTTGAAGGTGATTGAGTAATAATAACTGGAGGTTGTAATTTTTTATTTAGATTTTCTGTGTTAAATATATTTTAGTAAATAATAACACATATAATTACATGCTTTTGCTAAAAAACAGAACACACACAGAGAGAAATATATAAAAGTTGCCAACAACAACATTAGTCCCAAATAAGTTCGTTTTTTAGGATACCTAATACATAAAAAAAAGATTATTAAAATTCATGTTTTATATTTTTAATTAGTTAGATATTGTATTTGTTAGAATAACAATTACTTTTCTTTTATAAGTAAATAATGCACAAAAATCATAAGTATAAATTGCAAAGAATTGCTATAACAAAAATAAAATACTTTTCTTTTAATATTATGATATAATTATCATTGAGATCAAAACTTTTGTAAATTTTATGCAAAAAAAAGCAGCAAAGCAAAAATAATGTTATTAAAACTCCTGTCTTATAATTGAGAAAATATTTTTTTATCTAATTGGCTCTACAATTGACGTTAAAAGGAAAAAAGTATTTACCCAACGGTTCTTAGTATTCTCCGTTCATTCATATTATGCCGTGCTAACGATCGACCTTCGACTCTAGGCAGCTCTATGACTACGTAGAGTTTGCAGTTGTAATTATGAATTTGAAGTTAGGTATTGAATAAATGTAGAGACTTCCATTAAAGGCGAATTTATACTTTATGAAACGCAAAGATTCTTGTGTAAAGCGTATTAGTAGAGTTTTTAGTGACCGGAGGCCCACCCGAGGGGGAAAGGGATAAAAGGTTGGCAGCGCACTTGTAACTCCACTGGTGTTGCAAGTGTCCATGGGCGGCGACAATTGTTTACCGTCAGGTTATCCGCCTGCTCGCCTGCTACCTATCACATAAAAAAATGACGGTTTCGGTATTAAAACGACTAAGACATACTAAGATTTACTATATGTTACATTGTACAAAATAGTTAGTAGGTTAGAAGAGAAGTAACAGTTTGTTATGTTCGAGCTAAAGAAATTTGGCCGGTATCATAATTACTGAATAAAATACTCTACCGCCAGCCAGAAGATTATGCGTTTAATATAATAATAAAATAAAAATACACGGCTCTACTAGTTTATTCTCTGATTAATAACTTTGTGAACGGAACTGATAGTTAGATGTCAAATTCCCATACATTTCGTCCAA
This sequence comes from Cnaphalocrocis medinalis, assembly GCA_014851415.1. Lineage (NCBI taxonomy): Eukaryota > Metazoa > Arthropoda > Insecta > Lepidoptera > Crambidae > Cnaphalocrocis > Cnaphalocrocis medinalis. Next base: position 4,555,737 of record CM026301.1, on the reverse strand, counting down.
TTTTGACAGACCCAAAATGTCAAAGTGTATGACAACTTGACGTTTTTGCATCTGATAGTTTAGTTCACATAACTTAAAATCAGAGTTTATGAGGACTTAACGTAGCGTCGTAAACTCTAAAACCTTTTAAAAGACAAAAGCAAATTGTTTTTCTATTGTGTCTGCTATCTGGGCCTTACGACGCTAAAACTATAAATACAAATAAAAACAACATTCAACGCAACTAATAAACTAAGACCTTGGGGTGACTTGAATGAAAAACTAAAAAAAAAACACAATTTGAATAAAATTACGTCTAATTCACAAAATTACAATAATTAAAGCCGGAGAAAAACCGTGTCGTGTGTACCGCGCCTAACGATGCACAGTCACACACGCAAGTAGCAGTATAACAGTAAAGCAAGGCTGCACACATACAAAACAAGGACAGGTCAATGCACTGAGTTACCTTGCATGAGCGAGACAGGCGTACCCTACACCCGCGCGCCAAAGCAGGACCGCTATCATTCCCTCGCTTCCGCTACCGCTATGACTAACCTAACGGGTGCGACCGGGATGACGCGCTACCGGCAGAAAGAGACAGATATGTAAATATTATGACTGTTATTTCATTTCCTCCGCTGTGATGCAATGACGATTCACAGTATCAAATCTATTTTCAGAGAAATATATTTGTTTTTAGCTCTTTTATTAATTAATACTAACATGATCGCGGTAATTAGTCACTCTTAATCAATGTCTTATTATTTGTAAAAGTTTACTATAGAGAAATACGACATACTTTCACGCAAAAATTAAGCAACTTTTCGTAAAATTTCATGTTTACTATCTCAATGAAATTTTTGAATTTAAAAATGAAGAATGCATTTATTTTCTGTAATTTTCTTTTCCGCTATTTCATAAGACTTATTAAAGTCACCTAACGGTATAAAGTACATTGATATCTCAACTTAATGAATAAATGACGAGTTATTTATATAGCAATAGTTATACTGCCATCTATCGTCGAGCAGCGGTACTTCGTCGCTGATTTATTACCTATCATGTTTGTCCCCATTTTCAGTCGCGCGTCTCATTAAATACTATTTATTCATTACATACAAAAACGCTAACCGTAGAAAACATGCCTGCAAATAAAGTTTTATCCTTGTATTTCAAGGAAAATCGATTAAAGGCGCCAACTAAGCCTGGCCTAGTTTTATTTCGGTGAAAAGATCGTCTTTTGTGGACATTTCTGCATGCCCCATAAAAATGTCGGAAAAATCGGTACGGAGAGCGCGCCAAACCTACGTGTCAATGAACTTAGTCAAAAAGCAGTCCAGCTTTTGTCTTCCACGACGAAAATGGTCTCTAAAACCACGCATTACGACTCAAAATCCATCCTACGCGCATTCTGAAAAGAGTCCTATTTCGAAAACCGCCATCTTAGACTTACGCTCTTTCGTTCGAATTTCAAAAAATGTAAAGACGCGCACACATGAACACCTCAAAGAAGTGGTGGCTATGTACAAAGAAAGTATGAGCTTTCTCTGTGTTGTGTTACACAATCTCAGTTACTGATCGCCCGTCCCTTTCTAACCTGCACAACATACTATCCCCCTCTTTCTCCCACAGACTGTTATGTAATAACGGTTGTTGTGATTTAGCCGCGTAACATTTTTCTCTTGGAACCGCTACGTAGCATCTACGAGATTTTTAATCTGCCATTTCAGATTGCGGTGTGATTAAAAATTTTAATTGCAAAACAAAAGTTGTCAAAACATTTTCGTGAAAAAATGAAGGGAGGAACTCACACAAGCACGTGTTTGTAGGCCTATAAATAAGTACAGCATGTGCTTGTCATAGCGTATGCAGCTCCATACATGCATGAGCATGTTGCGGGTGTGTGCGTCCAGCGGTGCCCAGCCTGTTCATTTCCTAGTTGAACCCACGGTGGCCCGCTTGCACGATGTGAGCGGGTCCTTATTTCCCGCGCTCTTCGAAATTCGAATTTCGAATTCGAAAAACTAGTGATGTGTTTGTGAGTGTTCCGTTTCTGTTTTGGATTTGAATTTGGAATGCAAGGTTTGGTGTTGTGTTTTTTTTTTAATTAACAGGTTCACTACTCGGCTATTGCGTTAAGATTTACAATGACGTAACGGATTGTTATTTAACAAGTACTTTCTTGCGTATAAATGCTCATGTTAATTCTTTTTATAGTGTTTTTTAATTACTCAATTAGAGTTGGCGGTTTCGCATGTGAAAACATCTAATTTGAATGGATAACTGTGGTCGTAGCTGTTTTGAGACCCTGTTACGCAGTTTTTAAGAGTAATAAAATTGCAAGCAGACTCGAGACGCAAGTATATTATATGAACATAATATATTTGAATACAAACTACTGTACCTGTGCTCATTCAGATTAAATAAATAAGGATTTGAACGTAACATTATTTATTGATAATAGGACCAACATTATGTGACATTTCCTTAAGGTTAAGACTTAATATTTATGACTTAAAAATACATGAAATATTAAATTTAAATACGAAAATTATAATTCAAAAACAGGGTACGATATCTCGGTTGATAGTCATCCTTCTAATTTTCTGTCCTTTTAAGTATTTTTTAAAGTAATACAACAAAGACTTATAATTGAATCAAGAGTGATAATTTTTTGTTTAAGTATTCATACATTTTTTAATTTTAGTAGATACTTTTGAAACAATTGAATGCGTTTTTTAGAAAATATCTATTAAAATATGGAATTAATATTTTGTTTCATTCCATATTCTAATAGATATTTTAAATAATAATATGTATGAACTGGTTCATTCTATTTAGTGACAAAAGGAAATAAAATATATGACATTGTCAAATCTATATTAGGTAAAAGTTATACATAAGATTGAATTTGTTCATGACTGTGTTAAAAAATCCTTTCCAAACTTGCATAAATAATTGCATACACGAGTATTCGAATCTCACATTGGGCATTGGAGTAAGAAAGTATAAAATGTGAATAACTCATACAGGGTGTATCTTTAAACATTTAGGTACATCCCTTTAACCAAATCTTATACCTATCATTCACAACAACATTTGTTCCATGACTTTTGAATATTAGCATAAAAAGACTTTTCATACATAATCGGTCTCGTGACTTAATCATTTTGTATGGGGAGTACAAAAAATTTGATGAATTTTCAAAAGTCGTAGAATAAATTTAGAGTTGTTGGTAGAAGACGTGGTTAAAGGGATGTAAATGTCCACAGATACACCCTTTCAAACTATCAAGTCGAAATTTCGTTTTTCACAAGAAAACTTACTTGACATCGAATTTTCCTAATCATGTAGAATATTAAACTGTAGTAATAGGACAAAACGAGGAAGAACTATTGAATTTCGAAATGCCATTCCACAAAACCCGGCGAAAGATAAGAAATCAATATGATAACGTAAACAAATATAGATGGCGTCATGTAACCACGTTGTATTGTAAAATGACCGCAAAAACGATTATTTCGCTGATAAAAGCTGAAAGGTACCTGTGTTGGAATCGATTGTCAACCAAAGGTTTGGTAAAGAATCAGTCAAAAGTTGGACAAATAGTGATAAAAAACTTTTACATCAAATTATTGTAAAAGGAATTTGATGTAAAAGTTTGCAAATGTGTCATTCTTTGAATAGTAAGTATGTAAGTAAGTATTAGCTTTTATACTGTCCCACTGCAGGGAACAGGCCTCCATCATAGAAATCAAGTCATCGCTACTCTATGATGGGATTAAGCTTAATCACCACGCTTGCCAAATGCAGATTGGTGATCACAAACCGAAAATTTGAAACATAGGCTCAAAATCTATACAATTTATAAAGAGATAACTTCTATAGACAACGACAAGACTTATAGGTAAACCGAAAACACGAAACGCTTGCGCGATGTAATTGGACACAGGGCCATCTATTGGTTCATTTCTGAATTACGGTCCCGAAGCGAAGTGAGGGCGGGCCACTATATTATAATAAAACATTTGCTTAGTTATTGAACTAAACTCTACAATTCCATGTGCACCCAAAACTGTCCAATCATTGCGTCAAATTTGAAAACCCTCCATAGGGACGTCTCCCCGTCCGTCCTTTTTACTCGTACACTGAAATAGTGTGTATAAAAGGGACGGCATTTTTGAATTGTCATGGGACAATGGGTTGACCTAATTTTCACATAGCACGTGGCTGCAGTTATAGTTTCATTTGAAAGGAGGAGGAGGCTAGTATTGAAAACTTGGCAAGCTTTGTAGGGGATTTAATGTTTGAAAAATCCCTTTTGATATTTTGCCCTAGCGAAGAAATATAATACTCTTTTATTGTTACTTTTTTGAGCATACTTTTTAGGGCAATGAGTGGCTGACTAACTACTTTTTTTATGTGATAGGTAGCAGACGAGCAGGCGGATCACCTGATGGTAAGCAATTGCCACCGCCATGGACACTTGCAACACCAGTGGAGTTACAAGCGCGCTGCCAACCTTTTATCCCCGTCCCCCCAGGGTAGGCCTCCGGTACCCTCACTCACTCTGTGAAACACAGCACAGGGGCTGCTTCACGCCGGTTTTTTGTGAGGCAGTGGTATCACTCCGGTCGAGCCGGCCTGTTCATGCCGAAGCGTGGCTCTTCCACAATAACTTTCAGATTTAGATTGGGACTAAATAATATTGTCTTTCGACCCAGTTACTGAAGGGCTCATGATCGTCATAAGGCCCAGACAGCAGACACATTGGAAAATCAATTGTTTTATGCCTTGCCCCAAAGTGAGTCTTGGCCTCCGATAATAAGAGCCTCCATCTAGGTCGGTCCTGCGCCACCTCCTGCCAGTCATCAGCCTGGAGTCCAAGCAAATCTTTCTCAACTTCATCCCTCCAGCGGTGCCTTGGACGGCCAACGGCGTTCGACCATTTGGTCGTCCAAGGCTCCATTTTGCACGATCTTCTCCCATTCTCTCGAGGTGACCGAGCCAGCAAAGTCCATACGCAGAACCTGGTTTAAAATTACTCTTGTCTTGAAACTGATGCTGTCGCTTTTATTTGTTACTCCTATAAAAGTGACAGAATCATTTTTATATCATGACTTATATGAGTCACCGTTTTATAATAAAAGGCTAGAATAGAAATAGAAATATTCTTTATTCAATTTAAGTCCTTATAGAACACTAGCGGCCGCCCGCGACTTCGCCCGCGTGGAAAAGTAACTTTTTACCCCCCTTTTACCCCCTTACAACCCCCTTTTCGCAATAAAAAGTAGCCTATGTTCTTTCTCAGGGTCTAGATCATCTGTATACCAAATTTCATATAAATCCGTTTAGTAGTTTTGGCGTGAAAGAGTAACAGACAGACAGAGTTACTTTCGGATTTATAATATTAGTTAGGATTTCCTTATAGAATATTTATGAATGTCAAATATTATGTAAGCTAGATTTCAGCAACTATATGTTCTTGACGTCACTTTTTACCGCGCACAGTGAAACTGTGAATCTGCCAACGATGGTGTTTCCGAGCAGATACGACCTAGTAATCTTCAAGAAAAGGGCTTATTCCTTCCTAAAGAGCCGGCAACGCATTTGTGATGCCTCTGTGTTGCAGGTGTCCATGGACGGCGGTGAACGCTTACCATCAGGTAACCTGTCGGCTCGCTTGCCCGCTATATTGTAAAAAAAAAGCTCTTACGCAAATCAACATAGAGAGACCTTTGACCCGTAATCAATCTTTCAGTTCCAGCCAGTGTTAGCCCCAAAAAGCTGGAATGGCCCCAAAATGCTAGATTGACCCCAAACTTGAACGCAATGTAGGTGACGAGGCCGCTTGGGTCTTGTCTGACCTCTGCGACCTTGTTCGGGGTCAGAGTTGAGAATTTTGCCCCAGTTCTGTTTCTGGGATAATGTTAGGTTATGTTTTGTTTGTTTACTTCTTTACGCTTCTTTGTTAAGGTGACCTTAAGAATTTGGGGACAAACGAACGAAGCCTAACCTTATAATCTGTTTAAAATTTTGAGATTTTTAATCTTCTTCTATACTATTTATAAAGAGATAACTTCTATAGACAACGACAAGGCTTATAGGTAAACCGAAAACACGAAACGCTTGCGCGATGTAATATAGCACAGCGCCATCTATTGGTTCATTTCTGAATTACGGTCCCGAAACGAAGTGAGGGCGGGCCACTAGTAGGATATAAATTAAAGGCATGGTGTTTAGAAGACAAAAGCTTCTTCTAGTCACTTAACCTTAACTTGTTTTTCTTAAAACGATCTACCAAAAGGTTTTCGATTTTTTTAATAGATTTGTAGTTAAGGACCTATGCATCAAGAAAATCATGAAATTAATTGATGGCATCACTACCGCTTTCGTCATAGAAAATGGTAGCCCCAATCATATCATATGGAACTCTGTAATAGTGCCTCGAGAATACATTTCACGAATTTATTGACAGAGTATACCAGTCATCTCTAAATTATGGGAAAAGGACTGTTACTGACTGACTGAGTTGGTTTAAAGAGACATAAAGCAACATCATGAATCTTTTTTCAGAACATTCTCCAAAATAAAAACGAAAATATAACGAGCCTACATCTAGACAGCGCCAAATTGTCTAGCCGATTATAAATATTTAATCATGAATATTTTAGCAAGACATTTTTTAATCTTGCAAGACCCTGAAATTCGAGTATAAAGATTTTAGCTCCCGAGCTTTTGAGTGTCGGTTGACCTTGGGGCTTCGCTTGGGGCGTGATTTAGGGATGTTAGATGTTAACTTTAAAATTCTCGATATTGTTGTTTATCTCACAAAAGACTTGCGCGGACTCTCGGTAGATGACTGGCAGGAGGTGGCACAGGATCGACCAAGATGGAGGCTTTTATTATCGGAGGCCAAGACTCACTATGGGTCGGTGCGCCAACCTAGTTAGTTAGTTAGTTCACAAAAGACCGGCGTGAAGTAGCGCCTGCGCTGTGTTCTTCGAGTGAGTGATACTAGAGGCCCAATTGGGGGAAGGGGTTAAAGGTTGACAGCACACTTGTGATACTACTGGTGTTGCAGGTGTCTATGGGCGGCGGCAATCGCATGCAATCCGGTGATCCGTGTGCTCATCTGCCACCTATCACATTAAAAATTCGAGTTGGAAAGAAAATAAATACTTAAATATGTATTTTAACCTCGCATTTATTATAGCAGGAAGAGATAGAGACGTAATGAGTATTTATTTATGAATAAGATAATCAGAAAAATAAAAAAAAACATAAAAGATTTCAAACATTGACCTGGTTCCGTACTAAGTAGCTTAAACTCATTATATAACAGATATCAACAGAGGGAACACAAATATTATATTAAAATAAATATTTTAAACCCAGATACAAAATAAACATATTATTATATAGAGGTTCATCATACATCATTTGTCAAATGTGCGAATGCAACCCACGACCTTTGGCGTATGAGGCATGGTCACTACCAAATGTACTATCAGGTTGTCAATTTCTTTGGCTCTGGTTGGACAGTGACGCTCTTTAAAAGGCCGATGGTAGAGATCGGATGCTTCAAGCTGAAGACTGGGTAAATGGCCAAAATTGGGGCAGGCCTATGTCCAACAGTGGGCTTAGACAGGTGATGATTGTGATTACCCACCCAGACAATAATCGTATGATAAAAACTCTTGTTTGTTCAGTATCTGGGTGAAACACGTATTTAAGTATTATATTTGTAATTCCTTTGTTGTCTGATATCCGTGATATAATCTTGAGATACTTAGTACGGAATCATTTTGAAATGTTGATTTTAATATAAAAATATTATTTGCTTGACCACAATCGCACCTGATGGAAAGTTACGATGAGGTCTAGGATGACCTAAAGATGCATTTCTAGACGAATTTTTACCCTAGAAGAGCCATGCTCAGTATTAATGGGCTGGCTTGACCGGAGTGATACCACGGCCTCACAGAAGACCGAGACCATAGTGTTTCGTCGAGTGAATGAGAGTACCGGAGACCCAATTAGCGAAAAAGGAGGTAAAGTTTGGCAGTGCACTTGTGACTCTACTGGCGTTGCAGGTGTCTATGGGCGGCGGCAATCGATTACCATCAGGTAATCCGTTTGCTCATCTGCAACACATCAAAAAAAAATTGAAATTAAATTCGCTTGCGCATATCGATATTCGATAATATTTCTGCACATCACTACGCGGTCAAATAACAGATGTACCCACTCATTGAGTGCTTTCAAAGGTGGGTTTTGAGGGGACGCGAGAAAGGGACGATATGATAAGAGGTGCGCCAATCCGTCATTGTGGCACAGATTTAGGGAGGGGGTAGGGCAAATAAGGGGGGGACTGCAAACACAGGAAGGTTTTTGAATTCATGAATTACAAAATACTTGTCCCTTTTATTTCAAATTTATGAATAAAAAAAATGTCCATGTTGAAAAGGCTAAAAAATTCAAAGCGGAAAATGTTGAAAATAACACTAAAAATCTCATGCAGAAGTATGGTTTGCACTTTTGTGTTGGCATTTTGTTAATTATTATTAATTTGCTTTTAATAAAAAGTGTTAAAAATATTCGTAATTCCATTAAAACATATTCATATTTTGACATGTAAATATATAATTATCTAAGATAGAAAAAAAATAACGACTAAATTTCGAAAAAATAAATGTTCACGTTATATCAAAATAATAGTTAATAAGCAATATAACATTAAAATAGTTTTTTATATCAAGTAAAACGATTTTAAAATTTCATTGTATTGACGTCAAAATAAGTTTAATCTTTTTTTATGACAAAATAGCTATTGTCAAATATACTTACTACGCTGGCTCAGCGATCCAAATTTTGTCAAATATATTTTAAAAAATAATAAATAAATAGCTCCTTATTTACAACAAAAAATATCATGTTTAAAAAATCTATTACGCGAATTACAACCGCGTCAAAATGTCAGAGCCTTATATTTACCGCATTGCAACACGCCATCTAGCGGCAAGCAGCATAACTAGACAGAGACAAGGTTCACGTTTTGCAACGAGTTAACAACCTATTTCATAACTAATTACCTGTTCTTTATGTAATCTATGAAACGAGTCGTCTATGTTAGTTCATACATAGTTGAACACGATAACTGTTCACGAGTTTTTTGTTCGCAATTTATTATTTGAAATCTAAAAAAAATATCCAAAATTTCAATTGAATCTATTACTTACTGATACGTATATACAAATTAATAATAATATGATAATTTCAACATAAATAAATACACAAATGCTAATAAAAAATTGACAATCTCTTATGCAAACCATCACAAAAATTCGTGGTCCTTCCTAAATGCGTGAATGTTAGTACAAAAACTCGCCAACAGATGGCGTGGATCCATAAAAATCGACCCGGGCACTGACCGCCTCTTATGTCACATTTTTTATCAGTGATTTATTTATGTAGTCGTGTTGTGGTAATCGTACGTTGACCGTTGCATTTTATTGTTTTTTCCTTAGTGCTACAGGCTTATTACATTGTTTGTATAATACTTCAATATGTAGTGTGAGGAAAAATGCGATTGAGTCATAATATCCATACTATTTATAAAGAATACAATACAGACATCGACAAACCTTTTAAACAAACTGAAAAGCGCTTTGGAATCCACGTCCAGCGCCATCTATTGGTACAAAGTATCACTTATGTTCCGAAACGAAGTGAGGGCGGACCGCTAAGTTGGATTTAAACAGGCGTGAAGCAGCGTCGCTGTGTTTCGCTGAGTGAGGGTACCGGAGGCCCAATTTGGGGGAAAGGGGTTAAAAAGTGTTGCAGATGATCGGACGGATAGCTGTCTGATTATCTGCCACTTATTATATAAAAATAACTTAGGTAGGTAGTTTTATCACTTGGCAGTACCTACCTTTATTCCATAACCTGACTGCGTACTAAGCAACTTAAACACTTGTGTTACAGATATCAGACAACAGAGAATGACAAAATATTACTGAAATACTTAATATTCTCAGACACCGACACACAAGTGTTCATCACACGAAATGTTTGGTCCAGAGTAGGGATCGAACCCATGACCTGTTGTCACTACCAAACGCGGCCGGCAGTCACATTCAAATTCTTAATTGAAACGAAAAATCAGTATGCTTGTCTGGCACTTATGTAGATAGATAGATAGATAGATACTCTTTATTGCACAAAATATTACAGAACTTATGAAATAGAAATAGAAAAAATCTTTATTCAAGTTAGGTCTATACAGAACACTTATGAATGTCAAAACATAATAATAATCTACATCTATAATATGCTTTTAAGGTAATTTACAAATACAATATCTGGCACATATCACATAAGAAAAATATTATTAGTATTATAATATAATATATAATATTATTATAATAGTATTATAATATAATATATTATTATTATTGGAACACTGTTACTCTTTTCGCCGCACCACTGCACGACCCAAAAGTTAACTGTTAGAGAATGCCCCTGGGCATTAAGTTCGCCTATTGTTACAAATGTTGTGCAATAAAGTTTAAATAAATAAATAATAAATAAAAAGCTTTTTTGAAACCCCATCGAAAGACGCAGGATGGAACTAGTCTCAATCCGGCGCCCGCCAGTCTGCCTTTATCAGGACTAGACAAGGCGACGACCGATAAACTGGCCTGAAAAAATAACATTGTGAAATAATAAAGATAATTTGGATTATGAAAAGATTGGGAGACTCATCCATTAACAATTTAACATAAACATCAGCCTAACATACTCAAATGATTTTTACCTTCCCTGCCGAGGTCTGATTTTTCCGACCTATCACTTGAACTTTGTCAATACTCTTTAAGGCAAGAGTGAACAGGCATCTTCTAGGCAAACGCGTGTCATCCTAGACCTCATCGTCACTTTCCATCAGGTGCGGTTGTGGTCAAGCGTTGGCCTATCTTCTTCTTCTATACTATTTATAAAGCGATAACTTCTGTAGACAACGACAAGGCTTATAGGTAAACCGAAAACACGAAACGCTTGCGCGATGTAATTTAGCACAGCGCCATCTATTAGTTCATTTCTGAATTACGGTCCCGAAGCGAAGTGAGGGCGGGCCACTAGTTGTCTAATAAAAAAAGAAAAACTTTGATTGCTTTTCAAGCATCATCACCGAATTACAGATAAGAAGGGAACTATGCTGGGTCTATGGAAGCATCTTGATGGACTGGTTGCCGGAATATTGACGAGACAACGGGACGCCTGCCATAATATATCAAATGTCTCATCTCGAATAATCATGGCTGGCAGTGGCTAGCCTCACAAGCTCACAACACATGGGCCCCAAAATCAGCTACCATATAAGGCGGCAAGGCGGCAACATTGGCGTAGTCAGTAAAAAGGTGTGCGCCGATTTCTGGATCGCTGTAATCCGTTCAGCCGTTCCTTGCTATTACGCAGATTGAGCACTTCCACCCTTTCGAGCATCTAGCTCTTGCGCTCCACTCCGGCCGGCCAACAAAGGCAAGCCAGAGGAGGGGAGAGATGGTGTTTCCCCCGGGAGTCTCGGGTCCGTGGTGTCGCCACACACCAACAGCTCGCGACTGCTGCGGAGACTGACTGCACTGATGAGAGTTGTTGTTCTTCACTAGCGAAGATCACCAACTCTCACCAGCGGGCGATGGGGTCGTCACGCCCCTACGCACTTATTATTATTAGGATACTAGGTAGAAGATTGCGTTACCATCCCTACATGATTAAAGTTCCAGCTATTCGCACTAAATGCTACAGCGAACAGACAAGAACCGAAGTATTATTTCCTGAACACTATAACCTGGGTCTCTTTAAGGCAAGATCTCGAGTAAATGGGCTTTTCATAGACAAGCTAATCTTTACTTAACTTTTTTCTCCATGTGATAAGTTGCAGTATGTTAGACGTGTCTTCAAAGACACTGTTTTTCCTTACATTTTTGTGTTTTTTGTTAGTAGATATACAAATTGATGCTAATTTTCGCTTCCAAATTCAAAATTGAGTTATAAACAGCCAATTAATGGATAATCAATAGGATTCCGTATTTCCGTGAGGCGTGTGACAGAGAAAAAGAATAAATCATACTATGCGTCACACTTTAGATAAGAGTGTGGCGGTCGTTCAACTCAGTTTGGGAGTTTGAACTTTGGTACCTGCCGCTTGATAACAGATGGCGCTGTCGAAGATTGTTTTTGCACCCAAAAATTTGGAGAATTTTTCGTCAATACAAAAGATTTTTTCTAAAGAAAATCTGTAACTGACATCTAACAATCTTTAAAAGTACTAGAAAGAAAGAATAATGTTCTCGTAACTTCTACAAAGTTTGCAAAATATTACGCTAAAATTATTTTATGCAAATTATACACATTATGACACCACATTTTTTCTGCTGTATCGTAATAAAGTAGGTTATTGACTTCGATATGTCATCATCATTATCGACTAATACACACGTATGCACTATTTGACATAACAAATATTAACACGAGTAAATAAGTTTATCATTTTAAATAATACCTTCAGGATTGTCAAGACATTGATTATTTTGTACATTAAAGCATACTAATTACATTTTATTGCCTGTTGCCATGAGACAATTCAAATAATTTTAAGGCATTCATTCATCTGAAGTCAAGTGAGGAGGTGAACGTACCCAGTTGACACTAACCAAGTTGGAATCGTGCAGATTTACCGCCTCTAGCGGGGAGTAGCCGAACAAAAATTCGGTTACTCGCTTAGGGCTAACACAAATTGGTTTTACGCTCATTTTGTAGGGCTCGATCGTGAGATCGCGACACTTTTATAACTGTGTTATCTGTCTGTCAAAGTTGACCGTTAGAGATTTGAAACACATTTTTTTTCTTTTGTTAACAGTACATTGCAGGCATTCATCAGTCCATAACGTTTGTTTTAATACCGATTCACGTGCAAAATAGATGCGTAGCTACGTAATTATTTTCTTTTAGTAGCTTAATGAGCTGTATAAGTAATCTCTTTCAATAACTGAACCAACTTCTTTGATACTTTGATAGAGGAAGAGAATCTAATCACGCGAAGAAAATTAGGTTAATATGTTTAGAAGGCATTTGTAAAGTAATAGTCATTAACTCGTAAATATTATTACTTCCTTATTAATCTTATATAACATTTCAAATGTCTTTCAGCCACTCGAAATACAATGTGCGAAAATCATACCCGAATTTTAATTCCTCTACTCAACAATAGATGGCGCTAAATCATAGAACTGGTGTCAAGTGGGGTCGTTCACCCGCGACGGTGTATGGACCCGAGTGACCGACAATCTTAAAAGAGCTCGAAAGTGTCATATTTGATACTTAAATAGGTGTTAGATCATTTATTCGTCATAGCTTGAGGTGGGTGAAATTTGCATTATTAAAATAGGTATTGCAAAACTTATTTGAAGGAAGTTGTTCATTCTAAACATTTTTAACTCGTCTCTATTTGAAAATGGAAAATTCGCGAAAAGTGACGATGACGTCAACGTGTGCAAAGATGGCGGATGAAAGTTGGTTCTTTTATTGAGTCATTTAAATACTTTATAATCTTAAAAAATCAGAGGCATCATTATGCATAACTAACAATAAATAATTGTTTTAAATATTTAAGTGGTTTTTTGTCTAGTTTACAAGTTAATTTTTACAAAAAAGTATGTATAGTTTCGATGGTAATTACTTATGTTATTACTAGGAAAGTAACAGAAAATAAAATCAATCAAAGCAATGACATTTGTAATACAATAATTATTTTATTACATTTCCTTCCTCTTAGTTTAACATGTATTTAGTGTGAATTTCTCAATATTTTCTAGGTCAACATTAGATATTGGTATGAATAATGAGAAAGATAGCTAGCTATAATTTGACGCGGTTTAAATTAGTCGTTTCAGGTAATTATGAAGTTGGTAATTCTCTTAAAAAAAATTCATGACCACGATTTTACGTAGTAACACTTTTTTTTGCAAAAAAAATGCAATCTTGACACAGCGCCATCTATTAGTAAAGATTGGAACTAAGAGGAAATTAAGTCTTAAAACGAAGTGATGGCAAGCTGTTCTTCAATAAGTAAAATGGATTGGAGGCAAGGACCAAATTCCGTTTCTTGCCAATCCGAAATAAAATAAAGTATCAGCCTATATACTGTCCCACTGCAGGGCAAAGGCCTTCATCATAGAAATCAAGTCATCGCTACTATGATGTGATTAGGCTAAATCACCACGCTTGCCTAATGCGGATCACAAACCCGAGCTATGTTCGGAAAATTCGAAACATACTTTTTGCTCGACGGCCCAGTACTTAAACACTGGACCAACGAATCCCTTGCCCTACAGTGGGGCAAGTATATAGGCTTATACATTTATTTATATTATTCTCTACTCTAGACACTACAAGAGTTATCGAACTTACCCAAATATAAAGAGTTCATTGGACGACGCCATATTATGAACAAGAAGGTATTGACCTCAAATTCGCCTGCTAAATATTGACGTTCACTTTTGCAAATTTTCCTCTTTAGACCTCCAATTTAGATATATAATTTATATACCATTAAAAAGGCAATTTAATTACCTTTCTTTTGATACATAAATTAATTTGTTTAAATGAGTATTTTAAAAGTTATGATATACTTTTTGAAATCATGTTTTTTGTCGGCAATACGATGAACTTTTTGCATTATGAAATATTCTGTACAAGTATTGAAGTAAACACGATATAAATATATGGGTGAACAACCTGATGTGAAAACAATGTATTTTTGCTTCTATCTAACGGGGTATAATTAAAATCGATTGTGTTAGTGATAATTTTAGATACTAATTTGAATTCATCAATAGTCATTTATAAAGAAATCGAACATTCTGTACCTTTTGTTAGCAAATATCTAACTAATTAACCAAGAACTCCTTAAGTTGTGAAAAAACTATTTTTAACACAGAAATTGAAAATTAAAGAACAGCGTGATATTTATAAATGGATGTTAAAACGTCTTATGTAATTTTAATTCGTAGACGTTAAAAAAATCAAAACTATGATCATATTTATAATAATGGACGTTAATTATTATTAGTCCTTATTTAAAAAAATAAATATTATACATACAGACGAATTGAGAACCTCCTCCTTTTTTTGAAGTCGGTTAATTAAGTTTTGATTAAAACTAATTCTAAATTTAAAAATTTGAAGTCGTGACTTCCTATTGTGCAACGATAAAAAACAAAAGCGAATCACATTCGAAAAAAGAACACAAGTCATTCCATCAAATTGCGGAAGTGACGTAGCCCCCCAATTTTAAAAAACAAAAGATGTCTCTTTCCAAGATGTGGTCTCGGAAAATTTTGAAAAAGGAACTCCCGCCCGGCCGACTGGCCGCGGAAAATGGCGAAAAAAGACGATAGGCGTCGGTCGGATAACGTAACTCAGTCCGTTCAACTTCGCTCGGTCGTTCGTTGACCCCGACGAAATTCGGCGGTTCGTCGACCTGCTCGCCGGCCGCCGGTATTTTTGTTACGCTAGAGTGGGACGGGGCGTGAAAACATGAGATGGGGATAGCCTGATATTTCGCAGACTTTGATAACAATGATTTTCGTCTATGATTTCCGATCGTTAGAGATTTTTTCTTGATTTTCCGTAATTTTTCGTAAATGTATTTTATTTTCTTTCATTAAAAACTTGCGTAAGTTATCAAGTTCTATTTCCAAAACTTAACACGACTCACCTATCACCCCAAATACCCCGATTGGGTACTTATGTGACAGGTGGTACTTAGGCGAAAAAATTGCTAGTTAAAATAGACTTCTCATGGGTTCAATATTATGACCGCCCCGGCTTCCCTTGGGTACAATATTATGCATGTATTATATTATTTTACATATAGGTAAATCTTCCTCTTGAAAGACTCTATCTATATAAAAAAACAGCATGAAAATCCATTCACGTAGTTTGAAAGATCTATATGTAGAGTCTGGGGAGATCTTGATTAAAGGTTGGCAGCCCGCTTAGTGACTCCACTGGTGTTGCAAATGTCTATGTGAGGCTGAAATCGCTTACTATCCGGTGATCCGTTTGCTCGTCTGCCATCTGTCACTGAAAAAATATTAAATATATTGGTTTTAAGATATAGACTGTATTATTACTTTATTATTATTGTAAACAGATGTTGTTAGGCCTAAATAAATTAATAAGTATCTAAAAAATTTATATAAAAATACATTATATTATTAGTATTTATATAAGACCATAAGTTCTGTCATCTTTTGAGCAATAAAGAGTAGTCTATTTATCTATGAAAACAAATGTAATATTATCCTAACCAAATCTGATTACTGTTTATAAAAGAATAAACGTCTAGTATGTTTGAATCACATACTTATATATTATCACAAAATTCAGTCATGATTCATACATCTAAATATAAATTCCTGACCTAATCGTTTTTGGTCTCAGTTCTATTTTTGAGTTCGCTAAAATTGTATTAAATACGCCATCTTGATTTACGTCTCTAAATATAATTCATTATTTTAAGCCAATTTAAATCATTGATTTCCTTTTGGATCGACTTGTCTTAGCCTAATGAGATGACTAATAAGGATTTCCATAAATGAAAAATTCGATATATTTTTCCATTAGTGAAAAATCTGATATATTTTTTTCATTAATGAAAAATCTGATATATTTATTCCATTGCTGAAAAATGCGTTTTTCCACAAACGAACATTTTATTCCACTTGTGAAAAATCAGTTTCAAAAATAACCAAGTCCATATTGTAGTGAATGTGGGTACCGGAATGCCAACCCGGAATAAAAAGTTGGCAACGCACTTGTGACTCCATGGGCGGCGGTGACTTACCATTAGGTGATCTATCTGGTAATTTGCCATAAATCACATAAAAAAAGGAATTCAGATGCGTTTTCACGCATAAGACTTTCACATGTAAAACTTTCTTCGTTTTAAGTAGGTACTTTTTAGGTAACCAAAAAAGTACTTTTATGGAGTCTCTATAGATTTTTTTTATTGGACACCAGACAGCAGAGTAGACATTACAAATTTAATAACGATTGCATTATATTCGTTCTAATTTAAAAGTCAAATAAATAGGAAACAGATAAAGTATCAAAACAAAAGTATAAGAAACTTATCAGCTATAATATTTACATTCTGAGTTATCGGCTGGACATAGCAAAGAATTTAAGTGGGACAAATAAACACCTCTAAAGGAACGTTTTGACGTAGAGGCCCAATTTGGGGGGAAGGGGACGGCTAAAAGTTGCCTGCATTTGTGGCTATTGGTGTTCATGGTAGCGCTTACTATCAGGAGATCCGTCAGCTCGTCTGTCACATAAAAAAGACTTTGTAAACGGAAATTGGAAGTTTCCGAAACCATAACGTACATATTTTACACCTATTTATGTAATGAAAGTATCTTAAAATGGCCAATACCAATAGTATAACTTTAGTAGTAAGATTTTCCATCTTAAAATCAAAAAGCAATAATATTTTGTCTATAGTTTTATCATTATCTGTAATTTTCCATGGTTTCAAAAGTTAACCCCAAGATGGCCGATCAATCTGTCAATATTAATATCAAACGACAAATCTTCAAAAATCTGTTGAATCATAAAAAATCACATGGAAATAATCTTATCACCTACAATAAGAATAGTTGTTTAACATTTGTGATATTATATTTTCTGTCCAATCTCCATTTTGTAATAATTTCCCGACGTTTAAAAATGGCCAATTCACGCTCGTTTTGAAATCCTTAAAAATCTGTTGCATCATACAAAATAATCGAAAAGTTAACTCATTATCTAAAATTCGAATACATTTCCCATATAACCTGTGTAATATTTTTATTCCAACATCAAATTTTGAATCCATTTGCAATCTTCTAAAATTCGTTTCAGTTTGTTGCAAAATGCAGATCGATTCTAGAAAGTTCCTCGACTTGTAATAACCTATGACAACAGGCCGAAAACATCAGAGGCCAGGGTACGATGGTCGCTCATATTTTGGCACATTCAACTCGAATAGTACAATGACCCCTATTTCGCGAGCATAGCGCTGTTTTTGCTAACCCACTGCATAGAACGCGGAACAGTATCTTAGTGCGACATGGGTGTTTTGGCACGTGAAAATGTGAACTTAATTATTTTTTAATTAAATTTTACTGTAATGTGTTAGCGTAGAGGAAGAGCTCGATTCTTTTAGCCCCAAATGCCCCAAGAAGTGGGGTGGGGGTCATGAAAGAATCGTCAAAAATTTTCAAATGAAAATATAGGGTTTATTTACCATCAGGTGATCCGTCTGCTCGTCTGGCACCTATCACATAAAAAAGGGTAGAAAAAGCCAATTTAGTTAAAGCAACTTTCCAATGGTTTGACAGTGGGAAAGCCATGCTTTCGGCATGAAATGGCCGGCTCGACCGGAGTGATACCAAGGCCTCACAGAAACCCGAAGTAAAGCAGTGTACCGCAGCCCAATTCGGTGAAAAAACCTTTCCTCTACCCCCTTCACTGGTCCACACAATCGCTTAACATCAGGTAATTGGTATGTTCGTTTGTCGCTTATACGCAAACACTATATTTATACTCTGATTCATAATCATGTAAAGTAAACTGACAGATGTCAATGTGTCATCCCCATACATTATCACTCAATTTGACACATGCAAAATGTCAAAATGCATAGAAACTTGTCATTTTCATCTGTCAGTTTACTTTACATGATTATGAATCAGAGTATAGGTTACATTTTGTGTCTACAGACAGTAAATTCGCACATGTCATCAGTCCTATCAAAGTAGCGATGACTTGATTTCTATGATGGAGGCCTTTGCCCTATAGGACAGTATATAGGCTCATACTTTACTTTATATTCAAATAAGTTACATACGAAAAATTGTATATTTAGTAGCTATGCCGATGACCTTGAGTTGGATCGATAGCATGCGGAGCTATGTGGGCAGAGCCATGCGTAGAGAGACGTATGTGGTATTGATTTTGTCATAAGTTTACGGATCCCATGCCGTAAGCTTACCATCAGGCGAGCTGCACGTTTGTTTGTCGCCGATAGTATGCAATGAAACTTAACTGAAACTTTTGTAGCCAAATATTGTGTGTCAATGATCTGGGATAGGTGAATGACCTCCTAAATGTTTCTTATCATGGTTTTCGCGAATGAGAAAATATACTTAGGACGGTCCCGTATCAATTTTCAAAACCGACTCACTTCCCACTGCCCTAAAGGGGCAGCCAGAACCTCAAATAAGGGGGGAGAATATTATCCCACGTATGCTTCGGCTGTGGAATGAGCTACCTCCAGAAATTTTCCTGAGGGACTATAACAGCGGTCGTCACACTTTACTCTTCAAGGGCCACATATCAATATGAACATCAGGGCCCGGCCCGCACTATATGCGTTTCAAGAGCTTTTGCATAGGTACTTATCCATAGCAGTCCACACTATTCATATAAATGCGAAAATGTATGTCTATTACTTCTCTACTCAAAAACAACTAAACTGATTTCTGATAAGTACGAATATGTAGTTGACTAGTAATTAAATAAATCTACTATATCGCGGGCCGCACAAATAACGTCTGCGGCCCGCATGCGGCCCGCGGGCCGCAGTTTGACGACCGCGGGACTATAATATCAGGCTCTTCTAAAGAGGAGTGGTAAGGTATTTAGGGGTTCGTCAACACAAATATATACATACTAGCTTTTGCCCGCGACTTCGTTCGCGTGGACTTTAGGTTTTACGACCTCACATTAGAAACCTCAAAAATTGTAGCCTATGTGTTATTCTGATGTATAAGCTATATTGTGGTAAAGTTTCATTCAAATCCATTCAGTAGTTTTTACGTGAAAGAGTAACAAACATCCATACATCCATACTTACAAACTTTCGCCTTTATAATAGTAGTAGGATAAATAAATAAATAATTAATAAATGCGCCAGACAATCACACCAATCAACCTGGTCTCAAACTAGGGCAACCCCTGTACTATGAGTACCAGGTGACGATAATTAACTGGGGGCGTCAACCCAGAACACACAGACCCAAGAAAACTTAGAAAATGTAGTTTCCTAAATTGACTAGACCGGGAATTGAACGAACACCTTAGCTCCTGCGCCATCGAGGGCGTCGTATGCAGGTCCTCTGAAGCTGCAGGCGTCCATAGGCTACGGTAGCTGCTTACCATCAGGCGTGCCGAACGCTTGTTTGCCACCGACGTTGTACATAAAAAAGCCTCTATTAATAGTTCGAAAGAGGAATTTTTCCTCCCAATTTCAACAGATGATCTAACACATTTATTACAATGTTGGCGAATGTTTGCCAATGTTGGGCAATCGCCGACGTTGGCGTTGGCGATCATTGCCCAAACTGGGGTCAGACAACGACCTTTGGGGCATTCACCGGGGTAAGGGAACACCCAAACATTGGAGAGTCATACTTGATACTATTGTAACGTTAATGGGCGAGTTCGGGCAAGTTTGGGCAAGTATGGGCAAGGAAGCCATTTCCGCATCGAAAGTTTAATGGCAGATTTTTTATAGAGGTGGCAAACGAGCAGACGGATCGCCTGATGGTGAGCCAACGAGTGCATTGCCAATCTTTAGCTTCCTTTTCGCCAAAATTCCCTATGATGGCAGATTTTCTTGGGATTTAAGTACACTTTTGTCACGTAAAATGTCTCATTTTTTATTTAGATTGTTGTTTTTTTTTATATGAGATAGGGGGCAGACGAACAGGCGGATCACCTGATGGTAAGTGATTACCACCGCCCATGGACACCCGCAACACCAGAGGAGTCGCAAATGCGCTGCCGACCTTTTAAGAAGGAATACGCTCGCTTTTTTTTTTGTTCTATGCGATTGTATTAACCAAATAAATGTTTATTCTATTCTATTCTATTCTTTTGTATTTTTCGAACATAGGTTGTTTATGTGATAGGTGGCAGATGAGCAGACGGATTACCTAGGTTTATTGCCGCAGGATTTTTTTTTTTTATGCTAAAGGCGGCAAACGAGCAAGCGGGTCCTGCCTACCTGCTGGTAAGTAATCACCGCCGCCCATGAACATCTGCGAGATCAGAGAGGTCGCTGATGCGTTGCCGGCCTTATAAGAAGAAGTACGCTCGTTTCTTGAAGGTCCCTAAGTCATAGCCGTCAGGAAATACTGCCGCAGCTAAACTATTCCACAAGACTGAGGTTCGCGGGAGAAAATTCCTCAAAAACGCACAGTGCTAGATCGCCAACAATCAAGATGATGAGGATTTATTAAAAATGCGTATCCTATGATAATGAATGATGATGACAATAAAATTGAATAGTAACTCGATAATCAAATCATTCGATGATTTGTCTCGAATATCGATACATCAGTGATGTCATGCGTTAAATATATCGGTGAATCATATTTTTTGCGCAATTTTTACTAATGAATGAGCAGAAATAAATCGCACTTGACCATAGACAAATTATAGGTGATGCCAGAGTTTTTTTGCTTCTATGGTTTATGGTGTGACTATGGTTTTAGACTGATGCAAAACGCATTTGTTTAATAATTCCAATTCAACATTTTTATCGTTAAAGATTGTTTTAATGTTATAAGTGGCAGACGAGCAGACGGATCACCTGATGGTAAGCGATTGTCGCTGCCCATAGACACCTGCAATACTAGTAGAGTCACAATTAAGTATACTTTGATTTGTTTTCTTATGTGATAGGTAGCAGACGAGCAGGCGGATCACCTGATGGTAAGCGATTGTCGCCGCCCATGGACACATGCAACACCAGTGGAGTCACAAGTGCGCTGCTAACCTTTCTATCCCCTTCCCCCCGATGGGCCTCCGGTACCCTCACTCACTCGGCGAAACACAGCACAGGAGCTGCCTCACGCCGGTTTTAGGAGGCTGTGGTACACTCCGGTCCGCCGGCCATTTCATGCCGAAGCATGGCTCTCCTACAATTAAGATTTGTGGTTATCTGTACTAACAAAAAAGAGCTAGCCTAAAAAAACGCAACGTCACGGAACCAAACCAACGCCCTTTCACCCTAGGCCATTAATACACACGGATACATCGGCCTACAATTGGCAGGGTCGTTCTACTGATTGACCTCAGGGCGGTTCAACCCGGGGTGATCAACCCTAACCGTTCACACTTGTTCCTAAGCTTGTAACAATTTCCATTTTTTTTCCATATTAGGTAACCGAACTGTAGTAGCGTTCGTTTTGATGAAAATATTTTTTTCAAATTTAGTTTTTTAACGCCCCGTTGGTCTAGTGGTTTACGTACCGGGCCATGATCTCGGGGTCCCGGGTTTGATTCCCGGGTCGGGCAAAAGTATATTTCGAATTTTTCGAACATAGCTCGGGTTTGTGATCACCAATCCGCATTAGGCAAGCGTGGTGATTAAGCCTAATCCCATCATAGTAGCGATGACTTGATTTCTATGATGGAGGCCTTTGCCCTGCAGTGGGACAGTATATAGGCTGATACTTCACTTTTTTTAGTTTTTTTATTAATATTCCTATTAAGAAAGTCCTTGAGTGGAGACCGCGACTCGGTAAACGTAGTGTTGGACGCCCTGCTACAAGATGGGATGACGACATTCGAAGGCTAGCTGGAGTGAGCTGGATGAGAGTGGCCGAAAATCGGGAGCGGTGGCGTGCATTAGGGGAGACCTATGTCCAGCAGTGGACGAGTGTGGGTTGCTGATGAGGTAACCGAACGCCAATAGCGTTGGGTTTGCTGAAAAGATTTTTCAAATTTAGTTTTTTTTATTAATATTGGTCGGGTTTGTGATTACCAATAAATAAATAAATTGTTTAAATAAATATATACCAATCAGTATTAGGCAAGCGTGGTGATGAAGCCTAATCCCATCATAGTAACGATGACTTGATTTCTATGATGAAGGCTTTTTGCCCTGCTGTGGGATAGTATATAGGCTGTATATCTTCTATCTTCTTCTTCTTCTATACTATTTATAAAGAGATAACTTCTATAGACAACGACAAGGCTTATAGGAAAACCGAAAACACGAAACGCTTGCGCGATGTAATTGGACACAGCGCCATCTATTGGTTCATTTCTGAATTACGGTCCCGAAGCGAAGTGAGGGCGGGCCACTAGTTATACATATAGGCTTAACGCCTGACCACAATTGCACCTGATGTAAAGCGTTGTTAAAGTGTAGGATGTTACGCGTTTTTTGGGTGATAGGTGGCAGACGAGCAGAAGGATCACCTGACAACCTTTTAACTTCCTTTCCCCACACACACTCCTTGGGCCTGTACCCTCACCACAGCGAACGAAACTTCTGTGAGGCTGTGGTATCACTCCCATCGAGCCGGCTCATTCATGCCGAACCGTAACTCTCCCACGGTCATCTGTCCATCATTAAATTATAATGACATCATCATTATAAACGCTTCATTTAAATCGAACAGTATTAGCAGACAGAACGGTTTAAGAAAAAGAGGCAACCATATTAGTCACCTGTGTAACACACACACATGCAAACATTAACAAGTATATAATTACAACTTAGCACGCAATCTTAAAGATAACCTAAAAATTATACAACTAATTTCTTTATTTCTAAACGTCTTTCCGTTAAGCCCTTAGGCTTATGATAAAAAAAAACTACTGGCCACCTCATTGAGAAGGACGCCACAAAAAAATAAAACGAAGCCGAGATTCCATTTTCAAATCCTTGTAATGGCGGTGCGGCTTGCCACGCTCTCGGTACCTAGGGATGTAATTATTCTGTAATAATTTATCGAACGTTGATATCGAGAAAAAAAATTGGTAGCTAGTTTTTCAGTGGTTAAAGATCTCGAGCTAACTTTTTAAGTAAAAAGAAAGAAACATGAAAATGTTTTGTACATTTACATTTTCTATACCATACGCGAGCAAACAAATTATTTGTACAAACTATGCTTGAGGAACTAACGAGTTCACCTTTTTTAAAGCCAATGGTGTAATGATACTCTATGACAGACAGAACCAATGGCACAATATTTTGGGCAAGGGCACTGATCACCAAGTTTCTTATGCATTTTATGCACTCCGAAAAATTTCAAAATGTTTTCAAGTAATATGTTTTGAGACATTATTTACTGAAATCACACACTCTCTCTATCTCGTCTATGACCTGATTAAATATTCCTTTTGAAAAATTGCATGTCGGTACATACAAGCCCTAAGAAGTAAGTGGCCAGTGTCGCCATCATTTATTTGGACGATATCATTAAATAAATAAATAAATTGAGACATTCTCAAACATTTTCCTGGTCCCAAACTAATTCCCTTGTGCTATGGAAACCAAAAACACCCAGACCCCAGACAAATATCTGTTTCATCAACAAACTTGTCTGATCCTGGAATCGACTTTTGCATCTCAACCGGCGCTCAAACCACTACCTCAAACCATTGACAGCATGAGATCATAAACCATCGATACAGTAAATAACGACGGAACACGTCACATAAGGACGTCCCTACTCTCGGTACGACGGTGTGCGTGCCGCTCGGTTCGCCGACCCCTCCCGCGCAGTGGGGCAGCCGTTGACCCATCGCCACGTGGGCCGGCCGGGCCAACTTCACGATAGGTACAGAACGATGGTAAACTCCTTTGATACTGGCCGCTGTCTATGGCAGATTTTAAAAAGAGAATCTGTCATGCATTGAAAAATAAACAGATAATAACTGGCCAGTTTCGGAGTGATCGAGATACGAAGCAGCTCGGATAGAGTAAGGAGGGCCCAGACCTCCCAAATTATTGTAGGGCTCAGACTAGGACACATACCTCCCAAGTGAAGTGCTTATCCGTTACTCCGTTTTTTTCAGATATCCAATAAACACATTGAAGCTATATCGCCTCCACCTTATTTCAGTACAGACAGCCACACATCAGTGGCCTTACCATGAGTTTGAAATACTAACCTTTCTATCCGTGATCTCGGGGTTCTGGGTTCGATTGCTATGCGTTGGCTATTTTGGCATTTTCTGACAGAGCAAAGCCATTTAAAGATTTGCTTTAGAATCTAAAGAAGTTCTTTAATATAGGCTCTTCAACCACTTGGCATTGGCAGAATTAATAGATAGGTAGGTACTATTAATTCTGCCAATGCCAAGTGGTTGAACAGGACATACCATTTTATTTATTGTTAAAAAGAAACACACGGATAAGTTCTTTTCGTTTATCATTGACGATGTCTGATATGGGTTCGCAACGCAAAAATAACCGTTAGACTATAAAAGGAAATTATGATGTTAACCAAATTTGGAATTTCGTCTTTTATTTTTACCGATAATTCAGATATTTTTAAAGACACCACTAGTCTTGTGACATCTTTTCAAATTTGGAATTTGACGATTTTCTTTTATTAGACTGCACGGTCAAAACAGATTTCTTATAAAAAGATAAATTACTTTGGATTAAGACATATTTATTAAAATCAAGAAAATGATTCTCTCCCTATAGACGCTAGACATATTTATCCGTTATAGTAAAAAATATTCTTAAAATATTAAGTTGTTACAAGAAGTATCAATTCAATCCAAGACACTATATTGTTTATTCGAGACATCGCTATTAGTACAGTCAAATAAATGTATTCTTCATAAGAAAACTCTTCTTTATCTCGTATAGATTAGAATTACTCAAAGTAAAATTATTGTTTTATTCATTTAAGAAAATGTTTAATCGGCCTTAGTGATAATTGATATTCGATGAAAGAAAATTAATATACGATTGACATTTTTGTTTATTGCATGAAAACCGCTGCTGCTCGTCTGCTACCTATCACATAAAAAAAAAAAACATAGTCTCAGCTCCACACACTTTCCCAAGCAGGGCGCAGTGGCAAACGTTCCCGAGCCCGAGGGACGCTCCACAATTGAGTCACGATTACAATAAAGAATCTATGACTCATTGAAGTAATATTACAAATTGGACCTCTGGTAGTCATTGTTTGGAAAAAAATCTCGTCATCGCGATGTAGAAAATAAACACGACCGCACAAATAACTTGGTAATCCAGTACAAATACATAGCATTACAATTTTGCGGTTTGCTTTGCTAAACAAAATGCACCGAGTTCGTTTCGTTCCGTGAACCGCACAAATAACTTGATAATCCAGTACAAATACATAGCATTACAATTTTATATTTGCGCCGAGGTGAACTAGGTATTTCACTGACGGATAATTTTTTTACATCACCTTAACGTAATATTGTTTGGAACTAAAATAATAGGTCTTAAAACCAGTCCTGAACGTTTTGGTTGAAGTTAACTTTACTTAATGCTATAGGTATTTGTTTTCCTTACGAGCAACTTTTTTCCTCGAATTAAAAACATTGTTACTCTTTAAATAATAATCTTACTCTTAAAATAAGAAAACTATTTCTTGCAAAAGATCAATCTCGATCGAAGTAACCTGTTAATTGATTTGAGATGTTTTAGATTAAAACCAAGAGGATTCAAATTTCTTGATTAAGTGAAGTAAATTTAATAAACAATAAAGAAATTAGTCTCAAAATAAAAATATTACTCTTAATTGTTAATAAAATATTGTTTTAGAAAAGATAACCAGTATTTTTGTTTTAAAAATATCGCATTATGCTAAGTAAATATTTCTTTGAAATAACCAAATATTTCGAGAAATTGGTCTTTCTTATTCAAAGAAATCCTTTTTTACCGTGTGCCAGGCATCGTTTTGATGTTAAAAGAATACCATTAATGTTCGAAATTAGAATTTGATATTAAAATGACTATTATATTGTTTTTATTAGACAACTCTTAGAACACCCCCGGTTAGAAAAAAACGCACTATTCTTAATACAATACTCAGGATTTTTATCGTTTCGACAGCAGTCTAAGACAGCTCTTAGAACACCCAGACCCTTATAACTAAGTTTCGGCCAAAGTAACAGCGAAATCAGGCATTGGGATTTGACCCGAATTTTTTTCTAGGACGAAAACTATTCCTCATTTAATCGATAAATATCAAAAATGTTATTTCTCACATTTGGGCGGAACGCGAGTTTAACCTGGTTTCGAATCTAGGTCTCGTCGAGTAATGGCGGTTTTCGGTCTAGATTTTCCTTTCATTTGAGCTTGACGTGGAAAATCGATGTATCAACTGGGCTGGTTCCATTTATCAAGTTTAGTTGACACCATTAGTGTTAAAAAGGGGAGACCCAATCCGGGGGGAGGGGAAATGGCTGCCCACTCTAATGAGGTGAGACCACTGGAATTGTAAGTGTCTATTGGCGGCGGTAATCGCTTTCCATCAGGTGATTCGTATCATAGTCTGCTACCAATTGTATGACAAAAAGCCAAATAAAGAATTTTACTGTGGGAGGGCTACGCTTCGGCATGAATGGGAATGATACCACGACCTCACAGAAGATCAGCGATTTTTCGCTACTCGCATCCAGCTGTTCTTGCCAGCCATCTTGCGCAGATCGTCAATCCATCATTACGTTTACTGAGACGTGGTCTCCACTCCAGTTACCTTACCATGAGTTTGAAATACTATCCTCGCTATCGAAAACTATCGCTTTGTCTCTTTCATTGTGATGCATTCGAAAGAGACAGAGCAATAGTTTACGTTATGTCAGTTTTCGATGTCAACTCATGGTAGCGCTACAGAACTCGCGTATCCCAGCTGTTATCAGTTCTGTGGAGTGTTCGAAATTTAAAATTTTAAGTCATCATCATCATTTCAGCCAATAGACGTCCACTGCTGGACATAGGCCTCCCCCAAAGTTCTCCACACAGATCGGTCCTGTGCCACCCGCATCCAAGGGACTCCCGCGACCTTCACTAGATCGTCGGTCCACCTGGTGGGAGGCCTGCCACGGCTGCGGCCTCCTGCACGTGGCCTCCACTCAAGGACCTTTCCACCCCAACGGCCGTCTGTTCTCCTCGCAATGTGCCCTGCCCATTGCCACTTCAGCCACGCAATTATTTGGGCTATGTTAAATTTTAAGTATCCCATCATAATAGCGATGACTTTATTTCTATGATGGATGCCTTTGCCCTGCAGTGGGACAGTATATAGGCTGATACTTTATGTGATTTTTACCAAACGTTTCTGTCTGTGTTTTTAACAGACGTAACTGTTAAACGGAATACTAAATTAATTAAATATACACAGGAAACATTACAATGCCGTAGCGGTCATGTGTACCGTTTAACAGCTATGTGTATGTATGATGTATGGTGAATAGCCCAGATGGATGGAAATGTGTATGTACTTTTCAAAGGGTAGGTCAAGTTAGAAAGACAAACATTTGTTTATTAAAAAATTGTGGAGTTAGGTTTTACATTAATTTAATATTTTTACGAAATTATTTTTTTATGATATAGGTGGCAGACGAGCCGACGGATCTCCTGATGGTAAGCCATTACCGCCACCTATGGACACCCGCAACCCCAGTGGTGTCACAAGTGCGCTGCTTAACTTTTAACTTTTTTAGATTTATATATTTACTCATAGACGTTTATTTAAATCAAATGAACTCAGCTTATATCAGAAGCTTCAATAATAATTATGTATTTATTTAAAAAATATATTTTATTAGGAAATTAAAAAATATATCCAACCCAACATAGCAATACTTGTCATAAGCATCAAATATATTTTTAAATAAAACAATTTACAAAACTGATTCTAAAAATAAACAAATTCGTTCCAAACTCAAAATAACGCAATTTAATTTCTTTATTTACTTTTACTCGTAATTTTTCCGGCCAGCATCTAGGTATCGCCTCACAATCAATCGATATGGTCGGCCGACGAACTCCAAAAGTGAGTTCAACGCCTTTGCTATCTGACTTTGCACCCGGGCCCGGCTAGCGAAATTTGAATTTCGAACTGCAGATTTGAACAATTCGAATTTGGAGTTCTGTGCATTCTTATTTTTTTAAGAAATATAATTTTTTTAGATATTTTTAATGACATTATTTTGGGACAGTAAATAAATACCTACCTAAATTAGACATTTAAAAATGTTTCTCATTTATTTTTGTTCATAAAAATATAAAAAAAATATTGACCTAACAGAAGTATCACGAAGTTTTTAAGTCGCAAGTTTAAATAATTCAATTACTTGACGCATTTTTAGTATGTAGTTGATTTATATAAAGTAAAATCAAATAAATACATATTTTTGGAAAAGGAACAAAATAAAAAAATATAATGTTTAGTATTATATTCACTCATGTAAAAATTATTTAATCCTTATAACTCACTAAATAATAAAGAAAAATAAATATCATGTGATATTAATCTTATCTTTTTTAAACGCTAATCTTTCTTTACTATCGCAAATATGCAATATGCGTAATTTTGCACCTCAGTAATTTTGCTTCTAAAAATCAAATTGCAACGATACTATACCATAGGTACTTTGAAAAATTATTCTGTTTAAATATATCGTTATCAAACTCCAAAAAATGACTGCTCAAAAATTTTCGACAGCAAACTTTCTTTTTCTCGCAAAAAAGAAGCAAAGACATTTTATCTTATAACAGGCAGCTTGAACCCGGAAGCAACTTTTTTTTTAATAATAAACTCTTGTCCAACACCAATCTGTGCATTTGCCCGCGCAAAGGGTCAAATGTCAAACCAAGTTCATGCTAGTGGTGGCGAATAATCGGCGATGTGAATATCGAGGTTTAATCGATTTGCTATTAGGTGATACCACTGCCTCAAAGAAAACCGGCGTGAAGCAGCCCCTGTGCTGTGTTTCGCCGAGTGAGTGAGGGTACCGGAGGCCCACCCTGGGGGGGAAGGGGATAAAAGGCTGGCGGCGCACTTGTAACTCCACTGGTGTTGCAAGTGTCCATGGGCGGCGGCAATTGCTTACCATCAGGTGATCCGCCTGCTCGTCTGCTACCTATCACATAAAAAAAATAGGTACGGTACACAATCATCAAAGTACCTATACAAAACTGTCAAATTTCTTTAATCGACTCTCATCTTACTATCATACACATTAGGTTGATTATTATCTATTTGAGGAAATTTGATAGGCTGTGATAAATCTGACCTGTGGCTGACTGTACATGAGAAGTGTGGTTCACAATATAATGCGTCAAGGAAGTTTTTTTTCCGCTTAATTTAAGGAGCTTGGTCAATATTAATTTGACTACCTATGTCGTTGCGTCAAAAGAAAGTCTGTTACTAACGGAGATCCCCTGTTGTATAGCCAATAGGATTACCATACCCTATTACATAAGCTTTAGATGTTCCATCAATTAATATCACAACTTTACTGACAATGGGTATATGTTGTTGTACCATATCTATAATTTTGTTTCTGTACTTTAAAAATATTTGTGTATCTACCTATAGGTTTTTTAAGTGCCAAGTTTTATCTCGATCGTTTAGTCATTTTCTGAGCTATCGATGGTCAGATTATATTTTTATCGATACTTTCATTTCAATCAACAACACTAGCTCACTCCGGTTCACAATTCCTCGGACGGTGGCGCCAAATTTGAAATTCGAATTTTCGTATTTCGAACACTTCCCTGTTGTTTAGCATTTTATGATCTTGATAGGGTTGGCAATTTATAGAAACCTTAAGTTTAATTTTTAAAACGATGGCAGCGCGTTTGTGACTACCTCTGGAATGCGGGTTTCCATCATTTCAGCCAATAGACGTCCACTGCTGGACATAGGCCTCCCCCAAAGTTCTCCACACAGATCGGTCCTGTGCCACCCGCATCCAAGGGACTCCCGCGACCTTCACCAGATCGTCGGTCCACCTGGTGGGAGGCCTGCCACGGCTGCGGCCTCCTGCACGTGGCCTCCACTCAAGGACCTTTCCACCCCAACGGCCGTCTGTTCTTCCATGTGCGGCGGTAATCTCTTGCCATCAGGTGATCCGTCTGTTTTGTCTGCCCAGTTTATCATTAAAAAAAATGTTGCACTTGAGAAAAATATTTGTATTAGCTATAATAATAATATTCTGAGTTCCATCATGGCTACTGGCTAATTACCTTCTAAAGACGGGAGTTAAACACAAGGATATAAATGTCAAAAAAGCTACCGAAGCAAAAAGTCGCATTCTAAAATTAAAAAACAAAGTCACAATGACGTTTCATAACGCCATAACAAGTGGACGACAACGACATGTCGACGACCCCATATTACTAATACATTACGTTGCACAATAGTAATTTTTAATATGAAAAGAATGACGTGTCATTTTGACAATCGGTTGCGATGACACGAAAGTCTTGGATTTTTGAGGTGTGGAACATAAAATGTATGAAAAAAATTAAGGGTCCTTTAAAATGACATGACGCAGACAGGTTTTTAGGTTTGAAGGTAATGATATTTTAATCTTTTCAGAGAAAGAGTAGCATCACTTAATATCAATGAATTAGAATTTTCTGCAACCTTTTGTGCTATAAAAACATAGTCTAAAGTTAGTCTTGGATCAAAGTGACAGTATCATTTTAAAACCATGACTAACTTAATTCTCCATTTTGTAAGGGGATATATTTTGAAAATCATACTCGTAATTATTTTGCAATTTTTAAACGTTCGATTTGCAAACGATGATAAATTAAATATTAAAAAAGTTCAACAACTGATATGTTATCAAAGCCTATCTTATCTTAAACCGTGGTGGGTTGTTGTCATGGCCAATACAAGGGTGTGGTTGTACGTTTCGCAAAAGTATACCTCTTACAAAATTCATTGACCTTCAGTGAAATTATCAATACAAAAATGTTATCATAATTTAAATAGAAATTCGCGGTGCAATAAACTTCCAGCGTCTAAAATAAGAAAAAACTTTTTTTTAAATAATTTTGTTTAAAATTGTAGTGCGTTATTAAAACTCTTACAATAAAAAAATTTAAAAGTAGAGATAGGTATGTAGATAGTAAAAAAAAATGGGAATAAAATAAAAAAATATATGTATGTAGGTATGTATTTTAATTACATTGTCATGTCCATAGGACCCATAGAGGCACCAAATCCAATTTGGTCATGGAACTCCATCTCGTCTTCCAGTCTTCACCATTCATCATTACATTCCACATACCATCTCTTCTCATTCAAACAATTTCACCCATCAAATCCCGTATCATACGCATTCTCACATAACTATATCATTAATGACGGATTCCATTCAATGATGACAAGTACATCCACGTGGTAACGAATCGATAGGTCGTTGGCGTTAGAGCGGGAAGGAAGATAGTGACGTCACTGTCTCGCTCGCAAGGTCGCCGAGCCTTCGTAGGTTATTTACTTTTCATTTTTAGGACATCTTGTATTTGGGGGTAATAGTTTGGTTTAACCCTGTTTAGTAGAAAATCTATGTGATAGATCTTAAAAATAACCACCAGATTTTATGCTTCTTTTTATCAATATACTAATAAATTTAAAAGTAAGTTTGTACTTTAAACAAATATTTGCACTTTTTAAACAAACGAAAATAAAATATTAATCATATTTACTTTTCTTTACTGTCTATTTGACAACCCTATATAAACAATAGAAAAATTCATTTTTAAAACATCGATTATTTATTATTGATTTATTCACACAATTTTTTCAAAACCAATTGAAATAATGAGCAATTTTATTGAGGAATTCATTGGTATCTAAATAAAATGAGAAAATTATGATACGAAAGTTTAAGCAGGAACCATAAAAATAAGTAACATTTAATAAAATTTCTTTCGGTGTGATCTAAAGGTAAATTTTATGCACAATAAAATTTTATTTGTATTTTTTTTCAAACAATCAATTATTTACTTCAAGCAAGCAAATGTGTTCTAAGATCCAAATTCGTTTGTTTCTCTTCTTTACCCAAATTTTGTCTGTTTGAAATCACTACCGTAATAAAACCGCTTGTTGTACTGTCTTTTGTTTATTTATCTAGGACCACTTTTAAAAATCGAACGTTGCTTAAAATTTATTAAATTGTTTTATAATTAAGATGAAATTTTCCCTATTATTGTTATACCTGAGGAAAACATCTGAATGAGCACAGGTCACTTGATGTCAAATACAAACAATTTGCAATTATCCGTTGACAACATATTTTCCGGGGTCACCGACCCTTTGACAAGCTGCAATAAATGAGTAAAACCTATTCCGATTGAACTCGTATGAACTTGCGGAAATAATATGAAATTTAAATTTAGATTTTTGAATTTCAAACTCGTGTAAATTTTAAATTAAAAGTATTTTTTTAACTGTGAATTGAATTTTTATCATTGAATTAGGAATTAATTTAGTATTTAAGAATACGAAACAAAACTTTTTGATGAACTATTTTCTAAAAGAGAAGATTTTTTTTTGTAATTAAATAAAAGACGGAAGTGCTTTAAATTGCGTAATCAAAAACCTTTTTACCCATAACAAACTTGTTTCGTGACATCACATTAGATAAGAAAAGAAGAAAACAACGATTCGTTTTCCAAATTCAAAAAGTTCGACTTGTCAAAAATTCGCGGGCGCGCCGATTCCACATTCGAATCTAGAGTTCAACAGCATTTCACCGAAATCTACTTTGTTTGGGTCCCGGGGTGAACGAACCGAGGCCTCTTGTGTGCGCCGGCTGCGTACCAACGCTGACTCACGCACACACACACCAAGCCGATGGACAATTTTGTTTCTTAATTACTCCATCCCTGCAAACAATTCCGACCTTTTCAACCTCACATCTAGTCTTTAACAACCCCAATTAGCCATTACTTAAAGAATTTCGCCTTAAGCGCGCCTATTGAGGGATATTTTTCCGGATCACGCCGGGGGGAGTGAACTATCACTATGAACTAAGTTGATTATACGGACGGAATGAAAAAATATACAATTTTTTCGTTGGCCCGCCGAAGATTCATGCGTCAGTCGCGACCCGAACGCTCAGCCGACGACACCCCGCAGTCGACGTCGCGTAGCCGAGTAGTGAACAACATAGTACAAAGATAACGTACAAATTTTTTCTCCTTCCGCAGTGTACATATGACGTGAAAAAACGCAGTGACAGTGCCTTGACTAGTGCAGTGACAAGGATTTACAAAACGGAACCTAGTGCTGACAATTCCAAATTTAAATACGTAAATTTTTCGAGATTTTAAATAATTGAACTTCGAACGAGTTCATTTATTTAAGGTCGTTCCTTTTTCAAATAATTGGCATTTTTGTTCTTTTGATTTCTTTTTAAATTGGAAATTGAAATATTCAAGTAAATTCTCCTTTCTGCTCCTGTTTTCTCTTTACAGATTTTTGTTAAACAATAGTGGGAACAAGTGAACAGATATAGCTACAATACAAATAGTGCCTTACATAGATTATTTAAGAGGAAAAGAAGGGAATAAAACAGAACCACGGAGACAAAATGCCAAAAAACTTGTTGCTCTTCAAAAAGATAATAGCAGAAATTAACTTCGCCAAAAGAAATCTCACTTCACCCCTCGGCCGGAATATATACATTAGTTAAAAAAAACCCTTGGTGCTTCTAACATCAACAAAGTTGACAGAAAGTTGGGTGCCATAGAATTTTCAAAAAATCAATTGGACACAGAAAACAGTTGCCTTACGACATAGTCGAAGAAAACAAAACACCAAACCCAAAGTGATTTAACGCAATGCGAATTCGATTCGCGAGGCGAGAGGAACATTGGCCGAAAATCACTTAAAAACTTTTTTTAACTTCGGAACTCTAAAATTTCAAATTCGAAAATCGAATATGAACAATAACCAGTTTCACGAGCTGTTCGGGTCGCAATGGCCGCCGGACCAGCATGGCGGGCATTCGTCGGCCTCGACGATGCTGCATCAAGGACAGGGGATGCCCCAGGGTATGCAGATGAAGAGAGAACCCTATGACGGACGTGCAAGGGTCCAGCATGATGGCTCATCAGATGGGAATGGACATAACATCGGGGTCCGTGGCGGATAGTACCTCCCCTCCCCCCGGGAGCAGTGAGGGGATGTTCGGGTCCTCAATATCTGGGATGTTCATGGACAAGAAGGCTGCTAACTCAATAAGAGGTACTTATGTGCTTTTTATGTTTCAGTTATTTTCTTTTCATGCATTTTGTCTTGTACTGGCCAGTAAAGAGCAAACTATTTTTAATCTAAAACACCGAAAAGGTCACAGGTTTAAATATTTTCGGAAATAGAATGTCTCTAATTTCTTATCAATGAAAGGGTTTTGAAAATAGAACTTAATTTTATCACAGTTGGGTTTTATTAACAAAAGGCTTTCTCAATAATTTATTTAATAATACATTTTCTAAATAAGAACCCAAATGAATTAAATAACATCTGAATTTAATTGTGCAATTAATGTCAAGTTTAAAACAGTAAAAAGTTATCGAATTTCAAAAATAGAACAGTACATAATCTAAGATTACTTTTTAAAATAAAATAAGTCCATTTAAATTCGGTGTTCTTTTTCTAAAATGTTTCATTACAGTTCGAATTTCAAATTATAGCTTTTGACCTTGAAAAGATTTTATTTTTAATTTAATGACAATTCAGCCAGTAATTTCGTAATTTTAGATTCTGCTT
The DNA here is from genome assembly GCA_014851415.1 of Cnaphalocrocis medinalis. Lineage (NCBI taxonomy): Eukaryota > Metazoa > Arthropoda > Insecta > Lepidoptera > Crambidae > Cnaphalocrocis > Cnaphalocrocis medinalis. The sequence goes on along the minus strand of CM026301.1, from coordinate 4,520,119 downwards.
TATTTTTTTATATAATCCGTTTAATGCACCAAGACAACGTACTATATAAATCCTTACAATATTACGTGCAAGACGTCTCCAACTTGGACAGTAGCTTTACGTAACATTCGCGATCCCGCTACGAAACGCTACGAAACGCTCCGAGTTCACGTAACGGTTGCGTCTCACGTAGCTTATCTGGTTTTATCTCAATGACTATAGCGAGTTTGTGCAATTTTTTTTAACTTTATTTTAGCAGAGACATTCAAAGATACAGTATTTGTTTTTTTTTATTATTATGCATTTTGTTTGTAACATTCTGTCTGAATGGGGAAAGTATTATTTAACTGGTTGTTAAAAAGATGGCATAAACTCAATTAAGGAAAATTTAATTACCGCAGAATATTCAATTGTTACTTAACTTTAGGAGCTTCTCAAGCATTTTATTTCTTTCAAGTCAACTATATGATAGAGACAACATGTTTTAGCAGCGCCCAACGGTGTTCGCCCGAAGCGCGAAAGGTCCCGGGTTCGATTCCCGGTCAAGTCAATCTAGAAATCTAAATTTTCTAAGTTTTCTTTGGTTTGGGTGTTCTGGTTTGACGCCCCCAGTTATTTATCGTCACCTGGTACTCATAGTACAGGGGTTGCCCTAGTTTGAGACCAGGTTGATTGGTGTGATTGTCTGGCTCATTTATTTATTTATGCAATTCAAAAATGAAAAAGTGTTTACCGTTGAAAAAGAAACTCCTTTTTTAGTCATACAGACAGACATACATACAATACTATATTAGTATATACCGTAAGTACGGTGTGAGTGATAGCGGTACCATTGTGATGATAATTCCCATGTTCTTATGGTACGTTATGTTGTGACCCAGTTGGCGGCACATGACTAGCGGATCGTGGGTTCGATGATGGGACGCGTTTTTGTGCCCCTTTTGTTATCGGTGATTGGGTTACATAAAGTATGAGAAAGCAATTGTAACTCTTTTTTGTTTCGGGGAATCAGGTGATCCGTCTGCTCGTCTGTCACCTATCACATAAAAAAAACACATAAAAATATCTGTGCAATAAAACATACAATTACCTGATACCGAAATAAGTAGTTTTCAAACGTAGAAGAGCCACGCTTCGGCATGAATGAGTGATACCACGGCCTGACAGAAGACCGGCATGAACTAGCCCTGTGTTTCGTCAAGTGAGTGAGGGTATCGGAGGACCAATAGGTGATCCCTCTATCTACCTTCTATCACTGTATAAAAAAATATACATGAAAATTTTTAGCTCACAACAATAAGTGACGTTTCTACCATTCGCCAAAGGTCGTGGGTTTGATTCCCACCCTGGACCAACATTCATGTGACGAACACTTGTGTTTGTTCAGTGTCTGGGTGTAAGTATATTTAAGTATTAAATTTGTGTTTCCTCTGTTGTCTGATATCTGTAACACAAGTGCTTAAGCTACTTAGTACGGAGTCAGGTCAATGTATGAGATGTTGTGATATTTTTTTATGACATCACAACATAAAATAGAGCTCTAAAACCTTTGGAAAGAAAAAGGAATAACCGATTAGTTCTAATTAACTGCTACAATTAAAAATTGCTTTAATTATAATTAAATAAACAATGATATCAATTAACAAATGTTAGTATCAAATTGATTCATAGTTGTTTAAATAATCAAAGTTCACTACAACAATATAGAAGTAGTTCTGTATGTGTTTAAAAATAGCGCTATTTTATACTTTTATTTGTTTTAATTTTTAGTATTTGTAAATGAATCATTCAATGAGTTAAATGTAATAATTTAATGCATATCATTAAATTTTTTTAAAAGATATTTTTTTAAAAGATTTTATTTTTTTCTCTCTAAATAATAATATCATTCTACTACGTTGAAGCTAAATCTATAGTCAAAAAACCTTTGTTTTATTTTTTTATGATCCTCTCTTGTCTATTCATAGTCTACGAAATTATGAGTACGTATGTATGACTAACGCAGAGATAATTTTATCTTAAACTACAAATAAATTAATGCACTTGTGATCAAATGGTAGACATCTAAACTTGAAACAACGTGGCAGACTAGCAGACGGATCACCTGATGGTAAGCGATTGCCGCCACCCATAGACACCAAACAAACATTTTATGGGGTCACAAGTTTAGCAGCAACTTTTATACTCCTGTCCCCCCGATTGGACCTCCGATACCCACACTCTGCTTCACGTCAGTCTTCTATGAGGCCATGATATCACTCCGATCGACCCGATCGATTCATGCCGAAGCGTGGTTCCCCCGCGGTTAAGTTTTTAAGTACACTTTACCATACTTTTAAAGTCCCCCCGATTGGACCTCCGATACCCTCACTCGGTTTCACGTCAGTACTATGAGGCCATGATATCGCTCCTGTCGAGAAGACCCATTCATACCGAAGCGTGGCTCTCCCGCGGTAGTTTTTAAGTAAACAACTTTTCTCATAGGTTTTTTAAACGATTACCTTACTAACCTAAATGGAAAATTGCTTTTGCAATTTATAACTTTTTAACCCAAATTTTATGACAATTAACACGAATTTTAAACAAAGAAGATTTGACTTAATGGAGGCCTAATCATTGGGGACACAAACATTTATATTCTATTGAGGACATAGATTATTCACTAATTATGAGTAAATACTAAATACTTACTTAATTTTTGGGCCGGATGACGCGGCGGCTTAAGTGGAATTTCGCAGATTTTTTTGTATGTTAAACGTCACATCCATGGTAAAAAAAAATTATCAAAAAACTTTAATTCTTCAGCTATAAGTTAAAGACACAGTTATCAAAATGTTCATAAATTCTTAGTGTTGTCAGCCCAAAAAAGTTTTTTAATTTTTTTATTCGAATTTATCAAAAAAGTGTTGCGTTTACACTTGAGCACTTTAATCTATACTCTTGATTCATAATCATGTAAAGTAAACTGACAGATGTCAATGTGTCATCCCCATACATTATCACCCAATTTGACACATGCAAAATGTCAAAATGCATAGAAACTTGTCATTTTCATCGGTCAGTTTACTTTACATGATTATGAATCAGAGTATAGTGCGTACCTACGTTATCGTTAAGATTGGTCGCCGTTAGCGAATATCGGTTGTGGGATTTATAATCATTAAAATGTAAAATTCAACCTCCAAGTTGTTGATTTAATGCATTTTTTTTATTTTGTTTACAATAACATTGTCGTAATCAGAAATTCTATATTTTCAAAAAAGTTGTAGATTTGATGCATTATTTATTTCAACTATTTTGGTAGGTAACTAAGATTTTCTAAAGGATACAAAACAAAAAAAATCTAAAGATTATTTAATATAATAATTATCAATAATACAAAAATAACTTCCCATACTTAAATACAATAGAGGAACTAACAGTTTTACTACCAAAATCAATTAAAAACTACCATCCAAACATAACTCAAACTCCAATACAATATAAAACTTACGACTAATTAAAATAAAGTAGATTTTTGTGTGCAACTTACAAACAAAATTTTTATAATACAACTTGAACTGTAATCCAAAATAAAGCTTACCTATAAAGGCATAAAGACGATATTCGAGTGCAACAAGAAGTCGATTGCACTTTTTTGAACTGAGTGCAGCTTACACGTGTTCGGGGTCATTGAACTCGGTACTTGACTACAACTTTTGTTTTTTTTTGTCAGTGCAAGTCGCAAAGAATGTATTCGTAATTCAAATAGTAGTTGATTTAAATTGATAATAATTTACTAATTTAAAAATAAAGGTTTTTAAAGTTACAGTAATTTATTTTTTCTTTTAAAGTTACAGTTCTTTAATTAAATTCGTTCATTTAGATAATATTGTTCTATTTTTCGTGAATTATTTAATTTTTAAATAAATTATTTTCATAAAAATTGCAAAATGAAGGAAAATAATAAGAGTTGTATGTACCCACCTATATTTTTAACGTTTTATTATATAACTATTTACTAATTAAATCATAAACCTTAGTTAATTGTTGTGACAATTGCTTTATTTAGATTTCCTACTGTTTTCCTTTCCTCTAACTAAAGGTTGTCTGGAAGAAATCGCTACAAGCGATAAGCCCACCTTAATGTACTGTTAATATCTACTTTAGCAGTATATCTATCTATCTAAGTATATCTAACACAAACTAAATTCTACCAGAGATCGTGGATGCATCATCAAATTAGCCTCAACCGGCCGTGAACCCGCGACCAATTTACTCATTACCCAGAGGATGACACCCGAATATTTATATGACAGTCCACTTGGCGTTTGAAAAAATAACAAGATGTGTCAGTTGACTGGCGACAAGGATATATTGGCGCGTGGCAGGAATAGGAACTAATCGCTTAGCATCAGGTGACGCCCTGTTGGTCTAGTGGTTTAAGTACCGGGCCGTGATCTCGGGGTCCCGGGTTCGATTCCCGGGTCGAGCAAAAGTATGTTTCGAATTTTTCGAACATAGCTCGGGTTTGTGATCACCAATCCGCATTAGGCAAGCGTGTGATTAAGCCTAATCCCATCATAGTAGCGATGACTTGATTTCTATGATGGAGGCCTTTGCCCTGCAGTGGGACAGTGATCTAATTGCTCATCTGCCATCTATCACATAAAAAGGAATGATGACTTCAGCAGCCGTGGCAGGCCTCCCTACCAGGTGGACCGACGATCTGGTGAAGGTCGCGGGAGTCCCTTGGATGCGGGTGGCACAGGACCGATCTGTGTGGAGAACTTGGGGGAGGCCTATGGCCAGCAGTGGACGTCTATTGGCTGAAATGATGATGATGATGAATTCAATAGACTTTTTGGATAATAACGTGTGATTTCTTTACAAGAGGTCATAGGTTCGAATCCGAGCATTTTTTCTATGTGTTAAGTAGCAGACGAGCAGACGTATCACCTGACTGGTAAGCGATTGCCCCGCTTATCTGCAACACCATTAGAGTCCTTAGCCCTTTCCTATTGGGTCTCCGGTACCCTCACTCACTCGACGAAACACAGCGCAGGCGTTGTTTCACGCCGGACTTGTGTGAGGCCGTTAAATCAATCCGGTAGAGCCGGCCCATTCATGCCGAAGTGTTGTTCTCCCACGGAGCATGCACCATCATCGTAGTATTAAAATTATGGCGCTAAAAAGTGAGCACTTTTCATGAATTATGTGCGTATTTCTACCATTAGCTCGATCTCCATCGGAAACTGAACGTTTCGGATATTTTAAAGAGTTTTTCTACAGAAATTTTCGCCCAAGAGTTAGTTTCAATTACTAAAAAATAAATCTAGCTTTTGTCGCGTCTAAAAAAACACATCAAAACATAAAATAGAAGAAGTTAAAATAGAAAATCCACAAACAACACACACATTACTCGTCGAAATCCGTCCAAAAAACATTTGCCAAACATTTGTAACCAATATTTGCCATCCAAATACTATTTTCCGCGATCCACCAACCTCTGTGACGTCACCGCGCTTCATTTGTCACCATCACACCTCGAGTCGCAATTGAAAAAATTGAAAATCGAACGCTAAGCTGCGATGATGCAGTTCGTTGACCCCGATCGTCACGGTGTATGACGTCACACGGCTGTCACTTTTATTTTAGGGCGCGCTCCAAATTAAGTGACGATTGACGATGGGTGCTTTTAAGTGGGCTTTTTTAGTTTCACACCGAATAAATTACTTGATAAGTGCTTCAGTGTGTACTTTAAAGAGCTCTTTTAGTGATGACATGTTGTTTCAATTATTAAAACGTCATTTAATAAGTTTATTAATGAGTTGATATAATGAAACAAGAATTTATTTTAAAACAATGTTGATATTGTTATCGTTAGGTAAATTAATTGCATTTCAATCATTTAGAAAAAAAATTTATAAGGACGCCAAAATGTGACAGTTGTCTTCTTAAATTTGCTATCCACGCCACGCCAAATTAATGCTATCCCTTTCTAAATCATCTTCATGCTTGAGAAAGACATGTCTTGGAAGTTCTGGTCTTGTTGCTACGGTAAGGTTTTGATATTGCAAAAATGCAAGACTCGAACATTTTTCATAATTTTGAAATGGCCTACGCTTTGTTCTTATCACAGTCTTGCAAGTTTAGTTTCGTAAAGCAACAATACCAAAACTAAACCATAAGGCCTTGCATTTGCAAAAAAACAAGACTAAATTTAATAGTCAGATCTTCCTTTTGCAAAAATGCAAGACGTGAAAATTCAACGCTTTTTCCTATAAAATAAAAAAGTTGCATTTAAAAATAGAACGCAACATTCCATAACAAAAGCAAAACAGACGATAAAAAATGCCCGATAAAAAATCAACTATGATTTTCTTATCGGTCAACGCTTCGCTCGAGGTCAACGGCCTGTGACGTCACGGCACGTCACAGAATCACTGATATGATACCGTGACGATTATGTCGTATCTGTTCCTTGACTCATATTAGGTTATGTCATTTGATGTTACGGGGAATGACATCGTTCGAATTTTAATATTGGAATAGTGATGTGATTTTTTTTTAACTGCCAGTACGATACAACGGATTAAGGTCGAAAATATAACACTTCATTTTGTTTTCGACCTCGATAGTATGTTCGAAATTCAAAATATTATTATCTATAGCTGTAAAAATAACTACTTTCAGACCACCTAGTTGGGTGTTTTATAATAAATTCACACAACATCTCATACATTGACCTGACTCCATACTAAGTAGCTAGCATCTTGTTCTACGGATATCAGACAACAGAGGAAACACAAATATAATACTGAAATACATAATATTACACCCAGACACTGAACAAACACAAGTGTTCATCACACGAATGCTTGTCTAGGGTGAGGATCGAACCTACGACCTTTAGCATATGAGGCAAGGTCACTACCAAATGCGCTATCGGGCTAGTCAAAGTTCAGGTCAAAGTTTTATTAAATAGGTTTTAGAATAAAAAAAAATACACAAGAAAAAGGTCGACGCACATTTCCAACCTTTCGTGACGAAAACCCATAAATTCGACAAGCGGAATCGATACGGGACATTCGCATCGTACTGGAAAAAACCGTAAGCGTTACCAACCTAATGTAATAAAAAAAAACCCGCTGTTTGTTACCAACTGCTTAATAATGATCCCAAATATTCTGTACCTACCATAATATTTTATTTGAGTAACTTTGAATTACGTCGAAAATAAATGACAAATTGTGAATGAATGGGTTTGACTGGGGAGATACCATGGCCTCACAAACCGTGCAATAACTCCTGAGCTGTGTTTCGCCGAGTATGCAACGGTACCGAAGGCCCAAATCAGAGAAAGAGAAAAGGGACTCCCAAAAGGCGGCGGCAATGACTTACCATTAGGTGATCTGTACGTTTGTTTGCCATCGGTCATATTAAAAACATATCGATGCAAAAAAAGTGCTCATTGCACATATCGATGCAAAGAAAGTGCTCATCGTAGAACAGAGAAACTCGTCATAAAGAGTGTTATCCATTTATTTTTGATGTATTTTGAATTGGACTTCTTTTTGAAAGGCCAAGAATCGCCGGCCAGTACTAAAATAAAGATGATTTAACATAATAGTGAGTACACGACTTTAGTTAGAAGAATGTAGGCACGGCCTTGTCTCGTCCCGACAGTCTGCCGTCTTGCGACATCGTAAAGACCCACGTAACGTGACTGTTCAGTGCCTATGACAAAATACTTGCGTTCGAAATTCAAATACAGCAAAATGATGGCGGGATGGAGTTCCATTTTTGTTTTCTTAATCATTCCATTGTTTTTATTTCATTTATCAAAGATACTTGCGTTCGAATTTTGAGGGAGTTCGATTTTCGAATTAAAATTTTAACTATTTTTAAATTGTAATTGGAAAATAGAAGATGTTGTTTCTTTTTGTCGCTTAAAATATGAATCGATAAACCTATTTGCTAATAACTGATTGGAATAAATGTGATCTAGTACTTATGTTAAGTCTGGACATTACATTAAAATTATTACTGTTTGATCTGACCTTCACAACCCTTAGATAAGGGAACCAGAGCAGCTGTATCATGGTTCCACACCACGAGTAAAAATTTAATTAATTATGTGAATTAAATCGAAAATATGTCATCTTGTTTATTGTTATGTAGTTCCAGATGATATTTATAGATTTAATTTTAAAATATGTCGGGTGATTCTTGAGATATTTCAAGATTTAATTTAAGACCATTTTAACTACTAATATAAACTAGACTTTTTAGCATTTATACCTTCGAAGAAGCTTACTGGAAATTCCATAGACAAGAACGCTGTAAATTGCAAAGGTTCTATAAATTAATTCCAGAATAGGTAGAGACTAGAGAGGCTTGGTACCTCATTAATAATGTCTAGATAATAATAATTAATTTCCTTCGGAACTGCATTGAGAAATTTACTGTAAATGTCAATGAATCCTTATTTTATAATTTGTATTTAGAGACAGTCTTTATTCGTTTGCTAATTTCCTAAACTACTAGCGCCGTTACTTATGTCGGTTTGAAATGACAGATTTGGCATCAAAACTTGATTCCTTTGATCTTTTGCACTCAAAAAACCCAGCTTCCTGCTAAAGAATAATAAAACTATTTCGGGATCTATTCTCATTCGAATTTCGAACTCAATCTATGGGCCAAAAACCCCAAATACACTGCCAAATAAAATTAACTTCTATCATCAAGTTAGTATGTCTTCAAATCGTACTGATAGGACTAATATGAACTTAAATGAGCTTGAATATCGTTCCAAATTAATTGCTAATCGAAATGAGGTTCTATTCCTATATGAATAGAATTTAACGTTCTAGTTTGCGATGGTAAAGTTAAAGTTGGTTTGTAGACTTGGTTCGGACAACGGCGGCCATTCACCCGTGACGTAAGGAGCCGTTAGAATAAAATTCAAATTTGGAACTGAAGTTTATAGCTGCTAAGGTAGTGGTTAAAATGCCAGTTTGAAAATTGTTAAGTCCTAAGGACTTTAAGAAAAAGTAACCTCTAACCGATTCAACACGACCGATCTCAATAATGAGCCACGTATGCAGGATGCGTTCAAGTGTGTGTACAAACACATATGCACTCTCTATTCCAATACTCTCATACATGAACGCCATGATACGACCGAAGCTCAAAGGACGGGGGTACAAAATCGCCAACTTCCAGTCTTCGATCGATCCAAGTTCCGACATGCTACCTTGATAAATGGTCAAAATCATGTTAGTATAAATATTGACACTTCGCAATTTTCGCAACAGGCTTGCCGTATAAGAACTGGGCACAAGCTGAGTTCATTGACTTATGACGTCACGTGGGTGTGTGTACCGCCATTTTTGGTGTCGAATTGTTTTTGCCGGACATAAAGATGAATGGAATAAATTACATATCTTTACGGTTTGACTTCTTATTGACACTTTTTTAAGTGATAGGTGGCAGATGAGCTACTGGGAAGCGATTGCCACCGCCCATAGATACCTTCAACACCAGTGGAGTCATCATTGCGTTGCCAATCTTTTAAGCATCTTTTCCTGCGATTGGGCCTCTGGTACCCTCCATCCACTTGGTAAAATACCGAGCATGTGATGATGCTGTACGCTGGTTTTCTATGATGCCGTGGTATCACTTTGGTCGAGCCGGCCCATTCTTGCCGAAGCGTGACGTGGCACTCATGTGATTTATGCTGTTATGAAGTCTTCGCATGATCTTTTATCAGCCTGTACAGTCCACTATTGGACATAGGCCTTTCCTAATGTTCGCCATTTTCACCATTCCTTATATGGCAATGATTTTTACTGTGTTAATCACACTACGAGTCTCTATAGTTCATAGACTAATAGACTTACTTCCGATCCGTTCCGATCTCACTGTGAGTAAAAACAGGCCATAGTTCAGGGAAAATCTGTCAGTTACACATTAAGATCATGAAGATCTATGACTTTATGAAAGTGACAGCTAAATTATGTCATATTTTAAAATAGTACAGGCACTTTGTTCTGCTATAAATAAAACACAATCATCTTAACCTTTTGTTATTTATAGAGACTCCATTCTTTTGTTCCTAAGTTAATTCCTAAAATACCTAACTTAAATTAACATCGTTTTCTCAAAATTTGCTATCAAGCAAACTTCTACTTTGATGTTTTGTAAATATGGTCTTAATTTAGTTGAGAAATGTGTTTCTAAAAACAAAATTATCAGGCCAGCATTCCAAATTTTTTTGTTCTAAATTCAAAAATTCCCCATCGAACGCAGCCCTAAACAGATTTTCGCGCGTAACTGTTCTGTCAAATCGAAAACGGCACCGGCCGAATTCCAAATTCGAACTGTGCCTACGTCACGCGGGCGTGATACGATTCTGAGCGATCCCGCCGCCATCGCTGCGGTCGACGACCCCGTGACGTCACGATCAGCTGGTTGCAACGGGGCGGCCATGATGGTGTGGTGTAGAGGTGTCACTTCTGGTTTTGTACTGTCTTTTTATTGGTATGTTTTGGGAATCTTGAAACATCTTAGCCATCGTTAGACAAAAATAAATCGAAACTTAATTTTAGTTATTTTTAGTCTAAATTTAATATTACTCACGATCTATTTTCATGTATAAAGTAACTTTAAATTGTCTTCTAACTTAACGGATTCATTTGAATGGTTGAATTCTTATTAATGCATAGTAGATACGAGTATGGCATGATTATTCCGTAATTTTGTATTCTCCTGTTCAGTGGTCATGATAAGTTTTATACGGGCATTACTACGTCGGTGTACATTCCTCATACAGTTCAAATTAACATAGATACACACTCAATAGTTTTGCTCGATTGTGCGTCTGTGAAAAAAATTAAAGATTTCGTTTTGAGATACAGAACCTTATAAATTAACTTTGAGGTCCAATACCATATTTTCAATGTCATATTCAGCAAAATTCAGCCAAAAGAGCCTTGTCACCATATACTTTAACCACCATAAGACATTGTCGTTATGGCGACAGCCTTAGTTAAATAATTTCATCATCATATCGACACAACGGAATCATGCTAGAATCGAAACAGTGCCTATATTGCAACTTTCAAAATCGAATCAAATTTTAAAACAATGTAGTGTCAGAATGACGCAAGTCGCCATTTTGATGACAAGACAGCTTGGCAAGCATTGTCAAACGTTTCGCAATATCCTTTTACAGTTCGCATAATCTTTGCTTTGCAATAAAATTGCAATTTTACTTTGATAAACTGTAGAATTTTGCACTTAAAGCGATTTTTCGTGCAGTATGCATTTTAGCAATGTAATGGCAAATTATATTTTAATAAAACTGTTTAGTAACATTAGGCATGCCATCGTTTGTTTTGCGCAGATATTAAAATTTGACACCTCTTTAGCTTATGTTAGTAAGGAAAAGTTATTGGTTCATAATGATGCTCTCGTATGTCATTTTTATGCAATAAAATAATAACGCACTCTAAAAGTCATCGTGTGTTTTAAGTGCGTTGTGTTTATCTTGAGAATAAATAATTGTAAATAATTGATATACACATGCATTGATGTTATATTTAAGATACCATGAATTTTATTTCGAAGTTAGAGGTGACAGAAAGGAAGCATCGTTTTTATTTGAGGTCATTTGGGTAGATTTGCATAAATTTCACAAACTATTTAGATAATTATAAAGCTCGATATTATCACAAAATTGTGGTATAATACAGAAAAAAGTATTGTACGACATAACAATCGACGTATAACCTAATGTATACCATGTGTACCATCTGTATATACAATTTATATTTCTTTCGGTCTCAAATCTGTTGTCAAATTGATTTATGAATGCACTTTCTTTTTTCCGTAGAATTAGTTGTAATCTCTTACATACTATACTGACTAAAATCAGCATAATATAAAATGAAAAGAAAATTGTTACCAATCTGGAACTCCTTACACGTGTCTCCAATTAACTAAAATCAATTGAAAAACCAATTAATTATCAATTAAGGACAAATTGGTGTTCACGTTAAAATTTGTCAAAAACTAGTTTTTGTTATAATGTTGACTGTTATTTTAATTGGCGTGGGTAAAGGGTTACACAAGTCACACGAAAGTAAAATTTAAGTGCGAATAATCCGCCATTTTTGTTTTTATAAAACATGTTTTAATCTTTTGCAAATCTTAAAAAAGCTAAGCAATCATAGAAAATAGATTGAAATTGTAGCTTTTATTTCAATTAAGTGTCATCCTTTCATAAGACTGTGAGTTTATTTTACAATTTTACATACATTTAAAGACTTTAGGGCCTAAAAATGTCATTGGAAATGGTCTACTTCTATAATATTCAACTCATACACAACTAAATCGATTATGTAAAATATTTTACCAATAGAAAGCTACATCATCCCATAGAGGTATAAGTTTCATTTAACTATCGAAATCTTTCTTATTACGAAGGGAATCTGGTTTTCCCGCTGTGGAAATGCTGCTAATTAGATTTAGTCGGATCTTCGAAAAGCTAGAGCAATCAATCTATGTTATTCTATATTATATAGATAATCATCAACATTGATCGATTTAAACGCTGTCACTGATTGCCTTTACTAATATAATCTCAAAAATTAAGTTAAAAATTTTGACTTGTAAGATTAAATAACATTGTTAATTTGTCCCTAAAGTGAAATGAACAACCGTCAAACACCCTAAAGTATTAAAAACCACACAAAAGCGAACATAACAGGCCGTTTCGCTTGCGAAGTCGGTTAAAAGCGATCCCGTTCTTATCCCGTGGTTGTAATGGTGCACGCACACACGCAAACGGTCCAGTCATCGACCGCGCTCCGACCTTGCCTTCGGGTCGTTGAACTCGCACACCGAAAACGGAGTTCGAAACATTTCGAATTTCGAATCGATTACGGAACTTTTCGCGGGAAAATTGCATCGCGTTTGCGATTTAAATTGGAATTCGATTTTTAACTTCTCAAAATAGCTGTCTTTTTGGCAAAAAAAATGATTTTTTCTTTGAAATAATCAAATTTAAATAGGAACTTCCTTTTTTTTTTAATTTCTTTTTATTAAATGCTATTGAAGCCAATCTAATAGCTACATTTAGCAATGAGTATGTAGGTAGGTATAGAAAACAATAATATAGACTGAAATACAGAAAACCATATTTTATGTCTAATATTAATAACCCTATGTATAAGTACAGAAAGAATTTATCGAATTAAGTTATTGTTACTCAAATCACCTCACATCTGTCTGTACCGTTTCAAGCTACTATTACTCAGGTAACCTTAGAAAATGTCTGTACAATCATCTGGATATCTTTTAAAGAAGAAGAATAAAGAGGCATCTTGTAGGCAAATGGGTAAGCTAGACTAGATTTTGTGCAATAAGGAGTATCTATCTATGTATCTATCTAGACCAGGGGTCACCAAATCTTCTACGAGAAGAGCTCTGTCCCAGACCAAAGTTTTCCATCAGGTGCGATTATAGTCAAGCGTTAACCTAATAACCAATAAAAAATACCTTGGTTGGTTTAGTGGTAAAGTACCAAGCCAAGTTTCTCGGGTCGAGCAAAAAGTATGTTTCGAATTTTTCGAACATAGCTCGGGTTTGTGATCACCGATCCGCATTAGGCAAGCGTGGTGATTAAGCCTAATCCCATCATAGTAGCGATGACTTGATTTCTATGATGGCCTTTGCCCTGCAGCGGGGCGATATACAGGCTGATACTTTTTTGATGACTTAATTTTTATGATGGAGGCGTCTGCCCTGCGGAACGATATATAGGTTGACACTTTTTTTTAACATATTTTTTTTTCTTGTTCCAGCCCAAATCGAGATCATACCGTGCAAAGTGTGTGGAGACAAGTCTTCGGGGGTGCACTATGGCGTCATCACATGTGAGGGCTGTAAAGGCTTCTTCAGGCGGTCACAGAGTACAGGTCGGCGTCATATATCTGTTTCATATTACCATATATAGTAGTTAAATGTGGGAGAGCCACGCTTCGGCATGAATGGGCCGGCTCGACCGGAATGATACCACTGCCTCACAGAAAACCGGCGTGAAGTAGCCCCAGTGCTGTGTTTCGCTGAGTGAGTGAGGGTACCGGAGGCCCACCCGGGGGGAAGGGGATAAAAGGTTGCCAGCGCACTTGTAACTCCACTGATGTTGCAGGTGTCCATGGGCGGCGGCAATTGCTTACCATCAGGTGATCCCGCCTGCTCGTCTGCTACCTATCACATAAAAAAAAGTTTTACATGGAAAAGTTGAGATAGAACTCAATATTAACTTTTCAGATGCTTTTAATAGACACTATTTTAAGATTAGAGCCGAAATATCATAGTTTGAAATTGTTAGCCAAGAACAAATAAAACAATGGAGGAGAAATTCTAATGATTCAAAAGGTAGGCTACAACTTAAGGACTTTCATGAGTAAGAGTAAGAAAAATTTAGAAGAGCGTACTCCTTAGTAAAAAGCCGGCAACGCATCATCAACTTCTCTAATCTCCTCTGTTAATAAGCGGCGGTGATTTTACCATCAGGTGAAAAGCTTGCTCGTTTGTCGCCTCTAGTATAAATCAAAAACAAAAGCGTGGGAACCCCTTTCTGAGAGGCTGGCAACGCATCAGCTACTTCTCTGATTTCGCAAAAGTTCATTGGCGATAAAAATGGTACCATCTAGTTACCGGTTTGCTCGTTTGTCACCCGTAATATAAAGATGAGAAAACTGTAGGTAGTTACCCCTTTCTGAAAGTCCGGTAACGCATCAGCTACTTCTCTGATTTCGCAAAAGTTCATTGGCGATAAAAATGGTACCATCAGATTACCAGCTTGCTCGTTTGTCGCCCCTAGTACAAGATAAAGCAAATACGACGAACATAATGGGGCGTATAAACCACAGAGTGTCTTTTTAAAAAAAGTAAATACTAGCCAACTTTGAAACTACTAAAGATGGACATGTTTTGAATATTTATTACGATAATGTTACCATCAGGTGACCCGCTTGCTCGTTTGTCGCCTCTAGTATAAATCAAACAGAAGAGCGTAGTTACCCCTTTCTGAAAGGCTGGCAACGCATCAGCTACTTCTCTGATTTCGCAAAAGTTCATTGGCGATAAAAATGGTACCATCTAGTTACCGGTTTGCTCGTTTGTCACCCGTAATATAAAAGATGAGAAAACTGTAGGTAGTTACCCCTTTCTGAAAGGCTGGAATTGCCGGCAACGCATCAGCGACCTCTCTGATCTCGCAAATGTTAATAGGCAACGATAATGTTACCATCAGGTGCCCCGTTTGCTCGTTTGTTGCCTTTAGAATAAAGGCCCGTGCCCCAGTACTTGGTGTCGGGGTATTCATTGGTAAAAGTTGATTTTACCTTCATATTTGTTAGTTTTGTATTCCAAAATGGTATGTTATTAGGGAAATTTCTTGGCACAGTACCAATATTATACAAGGTTGTATTTGTATTCAATATTCGTATGTAATATTGATTTCGTTGTAGTTTATTTTACATCAAATAATGCTTAGAATAATAATAAAGTTGACAATGTAATATTAGTAAATGTTTGGTATTTCTTATTTAGGTATTGATTCACTTGTTAAGTGGGAATATCGACGAAACTAGCGCCGCCAACATATTTACACTGATTGTGGCGACAATATGATATTTTTTAAGAAAGTAAAAGTCTACAAACTTAGATGCAAGTAAATTGGATTTTTCAAGACGCAATACAATATATTTAACACGAGACAAGTAACAATAATATCAATTATTGTTACTTTTTTTAGGTTTTTTTTTTGTGTAATAAATATTTTGCTTACCAATTTATTTGATTTGATCAATTTTGGGATGTGCTATTTACAAATTATTTTTTATTATTTAAATCTTTTTACATCAATTTAATAAGTGACTCAATTTTTTTAGCGATCGGGCATTCTTTCGAGCAGCCTTCCTTTTTTGTATTTTTTTTTTCGGACTTAAAACGAGTCTTAACAAATTTTTTTTAGCTTTCGGATGGGCATTCTTTCGGACAACCTTTTTTTTGTATTTTTTTTTCTTTTTTCAGACATAAAATAAGTGAAAATAAGTTGTTATATTTTTTTTTAGTTTTCGGACGGAAATTCTTCCGGGCAACCTTTTTTTTTGTTATTTTTTCTTTTTTTTTATCATTTTTTTTCTTTTTTTGGACATAAAACGTTACTTTAGTCGTTATTAACACAGTGTGACGTTTCAGTGGTCAACTACCAGTGCCCTCGGAACAAAGCGTGCGTGGTCGACCGGGTCAACAGGAACCGCTGCCAGTACTGCCGGCTGCAGAAGTGCCTCAAGCTGGGGATGAGTCGCGATGGTGAGTACTGTACATTAATCAATCCTTATTTTAAGGTTAATTTTAATTAATCTGCACTCTGGACCACCAGTAGAGTGGGCACTATGTGTGCTTAAGCCTCTCAATAATGCAGTAAAAAGAAAAGCGGTACCCTTTCTGAAAGGCTGGTAACGCATCAGCTACTTTTCTGATTTCGGAAAAGTTCATTGGCGATAAAAATGGTACCATCAGATTACCAGCTTGCTCGTTTGTCGCCCCTAGTACAAGATAAAGCAAATACGACGAACATAATGGGGCGTATAAACCACAGAGTGTCTTTTTAAAAAAGTAAATACTAGCCAACTTTGAAATACTAAAGATGGACATGTTTTGAATATTTATTACGATAATGTTACCATCAGGTAACCCGCTTGCTTGTTTGTCGCCTCTAGTATAAAAAATAGAAAAGGACTTTTCTAAAAAGCCGGCAACGCATCAGCGACCTCTCTGATCTCGCAGATGTTACTTAATAGGCAGCGATAATGTTACGATCAGGTGCCCCGTTCGCTCGTTTGTTGCCTTTAGAATAAAGGCCTGTGCCCCAGTACTTGGTATTATTGGTAAAAGTTGATTTTACCTTCATATTTGTTAGTTTCGTATTCCAAAATGGTATGTTATTAGGGAAATTTCTTGGCACAGTACCAATATTTTACAAGGTTGTATTTGTATCAATATTCGTATGTAATATTGATTTCGTTGTAGTTTATTTTACGTCAAATAATGCTTAAGAATAAAATAAAGTAGACAAAGTAATATTAGTAAATGTTTGGTATTTCTATTTATGTATGATTCACTGTTAAGGGCTATATCGACGAAACTAGCTCCGCCAACATATTTACACTGATTGTGGCGACAATATGATATTTTTAATTAAAAAGAAAGTAACTTAGATGCAAGTAAATTGGATTTTTCAAGACGCAATACAATACATTTAACACGCGACAAGTAACAATAATATTAATTATTGTTAAAAGTGGCTTTATATTAGGGTTTTTTTTTGTGTAATAAATATTTCGCTTACAAATTTATTTGTTTCGATCAATATTAGGATGTCCAATTTACAAATAAATTTTTATTATTTAAATCTTTTTACATCAATTTAATAAGTGACTCACTTTTTTTAGCGATCGGGCATTCTTTCGGGCAACCTTTTTTTTGTAATTTGTGTTTTTTTTTCTTTTTCCGGACATACAAAGAAATCGTTATGATTTTTGTTTAGTTTTCGGGCTGGGAATTCTTTTCGTGCAACCTTTTTTTGTTATTATTTTTCGTTTTTCTTTTTTTTTGCTAATTTGTTTTCTTTTTTTTGGACATAAAACGTTAATTTAGTCGTTACTTAACACAGTGTGACGTTCAGTGGGTCAACTACCAGTGCCCTCGGAACAAAGCGTGCGTGTGGTGTCGACCGGGGGTCAACAGGAACCGCTGCAGTACTGCCGGTGCAGAAGTGCTCAAGCTGGGGATGAGTCGCGATGGTGAGTTACTTTTGTCACTCTTTACTTATACTTTCCTACGCTGGCTCAGCGACCCGAAGTGGATCTTGGCCTCGGACACGAGAATTCGTCACTCCTTACACTACTAGCACATAAAAAGAGAGTGCACTTGTGTTTGCACACACACTTGTGCATTATGATATTATTATGTCAGGAAGTTAGGAGGACATTACTGGCCGGATGGGGCATTTTAGCAGCAAAGTATCAGCCTATAATACTGTCCCACTGCAGGGCGAAGATCATAGAAATCAAGTTATCATTACTATCATGGGATTAGCGGCTTAATGACGACGCTTGCTTGATGCGGATTGGTGATTACAAACCCGAGCTATGTCAGGTCAGAAAAATTCCGAACATACTTATGCTCGAGATCATGGCCCGTTAAACAATTAGGCCAAAGGGCGCTTATATACTGTATTTTGAGATAAATACGTCAATATTAAATGTAAGGCAGCTTTTTTACTTTTTTATTATAATGTACAAAAATATTTTCTCTCTATTCCAAATTGCAATGCCTTCCAGGCGCATATGTTCTCTTGGTTATCTAATGTTACCTGTAGTCATATGTATTGCAAATAATAAATAAATAAAGGATAGATTTTTCAATAACTTAATCATAAAATTATTGTAAACACAACACAAATGAAAAGTTTACGAGTTTATGTTATAAATCTGAGCTTATTGTAATAAATCTGAACTATAAAAATACCTCGGAGCGTTGGTATGAGGAAGCAAGGGTCGACGGCCTCTTATCAACTCGTGATATGAGTAAAACAGTGTTTATAGAACCAAGCTTGGTTGTAGTAATGGGGAAAAAATTGCCATGTTGCAGTTTTTATAATATTATGTACCTCCAACGAAGGAGCCTATGCCCTTTCTCAGTCTATAGACTATAATAACAAATTTCATTCAAATCCGTTCAGTAGCTGTTTTGGCGTGCAAAAGTAACAGACAGGCGGACAGAGTTACTTTCGCATTTATAATATTAGTTAGGATTTCTCCATAGTAATTGGTTTTAAATTTCGAAAATCCCCCAAACAGCACTCTTTGAAAAAAAGCAGCCTTCATTGACGGCGACGCTTCCGTAGCAATCGTTTACCATCAGGTGATCCGTAGGTTCGTCTGCCACCTATCGCAATAAATAACCACATTCAGCGTTCTGTATGCATCTAAATTGGATTCTTAAATATTTAAATTTTTCATTAGCTAATTCCTTAAAAGACGAATTTCGAACTTGCCCAACAACATGGACATATTCAGCCATTCCTTCAATCGCCTTATCCGTCACACGCCCGCCGCGTCTCGCGTGCGCGTAGCGAACCGTGCGGTGACGTGGGTTGCGCAATGGCACGTAACTTTATGTGATGGGAGACATATCGATAAAATTTCTTTAGTTATTTTTTAACGCGAACTACTCTTAAAAAGAAAAAAATCAAAAAACATATTTTACATTTTTTCGAACATAGCTTGGCAACTCTGAAAAAGAATAAAATATTTTTAAAATTTTCGAACGTAGCTCTGGTTTGTAATCACCAATCCGCATTAGGCAAGCGTGGCTGATTAAGCCTAATCCCATCATAGTAGCGATGACTTGATTTCTATGATGGAGGCCTTTGCCATGCATTGGGACAGTATAAAGGCTGATACTTTAGTTTTTAAATAACTCTTAGGCTCATTATAAGCCAAGGGAAAGCCCATATTAAGTTTTTAAAAAAATACCCCCACAGGGCAACGTTGTTCGAAAAGAACAAGGTGTTGTTTGGAATGGTTGATAGAATATGTAATTAAAGAGATGTAAATGTTCACAGATACACTATTATTCAAGTTACACAATAAGACCAACATACAACAAAATATTTCATACAATATCAACAAACATTTGTATTCTGTAGGAAATTTAATGGCTATAATTAATTACAGAAACCTAGAGTCAAAATAATCTCATATACCAGAACTCACATAACTGGGACACAAATTATTCATCTTTAGGGCGGACGTCTTGGTTCACTAGCGCCAAATTTTATTATAAAAAAGAAAATAAATGTCAGTGGGTCGACAGCCTAGCGTTTTACAAGACTACTGTCCTTATTATTTGACACTAGCGGAGCGGCTGCCCGTGGCAAAAATTGGCTTGAATTAAGTTTCTACTAAAAATATGTAAGTAGGCGCTAGTAGACAAAGACATGCCCATCAGACAGAGAACAGTATTTTCAGATTTTCAGACTTGCAAGTTGAAATTATTTATGTAAGCAGTTTAAAATAAAATTATAAAATATCGTTTAACTGGCGAATAATAAAAAAAAGTCGCAAGTCTTACATAAGCTAGTTTTAGTAATATGAAAAACTCTACCTAAGCTTGTATAACTGTAGTCCACTCCAAGACACATTTGATCAAACAATAATGTTGCTTTTAGGACAAATTTAAATGTTTTCTAAATTGAATTTATTTTCACAAAATTGAATTTATTTTCACAAAATTGAATTTATTTTCACAAAATTGAATTTATTTTCACAAAATTGAATTTATTTTCACAAAAGTGGACTTCTTTTACAAACTTCAATTACTTTTCACAAAATTGAATTTTGATCCATGAAATTTAACTTTTTTTACAAAAATGTTAATTGAGTAACAAATAAAACATCGATGCAACCCGTCCCATCACTAGCAATTGTGCAATAATGCAGCCGAGTGTAACCGCACACCATTTCGCTCACATAATAACACAACAGCTTTTTATGAGCCGGGCTGAAATACAACTTTGCTTGACCTAATTGTCTATGCGGCGCGACAAGGGTCTCTTGGCGCGTCGATCACATTGACAGGAGGGTGTCTCAAACTCTCAAACAATTCGATAACTTTATTTTTGGACTTTTTGGAACAGTATTTATAAGTGGCCCATCGATACTTCGTTACTGGACTTTCATTTTGTTTTTAGTCCCAAACTTTACCAATAGATGGCGCTGGCTGATCGATTACTTTTCGGGTTACCTATTAAACGTATTGCCTATAGGATTAACTTCTTTATAAATACGTTTAAAAGTAAATATCAGAAATGACAAAAGTATTATACTCGTACATAATAAAATTTTAGCATTAAATTTTTCTGACTCGCTCAATGGTTGACTGGTAGAGAATGCTGTAAGGCATTAAGTCCGCCCATTGTACTTTTTATTTCGTGCAATAAAGAATAAATAAATAATACACTTCATTACGATATTATTACAACACACAGACACTAAGTAAACCCAAGGGTTCGTCACACGAATGTTTGTGCAGTGGGAATCGAACCCACGACCTTTGAGCGTGAGGCATAGTCACTACCAAATGCCATCGAACCAGTTATGCCATAACTAATCACATAGACAAAATGTCGCCTTTTCTAGAATCAAACTCACTGGTAGGTCCTTAACAAAGAATCTTTCATTCTTTGTCGGAAAAAAAACATGTTTCAAACAACGACGCCATTATAACTATTTGACATTAGAACCAAAATGGCCGCTCCCTAGGTAGGTCAAAAGAATAACGAACTCTTTCAACCAGACGGAAATTACCAAAATATTTCCGTGACAATTTATTACCTACTTCTTAAACCGCCATTGTTTTGTGAAAACACCAAATTTATTGTTCTAGGCCATTAAAATACGAGTTGAACGTCCAGAATCCGTAATAAAAATATAACTATACAAGTGGAACCACTTGTATAAACAAAGCTATAGAAAACACGGCTCATTTAAAACTAGTCATCTATTACAGGTCACCGAACTAGCAAAGAATAAAAATTTTTTTTTAGAACCACCCTGTCGAATTTGAAAGATTCAAAACGGTAGCAGTCTCAATTCGAATCGCGACTTTTGTATTTCGCCGCGTATTAACGGTACAAGTTACGTAGGGTACACCACGTCATATACAACGCATGTATACGTCAGAAGTCGAGTTCGTTGTTCTACTAGGCAGTATGCCAACGAACGCACCCACACAGCTACAGACGCACACATTGAAACGCACACAACGAGATCGTCTTTCAACTCACACAGGCAGTCTTTAAGTATTGAGTAACATGTCATTGAAAGCATAATCGTAATAGGTATGCTTCTTCATACTGATTTTAACACGGCGTTTTTTATTTGGTAAAGTATGGGAAAGACGCAAAATTGGAGTTCCCGAGTTATGTCATGCGATTGCAGCGCGCAAGCGGGGAGTAGCGGTACTAAACTAATTTTAATGCTGAACTTTTTGCTACGCGCCATTGTAGCGGAAAAAATTTTTTTTTACTAATTTTTTTTGCGTAAATTTTGTATAAAAAAATATTTAAAGATAGAATTTAAGTTTTTTTTTCATTTCAATATCTGTCTATTTTTCTAACGTGTGTTTAATATTCTTTGTGCATGAAATTAAAAACATTTTTTCTTTGTTACAGCGGTGAAATTCGGGCGTATGTCAAAGAAGCAGCGCGAAAAGGTGGAGGATGAGGTAAGAAAAAAAACATAAAAAAATTAACACATTAAATTAAAAAAAAACATTTTGTGCTTGAGCAAAAAATAAAAAAAATAGGAATTTTAAAATTAGGACTTTTTTATCGAACCTACACTGTCTCACTGAGAAAATGAATAAAATTATTTAAAAAAAAACACTAATTGCTCTTAGTCCCTTTTTGATGTAAAATGTAACCATACCTTTTAAGTCAAATAAAAAAGAAACCGAAAGTCTAAGCTATGATAATAATGATTTTCAAGAAATTGGAAATAGTTTACAAGAAGTTACAAAGATAAGAAGTATAACGTCTTAAGTGACGGTTAAAGCTTTTTTGAAAATATATTTTTCCTATGATATTTTAAGTATTATTTTTAAGTAAAAACTTAAAAGGCCAAATAAAAATAAAAAGTTTTGTGCCAGGTACGGGATATACTTCTACTCCAAGGAGGTATGGAGGACCAAAAAAATGTGAGTAGTTAATTAATAATCAATTTGGTCTTATTTACGCTTTTAGTACCGCAAAACTATCCTTAAGTCTTAATAGGAAATAGAACATTTTAATGTAAAATATGTTACCATCATTAACATAGTAAAAAACATAACCTTTTATTAGGGTAGTCGCTTTCGTTCAGGCACAAAATGTTTTTTTATGTTTTTTTCATCAGAATTTGTTTTTTTCCAAATTTCAATATTCTTCCGGCTTTTTACTACTATTTAGCTATCTATATATCCTATAAAAACGGCTGAATCGACTTGGCTGATTTTGGTCTTGAAATATTCGTGGAAGCCCAGGGAAGGTTTAAAAGTTGAGAAAAAAAATTGATATAGAGTTCACTGGATCAGCTAGTACTTGATATAAATGTGAATAAACGCGAGGATATTTAAATAAAAGGACATTATAGCACTTACTGCTTGACGTTTCAACCACGCTATAATCGCGTCAAGTATTTGTATAATGAAACGCGGAAGTTTAAAAACATACAATTACTTACATTTATTCAAATTATTGTTTTAGTAGAATTTCTGTCGCTTTTTTGGCAATGGTTTAAGGAACTAACATGACGGGAATTACGGCTATGATATTTTTAAGTAAAGACAGCCACATATCAGGTTACCACCACCTGTCAAATTTCCTCGATTGATATTCAACTTAATGTGTTTGAGAGTAAGATGACAATCCATTGAAGAAATTTGACAGTTTCGTATACTTTCTGTAAGAAATATTCTTCTTATTAAAAACGTCGTATAAAGTGAGTATGGATTTAAAACTGATGCTGTCACTGTTATTTGCAACTTTTATAAAAGTGATAGCATCATTTTCGAACCTTAACTAATTTTAGCCACATTTTGTAATAACATCGTAAGGCCCAGACAGCAGGCACAATGGAAAATAAATTGTTTTATGCCTTTTAAAAGGCTTTTGGGTCTTACGACGATAAAAGGGATTTGGTTGTATATCAATAGAAAAAAAAAACAGATTGGAGTAACCCAGCGTATGGCTGTCTTTACTTAAATGCAATCACAGATCAAATCAATAAGGGAGATGTGAGACAGTTCGGTTCTAGAGTAATAATTTAGGTCTTTTTTCCTTTTTAATAACTGATTTAAGTTACAACGGGACAGACCCAGAAAAAGATGGTGTGATGATTAGTATAAGTACGTCCTAGATTGGCAAGCAAGGGCGTTTGATAATGATCAAACGCCCGTATATGAATTAACTAAAAATAAACAACTTTTTGGATTTTTTCTGACAAATAATTTCGTTGTTAAGTAAAAAACATAAAAATTTTTGCGCTGTTTCACAGCTGCTTCCTCTTGATCTGTGAATGCAACTCAATAATGGGCAATTTTTTTGAAATTTTCTCAATAGTTTTGCAATTTTTGACAACAAAGTCAAACAGTGGGACACGACGGGCTTTGAATAAGACACAGTTCCCTCCACCAGCCCATGGTCCTTCCTACCGTCTCGGCATACGGACCGAATCTTGGGAGACGCTCACCAGGTACTTGCTAAGGGCTCTTTCCCCGGTGCGTTTCTTCACTCCCTACATAGTCTGTGTCTTTGGCCCATCTCAATGTCACTTCTCCCCAAATGGGGCGTGAAACACAGCACAAGCGACTCGCGCTCGGGCAGTTCCACATCAATCTAACGGGCTTTGAATAATAATAATAATTTCGTTGTTAAGTAAAAAACATAATCTTTTATTAGGGTAGTCGCTTTCGTTCAGGCACAAAATGTTTTTTTATGTTTTTTCATCAGAATTTGTTTTTTTCCAAATTTCAATATTCTTCCGGCTTTTTACTACTATTTAGCTATCTATATATCCTATAAAAACGGCTGAACCGACTTGGCTAATTTTGGTCTTGAAATATTCGTGGAAGCCCAGGGAAGGTTCAAAAGATGAGAAAAAAATTGATATGGAGTTCACTGGATCAGCTAGTACTTGATATAAATGTGAATAAACGCGAGGATATTTAAATAAAAGGACATTATAGCACTTACTGCTTGACGTTTCAACCACGCTATAATCGCGTCAAGTATTTGTATAATGAAACGCGGAAGTTTAAAAACATACTAATCACTTACATTTATTCAAATTATTGTTTTAGTAGAATTTCTGTCGCTTTTTTGGCAATGGTTTAAGGAACTAACATGACGGGAATTACGGCTATGATATTTTTAAGTAAAAACTTAAAAGGCCAAATAAAAATAAAAAGTTTTGTGCCAGGTACGGGATATACTTCTACTCCAAGGAGGTATGGAGGACCAAAAAAATGTGAGTAGTTAATTAATAATCAATTTGGTCTTATTTACGCTTTTAGTACCGCAAAACTATCCTTAAGTCTTAATAGGAAATAGAACATTTTAATGTAAAATATGTTACCATCATTAAATAGTAAAAAAAAGAATTGGGGTGGGGCCCCCATACTGTCACTTTTATAAAAGTGATAGCATCATTTTCGAACCTTGACTAATTTTAGTACCGTTTTGTAATAACATCGTAAGGCCCAGACAGCAGGCACAATGGAAAATAAATTGTTTTATGCCTTTTAAAAGGCTTTTGGGTCTTACGACGATAAAAGGGATTTGATTGTATATCAATAGAAAAAAAAAACAGATTGGAGTAACCCAGCGTATGGCTGTCTTTACTTAAATGCAATCACAGATCAAATCAATAAGGGAGATGTGAGACAGTTCGGTTCTAGAGTAATAATTTAGGTCTTTTTTCTTTTTAATAACTGATTTAAGTTACAACGGGACAGACCCAGAAAAAGATGGTGTGATGATTAGTATAAGTACGTCCTAGATTGGCAAGCAAGGGCGTTTGATAATGATCAAACGCCCGTATATGAATCTAACTAAAAATAAACAACTTTTTGGATTTTTTCTGACAAATAATTTCGTTGTTAGGTTAAATTCTACCGGGCACAAGTGCGCGCGCAGACCGATGCGGCGCCTGACTCCGTGTACGATGCGCAGCAGCAGACCCCGAGCTCTAGCGATCAGTTCCATGGACATTATAATGGGTGAGTGGCTTTTTTTATGAAGATATATTTATTTATTTATTTAAGTAAGGTGTGCAAACAGATGACAGTCAATTACGTCATCACATTCAAAGTAAAAATTAATAAGCTAGACAGTAATCCTAAAATGGCATACACAGCATGGTCAAAATACATATAAATTGGCTACTTACTAAGTATACAATGACATATAGGTAGACGAGCCGACGGATCACCTGATGGTAGGCAATTACCGTCACCTATAGACATCTGCAACACCAGTGGTGGCACAAGTGCACTGCTTTCCTTTTAACCCCATTTTAACAACAGTTCTATAACTTTTGGAAATATTGCTGTGTGCTAAAAATTATTTAAGTTCATGGTCCAAGCTAAAGGTTTGATTCGATGCAACTGGAAATACTAAATTAATAACTTTAAACGATGATGAGTTATATTATCCGCAAAATAAATCTTATATTTTCTAAATAATCGAAGCATTAATGTTTCCGTATTTTTGAAGCGGTTATTTATGCAATGGCTTTTGAATGTCAATTTATAAGCACTGTACCGAGTTCGTCTTCTCTGAACACAAACTAAAGAAAACTAGCAACAGCTAATGCCATCTATTGTTGAGTAGCGGAACTAATACGGTTGCTAACCGACCTACCTTTTGATTTCCTTATAACAACTCATATCACACAGTGTGCGTAAACACGCGTGTTTGTTTGACCCCCTTTTTACACACTGGGTAAACTTACGATTGTCAATTTTAAGGAAATAATAATTTAGCAAATAGTTTGTCAGTTTTCTGTTTAAATTTAAATTCGGGTCATTTAATATCGTAATTTAAAACTTCCGCACTCATTTAATTAAACCTTATTTGTCACTTAAGGAAAAATATTGGGCCCTTATTATAATCGACATAAAGACTTTTTATCATTAAGATAATGAGCATTAAGGTTAAATGACTCCAAATTCGGCAGTTTGTAGGTAAAAACGTGTGGATTTTATACTGTAGGTCGTAGGATCAATTCCAAACACGCATGTCTGGATTTTTATAATATATGTGCGTATTTATATCATTAGCTAGGCGATGAAAAACTTTGCAAGGCATCTTGAAAGTCTAGGATGGTTTTTTCATTGGTAACGGTACACTTCGATGTAATGGGGGCTATCGCGTGTGAAATATCCGCTAGATGGCGCACTGTAGAACTGAGGTCTTGAGGTGATTGGTTAATTTTGATGTGAGATGTCAAAATGTCAGTAAACAACCAATCTTGCCGTTAGACCTCACTTGCAGGTAGCCATCATTGAAGTTACCTGCGGATGATTCATTCAGGCTGCAAACAAATGACTTCTTTGACAAAATGCAATTACAAACATTTTGATCATGACTAAAAGTTTAAAAATCGCAAAAATAATAAACTTAAAAATTTACGATATGGTCTATGGTCTTATAGTATAGAATATCACTGCAAATGAAGGAAATTTACCAAAGGTCGCAAATAGGTCTTAGTAAATTAAAATACCTCATAAAACATCCAATAACGCGTCTCCACAATCGGAAATGTTAAAACCGCACGATTCCCGCTAAGCTTGGTCCCGTACGATGTCATAGCTATGTGTGTCAGCTGTCATTATACGACAACGGTGCATACCTCGGTGACACTGCTTTCGGTAGGGTTGTCTACGTTGACGACCTGTTTAGCTTCGGCAATTTATTACGAACTCAGCGGAGCAATTTTCGTGCACTCGACATTGAAGTCGAATTTAGAGATTTCATACATCCATAGTAATATTATAAATGGGAAAATGTGTCCGTCTGTCTGTCTGTATGTTTGCCTTTCACGGCAAAACGTAGCGACGAATTGACGTGATTTTTTAAGTGATGATAGTTGAAGGGATGGAGAAGTAACATTGACTACTTCTTGCCCCTTTCTTATCCCCCATTTTATGGAAATGCTAGTTTGCTAGTTCGTTCATAAAAGTAAAGAATCAGTCTATAAGTATAAACGGTCCCACTGCAGTGCTAGGACCTCCATCAAAGAAATCAAGTCATTGCTATGATGGGATTAGGCTTAATTTTTTTTATGCGTTTTACCAAAAAGTCATAGAATAATAACTAATGTTGTTCAAAATGCTTGGTAGAATACACGGTTAAAGGGGTGTAAATGCATAGAATACCTTCTATTTGAAAAGTTTAAATGTGTATGCTTGTACTTCAGTGTACGTTTAACATTTTCGATGCAAAAGTGAAATCCCAAGCGTACCAGTAACACAGTAGATAAAATCTTTGCTTTGCCTACCTCAAGTATTTGCGAAAACCTATCTAGAAAATTAATTTACTAAAACAGCTGTGGCCTATCAAAGTTACAACCCTACAACATTCAATGACGTTAACGGTAAACTAAGTAGCGCCACCTAGTAGCGGGTAGCGGTACCACGTGCTACAGAGTTTCTTGCGCATGATGATAGATGGCGGTATTAGCGAAGTGATTAATTGCGTTAATGGAATCTTTGAAGAGCCATACCTGTTGGTAATTGTTTTTGATTTAGCTTCTTTTGTTTATTTACTATAAACATAGCACCGGGTATATCTTCCATGGTAAAGCAAAAGTATGTTTCGAATTTTTCGAATATAGCTCTGATCCTGTGATCACCAATCCGCAAGCGTGGCTGATTAAGCCTAATCCCATCATAGTAGCGATGACTTGATTTCTATGATGGAGGCCTTTGCCCTGCAGTAGGACAGTATAAAGGCTGATAATTTACTTTTTGCTTACTATAAATACTTACTTTATGTGAGATAAAAATACAAATCTTAAATGTTTAAGTTATACCGAATTGCTAATGGTACAGTCATCCACACATAAGGTCATCCCAACCTCTAAAATTGTCACAATTGATATTCAACCTAATGTATCAGCCTGTTGCAGTCCACTGCTGGACGTAGGCCTCTCCAAATGCTCGCCACTTTGATCGATCTTCGGCTACTCGCATCCAGCTCCAGCCAGCCCCACTTTGCGCGATCGTCACCTCCATCTGGCCTGAGGCCCCTCCTACCTCCGTTTACCAAGACGCGGTCTCCACAACAGAACTCGTTTATCCCAACAGTTGTCAGTTCTGAGGCAGATATGGCCAGCCCACTGCCACTTCACCTACTAATAATTTCAGCCAATAGTCGTCCACTGCTGGACATAGACTTTCGGTAGGCAGCGGCATGACTGTGCCTCGGCATTAGATAGATAGATAGATACTCTTTATTGCACAACACATTACAAACCTTAATGCTAATAGTAATTTCCAAATACAATATCGACGGCCTTATCGCTAATAGCGATCTCTTCCAGACAACCTTTGGGTAAAGGAATAATGCAGTGAATAAACAAGGGGTAAGGCAGTGCAGATCTTTTATTTAGCTTTTATGGCATTGTGGTTGTCTATGAGCGGCGGTTACCATTTACCATCAGATGGGCCGCATGCTCGTCTGCCTACTCACTTTCAGCAAAAGGTTCCTAATTACTCTATTATATCCCCCCCTTTCTCATTCCAGGTACCCCGGCTACGGGTCCCCCCTTTCCCCCTACGGGTACAACAGCGCCGGACCAGCCCTCGCCTCCAACATGGGCTCTCTAGCCCAGGCGCCCCCCCAGCAGCAGCCGTACGACGTCTCCACAGACTACACGGTGGACTCTACGACATACGAGCCAAAACAGACTGGCTTCCTGGATACAGACTTCATTGGGAACGGTGAGTGTCGATTTTAAGAGAATAAACGAAAGTGTAAACAACGCCATCTGTCGGTAGTTTTGGGAACTATCTTCTAGTTCGTAAATGCGATATAAATTAGGAAAAGTCGGTCTTACTGCCGCACACAGAGTCGTTTAGTATCACATTTATAAAACGCAGCTAAACACTGACTTTAAAATTGAAGTGACGCATACTTTAAGTTACTAACAAATCTATTTACTGCCGCACTCAGAGACGGTTTAAACATTGTCTCTTAATAAACATATTGACCTGTATTTCAATAGACATAAGGTTAACAATGACGCCTCTCCCCCTTATTACAAAACGCTAGACTAAAGTTGGACATGGTATAAAACTGATGCTGTCACTTTCATTTGTGACTTTTATGAAAGTGACAGCATGACTTTAAAACCTTAGATGTTTATTCTTTAAAGAGATGAATATTCTATAAGTTTCAAACCAAGTCTACCTTTAGACCACGTTTAGTATAGTCCGAGGCAAGAAATGTGTAGTTATGACCTTGAGTGCGCAGAAACCAATTTTGATAAAAAGTCTTCTTTTTTACAAGTGCGCCAAATAACGGTCATCGCTATACTTTCGTGCCTCCAGCTATAATGGGGTCTGAGTACAGCAGTTAGCTTTACTAACAAAAAAACTTCATCTAGACGACCAACAAAAGAACACCACCATCGTCCGAGCATCAGGATCCACGACCACAGCTACAGCCACGACTCCTACCACCTCCATAAGACAGTCTACTATCGAGCTACCCTCGCTCAAGAATACAGGACTTCGAATACGACAGAGAACGCATACAGTCCCCTGCTTCCATCTCCAGTGGCGTCATCAGCATCAAACAGGAGATAAAACCCGAAACATCAATGGGAGTTGATAACTTGGTCGCCAGTTATGTGGACTCCACAACCTTTTTGCACAGCCCTTCGAATATACAACACAGTCCTATGGACATACAAAACTCAGTTCTAGTCAGCGGACAGAGTTCAGTCTCTCTAACCAGTGATGATCTGAGCCCTGATGATCTAACTTCGAGCAGCGGCCATGGTAGACTTATGGACCCCTTGAATATGAACATGAGTTTGGGTATGGTGAACCCAAATGCAGTCACGAACCGGAGGCATCAGGGTGGAAGCCATAGTGGTGGGAGCTCCGATGATCTGCCCTGTAAGTGGATACCAAATAATACCAATCGTCTCTTTGGTTGCATATTTTTAAAGCCTTCGATCAAATACAGTGCGACAGACGCTATTTAACTTACCCTGTAAAACATGCCCTGTAAGACTCGCCCTGTAAGATTTGCCCTGTAAGACTTGCCCTGTAAGACTTGCCCTGTAAGACTTGCCTTATAAGACTTGCCCTGTAAGATTTGCCTTGTAAGACTTGCCCTGTAAGACTTACCCTGTAAGACTTGACTTATAAGACTTGACTTATAAGACTTGACTTATAAGACTTGCCCTGTAAGACTTGCCCTGTAAGACTTGCCCTGTAAGACTTGCCCTGTAAGACTTGCCCTGTAAGACTTGCCCTGTAAGACTTGCCCTGTAAGACTTGCCCTGTAAGACTTGCCCTGTAAGACTTGCCCTGTAAGACTTGCCCTGTAAGACTTGCCCTGTAAGACTTGCCCTGTAAGACTTGCCCGTAAGACTTGCCCGTAAGACTTGCCCGTAAGACTTGCCCGTAAGACTTGCCCGTAAGACTTGCCCGTAAGACTTGCCCGTAAGACTTGCCCGTAAGACTTGCCCGTAAGACTTGCCCGTAAGACTTGCCCCGTAAGACTTGCCCTGTA
This sequence comes from Cnaphalocrocis medinalis, assembly GCA_014851415.1. NCBI lineage: Eukaryota > Metazoa > Arthropoda > Insecta > Lepidoptera > Crambidae > Cnaphalocrocis > Cnaphalocrocis medinalis. Next base: position 4,488,726 of record CM026301.1, on the reverse strand, counting down.
AGACTTGCCCTGTAAGACTTGCCCTGTAACACTTGCCCTGTAAGACTTGCCCTGTAAGACTTGATCTGTAAGACTTGACCTGTAAAACTTGCCCTGTAAGACTTGCCCTGTAAGACTTGCCCTGTAAGATTTGCCCTGTAAAACTTGCCCTGTAAGATTTGCCCTGTAAGACTTGCCCTGTAAGATTTGCCCTGTAAGACTTGCCCTGTAAGTCGTTAAAAATGTAGTTGCCTGAATATTTTTTTGGGTGAAAAGGGTGGAAGTGACAGGCATATTGAGATATAAATTTTCTTTAGCCGTCTTGTCGCACTGTATATTAGTGTGGTTATCAGCTAGTTTTTATTAGGTTTCTATCATCACATTTTTTGTTGCCTAAAGAATTTTTAGTTGTATGCAGTTTTCATTTCTTTCATGCTATGTTTTTTATAGTTGTTTATATGTTAGCTAAGACTTGTCTCTGTAATAGTAAGTTGTGTAATGTTATAGTTGCCTGAAGATTTTTTTGTACTTTTCAGCTAAGTTTTAAGTAATTTTATTATGTTTTATTTGTTATTATTTTAAGTTAGAGTTAAGTTTTTTTTTGGTAAATTTAAAATATCGCTGTCCACCCCTTCTAGGTTTTAGAATGGACAGAGAGATTTTTGAATCAGTCAATCAGGTGATACGTTTGCCCGTCTGCCACCTATCACATGTAAAAATCATTTGTGTCTTTGTCCACCCCTACCCGGGGTGGACAACGGGAATAATTCAGTTTTAATTTTTTTTTTAATTTTTCTTTTTGTCTAAAAGGGATTAAATATAAAATACTTACTCAGTGCTTCAAATAAATGTTATTCACACAATTATACATAACAAGGTTTTAGGCTTTCTACGTTGTTACACAACACAACCACTTGACGTCACTTCCAATATGTGTGAATTCTTTCGAAGTTTCTGCAAAAAAATATTTCAATGAAAATAGGTTTATTTATTTAATAGATAGAATACTTTATGGCATAAAAGACACAACTTAACTGTACGGCATAAAAGGAATTTATAAACATACATATATATAAACAAATTTATTGGCCCGGGTCGAGCCAAAGTATGTTTCGCATTTTTCGAACATAGCTCGGGTTTGTGATTAAAAGCTTAGGCCTTTAATATCTTTTAATCAAGTCATCGCTACTATGATGGGATTAGTCCCATCATAGTAGCGATGACTTGATTTCTATGATGGGGATCTTGCCCTGCAGTGAGTGGGACAGTATGTAGGCTGATACTTTACTTTATACTAGTGGCCCGCCCTCACTTCGCTTCGGGACCTTAATTCAGAAATGAACCAATAGATGGCGCTGTGTCCAATTACATCGCGCAAGCGTTTCGTGATTTCGGTTTACCTATAAGCCTTGTCGTTGTCTTTAGAAGCTATCTCTTTATAAATAGTATGTAGTCGAAAAGGAAGTTTTGCATGTACGAGTAAACAAGAAAACTTTTACTTAAAAGCTTAAATCAAGAAAAAATTTACCTTTGAGACAAAAGTTTGTCTAGCAAAATTTTTTTCTGTCCATGTCTGTCTTGCCATACCAAAAGTTGCCTACAAATATGGGCGTTAATATCATCTCTTTTCGGTCTGCTGTAGTTTTTCTTATCAAATTCCTTAAAAAAGGAAAGACTTATTAAAAAACAGTCTGAAACGACTAAAATTTAACGATAGATAGATAGATACTCTTTATTGCACAACACATTACAGAACTTAATATAATAGTAATTTCCAAATACAATATCGGCGGCCTTATCGCTAATAGCTAACGATGTATAAGTCAAGGGGTTATATCGACGAAACTAGCGCCGTCAACCAATTTACATCGATTGTGGCGACTGTGTGATATTTTTTAAGAAAATAAATCTCTTCAAACTCATATTAAATATTCAAGACGCAATACAATATATTTAACACGCGACAAGTAAAAATAATGTTAATTATATGGTTCTCGAAACTACATTTCGAAAAAATCCAATTTACTTGCATCTATGTATCTTCTTCTTTGAGTGCCATCTTCTAACGAAGGTTGGCGATCATAGTAAGTAAGTAAGTAAGTTTTTATTGTGGAAACGGGTACATATAAAGATTAAAATATTAAAAACACTTCCTCCGAGTCCTGCCCATTACTGAGCTTGCAATTTATTTATCACTAGCGGCCGCCCGCGACTTCGTCCGCGTGGAAAAGTAACTTTTTACCCCACTTTTAACCCCTTACAACCCCTTTTTCGCAATAAAAAGTAGCCTATGTCCTTTCTCAGGGTCTAGACCATCTGTATACCAAATTTAATTTAAATCCGTTCAGTAGTTTTGGCGTGAAAGAGTAACAGACAGACAGACAGACAGAGTTACTTTCGCATTTATAATATTAGTATGGATAATGGCGACTTGAACCCTTGACACAGCTGCTCTAAACAGAGAACGGGTGCTTTTATTGTACCACTGGCGCAGATTCTATGTATGAATCATCTATGTATGTAGGAATTTAATTTCTTGAAAAATATGTTATAGTCGCTACAATCAGTGTAAATAGGTTGGCGGCGCTAGTTTCGTCATTGTAGCCCCTTAATTCCTAAACACGTAATATTTTAAACTTACTTGAAAGGATGCTACTGGAATATGGCATAACGGGATCCAGGGTAGAAACAAACAGCAAGGGAGGGAGCATGCTGTAAGCACAAACAATAGTTTTCTTTTTTTACTTTTTTTTATGTGATAGGTAGCAGACGAGCAGGCGGATCACCTGGTGGTAAGCAATTGCCGCCGCCCATGAACACATGCAACAAGTGCGCTGCTAACCTTTTATCCTCTTCCCCCCCGATGGGCCTCCGGTACCCTCACTCACTCGGCGAAATACAGCACATGAGCTGCTTCACGCCGGTTTTCTGTGAGGCAGTGGTAGTCACTTCGGTCGAGCCGGCCCATTCATGCCGAAGCAGTGGCTCTCCCACAATTAAGCTCTCCTACATGACGTGATAGTTGGCAAAAACGGATCACCTGATGATAAGCGATTGCTGCCGCCCATAGACACCTGCAATACCAGTTGAGTCACAAGTGCGTTACTTATCCCCCTTTCCCCTAATTGGGCCTCTGGTATCCTCAGTCACTCGAAGAAACTAGTACTTTCACTCCAATCTTTCCAATCTTGATTCCTTAAGCTTAAAAGTGGAACTAGGCATTCCTAAAATCCTAAAATCGGGTCTCTTAAGGTCGTAAGGCCCATAAGCCTTTTAAAAGGCATAAAACAATTGATTTTCCATTTGTGTCTGCTGTCTGGGCGTTACAACGTTATCTACTACAAAATCTCTATTCTTCCATAAAGTTTTGTGGAACGGTTTAGCTAGAGCAGTGTTTTCCGATGGCTAAGACTTAGGAACCTTCAAAAGAAGAACGTACGTCTTTCAAAAAGGCTGGGAATGCATCAGCAACTTCTAATAGGTTTTGATATAAACGGGGCTATATATCCTCTCGTTAAATATCAAGTATTTGTATAATGCAACGCGAAAGTTTAAAAACATAATCTCTAATATACTCATTCCTTCATCATCAGCAACCCACACTCGTCCACTGGACATAGGTCTCCCCTAATGCACGCCACTGCTCCCGATTTCGGCCACCCTCATCCAGCCCACACCAGCCAGCCTTCGAATAGTCATCATCCCAACTTGTCGCAGGGCGTCCAACTCTACGCTTACCGAGTCGCGGTCTCCACTCAAGGACTTTACGGCTCCAACTGTCAGTTCTGCGGCTAATGTGACCAGCCCACTGCCACTTCAGTTTGCTAATTCGGTGGGCTATGTCAGTGACTCTGGTTCTCTGTCGGTTTACATCATTTCTTATGCGGTCCTTCAGAGATACTCCGAGTATAGCCTTTCTATAACTTATTCTACTCATTCCTTATTTTATTCTATACTATTCTATACTCTGATTTATAATCATGTAATATCAACTGACAGTTGGCGGGTTGTCGCGTTATCGTAATACAAAAATAGTGTCGGTCGTGAGTAATCGAAAAGTTCAATTGCGATTCAATTATTTTTCATTTTCTTTTCATGACATGAGAAAATCTTGAAAATTACATTTGGAGGCTGATTGATGTCGAAACTTCTAACTAAATGTACGAAGTGTGTTAAAATGTAGTCATTCAATAAATTAATTTTAAGTATTTACAAGTAAAATAATCAAATCCAAAAACTTGGTTACATAAACTCATTTTCAAAGGAGCTTAAAATTATTCAAACAACCGGCCAAGAGCGTGTGACCGCACATGAAAGGGTTCCGTAGCCAGAAGACCTATTTACGACGACGACGTTAACACTTGTATTTTTTATTAAACTAGTATTCTGCTTAGTCTAATAAAAACCCAAATATCAACATAGTTTTTCTGATTGTAATAAGTGTTGATACCCCAAGGTTTTTTGAATTTGCCACCATTTTTTATAGTCACGTTTTGTTGGTCAGACTTGTTATGGTGAGGGAATATCTATGATTTGAATGAAGATGTCATGAAAATAATCCTAAGGATTATTTTCATGACTTAATTGTCAGAGTATTTATGTCGAACTTAACAGCTATGAGTTGTCAGATTAATTCATTTAAATAAAAAACAATTTATCGATTTTTAGTCTTCATGTTCATTCAAACCAGCTCTATGCAATACGTATAAAATATCGCTGTACTTTATGTAATGTTTTTCTTATTAAACTATCGTACAATCAATGAAATTAATTTAAGGTTATGAGTAAAATCTTAACATCTAAAATGTTCAATAATAAATTCAATTGTTCGCTCACCATTCAATTATAACAGCACTAGTGCACTTAGGAGGCAACATTAAAAAAAATAAAGGTCGATTGTAGCTGTCAGTTTATATTACATTATTATAAATCAGAGTATAGAGTACTCACGCCAACATGCGCAGAGGCATGACCCTAATATAAAAGCTGATAAAGGGTCAATCATAATCACCATACTATTTGATATGTAAACCACATGACGAAATATTTTAATTTGATTTCAATATGCGTAAAGCACAAAGCTTGTCAATTTCTATGACAGCTTAAAAGATCCACAGAGTATCAGGAAGATATAATGTGGTACTTTTTTCATGGTTGCAAAAAGAGGGCTATATCAAAGAAATAATACAATTTATTTTTATGAGAGGTGGCAGACGAGACGAGCATATCACCTGATGGCAAAGGTTGAAAGCATTTAGTGTTGAGAACAGTTAAATTTTAATTTGATGTTGTACACAACATCAAATCAAAATTTTTTTCACAACTTTGTGTTATTTTATATATTACTTTTTATTATTATTTTCTGTTACTTAAGTTTTTTTTCTTATGTTTTTATTGTTATAATTTTTTTAATTTTAAATTAAGTTAAAGTTGTTTTAATAATAATTTAAGCAATGTTATGTAGCTGAAATAAACCAACAAGTGTATTTTTTTTTCTAAGCTTGTAATTATTTGTTGTAGTATTTATGTACAAACAGCCATACGTCGAGTTATTTCAGTATATCATTCCTAAATGGAGCCAAAATTGTTTAATATTAAATTAACGTGTTGCTGTCTGTACGCTCTTGTTTTTGAGAACTTCTCAAATACGTACGAATGTCTCTCTCATAAAGTTGACTTAGAGAGAGATACTTAACGTGTTTTTTTTTATTTTTGCCGTATTCACAATTATGTAGTATTCTTAATGGGGGCTACCGCGTGTGATAAGTCCGCTAGATGGCTTACTTGAGAACTGAGGTCCATCAACACGGTGATTGGTTATTTTTAATGTAAGATGTCAATATGTCACTAAACAACCAATGACGTCGAAGTTGGAGCTCCGTTCTCAAGTACGCCATCTAGCGGATTTTTCACAAGCGATAGCCCCCATATGCCAACTGTTCATGTCATCAAACTAACCATGGTCTTCCTCTTCCAGCTGAAGGTGACATCAGCAAGGTGCTGGTAAAGAGCCTCGCCGAAGCTCACTCCAACACCAATCCCAAGCTGGAGTACATCCACGAGATGTTTAGGAAACCACCAGATGTCTCCAAGTTAGTATTTGAACAAGAAGCGTATCCTCTGAAAGTAGAATTTCCACAAAGAACATCAACTCAGTACGTATCAGCCTATACGAATGGTAGATTTTTTTTGCAACCTTTCCGTGTTGGAACACATTTCCCCCGCCACAGAATATTTTTTAACCGCGACTATGCTTTAGTGAGTGGGCTGCCTTATTACCAGTCATCACCTCTGGCAACGTTCAGACTCTCTGGCGACTGGAGACAAACGAGAAAAAAAATCGAATTTGTTGCCAATGGTGACAGATGGGATAAAGTAATTTAATGTTTTTTTTTCCTCGTTTGTGAGTGCTGTGTACAGGAATATGTAAAAAAAACATGAGTTTGATTATATACCTACTTTATCAATACCTACCTTACCTATACTATGATTCATAATCATGTAAAGTAAACTGACAGATGTCAATGTGTCATCCCCATACATTATCACTCAATTTGACACATGCAAAATGTCAAAATGCATAGAAACTTGTCATTTTCATCTGTCAGTTTACTTTACATGATTATGAATCAGAGTATAGTCGTAATTTTTTTTCTTGGGGAACTATTACGTAGTTCTCTATTATTATAAACCAATGGGGCTATCACACTCTATGACGTAAGCAGTGACGCAATCAATACATTTCATGACTTTATTGATGCATTAGAGTGAGCCGCCCCGTTGGTCTAATGGTTTAAGTACCGGGCCGTGATCTCGGAGTCCCGGGTTCGATTCCTGGGATCGAGCAAAAGTATGTTTCGAATTTTTCGAACTTAGCTCGGGTTTGTGATCACCAATCCGCATTAGGCAAGCGTGGTGATTAAGCCTAATCCCATCATAGTAGCGATGACTTGATTTCTATGAAGGCCTTTGCCCTGCAGTGGGACAGTATAAAGGCAGATTTCCTTTTTTTTTTATGTGATAGGTGACAGACGAGCAGGCGGATCACCTGATGGTAAGCAATTGCCGCCGCCCATGGACACCTCTAACACCAGTAGCGTCACAAGCGCTCTACCAACCTTTTATCCCCTTCCCCCCGGGTTGGGCCTCCGGTACCCTCACTCACTCGGCGAAACACAGCACAAGTGCTGCTTCTCTCTCTCTCTCTTGATGAATTATATTGATGTCTTCCACAGACTTTTGTTCTACAACTCGATGACATATGAAGAGATGTGGCTGGACTGTGCTGATAAGCTGACCGGAATGATTCAAAACATCATCGAGTTCGCCAAACTCATCCCAGGGTTCATGAAGCTGACTCAAGATGACCAGATACTGCTTCTGAAGTCAGGTGAGTATGATCCCTGGATCATTTTGGTACTAATTTAGGATTAAGTTGATGATGGTGACAAATTATCAAAGTTGGTTATTGGTGGGGCGTGAAACGGCGTCTCAGCAGGCCTTCAAGGTGAGGATGGCAGACTCAATAGATCAGTGGTTCTTAACCGGTGGTCCGCGGACCACTGGTGGTCCCTGGAGGCATTCCAAGTGGTCCGCGAAGACATCGTAATAAACAAGTGACGTGACGTGATGAGTCGAGTCAACACAACGCAAACGGCGCCGCGACGCTGTCCGTAGTGTGTGGTCCCTGACACGACAGAATTTTGGTAAAATGGTCCCTCATGACTTAAAGGTTAAGAACCACTGCAATAGATACTTTGTTTAGTTTTTGTGCCTGTCAACCTCATATTTGGATCTCACGGCCGCTTACCATCAGGCGGAGTGAGGTCATCTTAATTGTCCTCAAAATAGTAAAAAAAAATCGAAGCTTAGGCCACGTATTATGGTCTTTACGCTTTGGACCGTTAGTTCTAAACTGAACCAATAGATGGCGCTGGGCGTCGATTACATCGCGCCAGTGTTTCGCTTTTTTGGTTTACCTAAAACCCTTGACATTGTCTGTTACTTCTTCATAAATAGTATAGACATAGGCCATCTTCATGCTTCACCATAAACCTTTTACCAGGTTACTCCTCTTAAGGCCAGACGGCTAGAGAGTGGCAAACTGAGCTGCCTTGGTACCCCAAGGCAAGCCAATGGCATATCATTTCATCATTAATTTTGAATCATACACATTCTAAAAATATTTATCACTATCATTATTTACTAACACCATATTTTTGTAAGTATTTCATTTCATATCATCTTAGATTAAATGTGAAAAATGAACTTCATTTAATTTCATTTATTTCTTTATTAGGTTCATTCGAACTGGCGATCGTGCGTCTGTCGAGACTGATCGACGTGAACAGAGACCAAGTGCTGTATGGAGACGTGGTTCTGCCTATCAGAGAGTGTGTACACGCGCGGTGAGTTTCATTTAAAATCAGATTAAGATTACATTTCATCGTAGATTATACATATTATAATAATATTTTCTATCAAATCTTCGAGTTTGCTCAGCTGCCGATATAATATTAAACAAATGTTATGATTTTGATCCCAATTACAACCTAATACAACTCTATGGTGTTAATCAATGTTTCGCTTGACTTATAAAAAATATGTAGGTAATTTAGTTTTCTATAAGACGGCTTCGATGGCACAGTAGCTAAGGTGTTCGTCCGAAGCGCGAAAGGTCTCGGGTTCGATTCCTAAATTTTCTTGGGGTCTGGGTGTTCTAGGTTGACGCTCCCAGTTCATTATCGTCACCTGGTACTCATAGTACAGAGGTTGCCCTAGTTTGAGATCAGGTTGATGGTATGATTGTCTGGTGCATTTATTTTATTTATTTATTTGAATATTTCCAGTGATCCACGCGACATGGCCCTGGTGGTGGGCATCTTTGACGCTGCAAAGACAATAGCGCGACTCAAGCTCACGGAGACTGAGTTGGCGCTGTACCAGAGCCTCGTTTTACTGTGGCCAGGTAAGACCTCCAGAAATAAGTCTACGTCTTCATAAGAGTACCCTTTAGCATTATTTCTAGTTTAGAGGAAACTTACGAAGATTGGATTGACACTCAACAACCAAGTAACCCATTAAGCGGGAGCCCATTGGATGCGGGTGGCACAGGACCGATCTGTGTGGAGAACTTTAAGGGAGGCTATGTCCAGCAGTGGACGTCTATTGGCTGAAATGACGATGATGATGATGAGGAACCAAGTAACAACTTAACAGAAATAAGGCTACATCTTTTCTTAAGAGTATCCTTTCTCAAATCCTGTGAGAGAGCTACGCTTCAGCATGAATGGTCTGTTCTAATTACTGATCATAATTTGAAAAGAGTGACTACTGAGTTTCTTGCTGATTCTTCTCGGTAGAAATCGACTTTCCGAATCAGCGGTAGCTACATAATATTTGACATTCATAAATGTTTCTATAAGGACTTAAATTGAATAATGAATATTTCTATTTCTATTTCTGCCCTTTACAGTCTTACAGAATATTGATATTCGAAATTCAAAATATCTCTAGCTGTAAAACTATTATGACAGCGCTGTTGGGGATCACTCTTTCAAACGCTTTCAGTATAGAATTATGTATCTGGGTCCAAACAATAAATTCTCACAACATCTCACACATTGACCTGACTCCGCGCTAAGTAGCTAGCACTTGTGTTACAGATATCAGACAACAGAAGAAACACTAATATAATACTTAAATACACCCACCCGGGGGGAAGGGGATAAAGAGTTGGCAGCGCACTTGTAACTCTACTGGTGTTGCAGGTGTCTATGGTATGGTATGGCAGCGCCTATCGCTTACCATCAGTTGATTTTTCTGCTCGTACAAAAAACAAAATTACACCCAGACACTGAAAAAAAAAACTTTTGCAGAACGGCACGGAGTCCGCGGCAACCCTGAGATCCAGTGCCTCTTCAACATGTCGATGGCGGCGATGCGGCACGAGATCGAGACCAACCACGCGCCGCTCAAGGGTGACGTCACAGTCTTGGACACGCTCATCACCAAGATACCCACCTTCAGGTAAAATACATTATCTTTTTTAAGACTTCGAAAGCCAGGCTTCCCAAAAATCTTCTTCGTGAAGTTTTAAATCCAGTCCTCTGAATCCTTTGGAATCATCAGAGATACTCGTTTAGAATATATGAATGGGCCGGCTCGACTGGAGTAATACTACGGCCTTATAGAACACCGGCGTGAAGCAGCGCCTGCGCTGTGTTTACTCAACGAGTGAAGTGAGTTTACGTGACTTGACGAGTGTCATCCATAGTTAGGCGGGAATAGTTTACCGTCAGGTGATCCATCTGCTCGTCGGATACCTATTCGGAACCATTATTATTCTCAGAATGTCATTCCTAGCGTTCAAAGTTGCCTAAGTACAATTTCCAAACCATGGTCCTTGTTTTCTTAAGTTTGGTAACTACAATGAAGTGACTGCCATCTGAGTTGCACAACTCTAAGAACCTTTAGAATAAATTTCCAACCTATAGGGTTTTTTGAGTTGCTCGAACTTCATATTTTTATTTATTTCTAGATGTGCTAACAAAAACCATCTAACATTAAATATATTTCATTTACAGAGAACTATCGCTGATGCATTTGGAGGCACTCTGCCGCTTCAAGACGGCCCATCCACACCATGTGTTCCCAGCCCTCTACAAAGAGTTATTTTCTTTAGACAGCGTCCTTGACTATACCCATGGTTAACCATCTACAAACCATATTTGGTTAACGCCAGGTTAGTTCGATCTCATTTTTGCCCAGAAATTTCTAGAAGAAAGGCAGTGAGGCGAACTCCGATTTAAAGACTTGACAGCTATGTATTTTTTAATTTTTCTCTTCCCAAAAACTGTGGACAGTCATAATGCAATTGTTAACCTATTTATAATTGTATGTATGTACTTTGAGACTGTTATAATGATATTTACGTATAGGTACGTACGTACAATATTATAATATTTAAATGTTTATTTAATTTCGAATATAGCGGCGTTATGAGTGTCTACAGTTTTTCATTTAACGTCAGATTATATTTTTTGTTACGGTTTTATTTTTCATAACAAAATGTAGAGTTATGGGAATATAATGAAACCTGTTTTGGGACGTCCATACAAGTACATAAAAAATAATTTGATATTATATTGTTGTGTATTTGTATGGAGGCGTAACGTAATATAATTATCATAAATGTATCTAACTTTGATGAAGAAATAATAATTATTATATAAAGATATAATAATAGAAATAGAGTTTTTATTAAGAAATAAATAAAGGAGTTATAACGAGGTAGCGAGGTTAATATCACACAGTTTCTTTTAAGCAAATCGTTATAATAAGTCTTTTATTTTTAACAGTTTTTTAAAGAGAATTGTAACTTGTTATTTATTTCAAATGATTATATTATTGATGTTTTTTTTCTTTTCAATGTAGATTTTCGTATAAGTTGTAATATAAGATTAAAGAATACTGCCCATTTATGTATTTGTCGTTAGTTTTTTGTTTTAAATGTTACATTAACGAGTTTGACATACGTTCAAAACATCCGTGAGTAACTTAAATTACGATACGAAGTCATCGTGAGGTGCGTTGAACAAAATTCAATCGAACATACATTATCATATTAATATACAAGTAAATGAAATTTTACGGACAAAATTCATTTTTGTACTGTTCAAGGCAGGCAATTTTATATCTTTTTTAAGAGAATAAATTTGATCTCATTTTTGCACGTTTCTTCGCTTGGGTGCCATGTTTGGAATATCTCAATTTTTTTTGCATAATATGTGAAAAAACACAATATGAGAGCATAATAATTGCGATGTTGTATTTTTAATTTCTTTTTAAACAAATCAGTATACGTAATATTCAATAAACTGCAGCTTTACGCATTTCGATCTTTGTACGTACCATGATAAAATGTATTTTTTAGTTATTTTTTTATTGAAAAATTGCCTGCTACATTAATTAGAATTATTAATAACCATCAATTTTCTAACACTTACGCTAAGTTTTGTCGAATAGCCTTTACTATAGACTGGTTTATATTAATGTTAAAAAAAGTATAAATCTTAACTCGTATTTGTAAATAGCTATTAATCATATGTATTTTATATTAAATATCATTATAAGGTTCGATGGGTTATTTTTAATTTTACATTCTATTAAAATAAAAACAAATTTTCCATGTACAATACGAGAAATGTCTTGTGAGGTAACGTGAAAAATATTGTTTTTTTCTTTATATATATTATATATTTTTTGTTAAATAAAGCAATCTGTTATTGTCTATACGTTTTTTTGTTTTATTTTTTCTTTCGTCGCTTAATTTTTTACCTTTATTTCGCATACTAAATAGAATCGCACTTTTTGTTTACAAAAATATAATAACATAGGATTAATCATACATTAATAGTGAGAAAATAATAGTAATAAAAATATACGGGTGGTTCAAAAATATTATTTTATATAATATAATATCATAAATATATTTCCCGTTTATTTATCTGATTATTGTTGATATTTAAAAGAATAAAACATATTATCGAGTGATTTAAAGAAAAAACGCATCTGTTCAGAATAAATTACATCATTTTTTTACCTTAATAATGTATTAGACGCACTTAGACAAATAGCGTCATTATAAGCTTTGAATGGGCGATACTCATTTTCAACAGCATAAACACCATCGATTCATAAGAAAAATTATTGTGAAAGTTCCCATTTTCGTCAAAACTTGATTATCAATAATATTTATTTCATACTTCAAGTAGTTTTTCTTAACGCGAAAAGAACCTTGTTTGGAAAACTTTTGAGGGTAATGGGAATATTTTTATTTATTCAAGAACACTCATTTTCATCGCAGACAATACATTACATTACCACCATCATATAAACATTATCTTCACCATAAAAAACGACGTCATCGGAGTACAGAAAGGAGTTCAAAATTTATTTTATTTTTCGATTATTTCATTTCAAATTTATATAATTTGTATATTTTTTATGTATGACAATATTTTTTGAATAGAAATAAAGTCTCTTTACCATACATTTACTGCATTTTTAAGACGTACTGTGTTTAAATAGCATTTTCATAAGATATAATTACTTATGCATATTTGTTTCAAATACCACTTTCAAATATTGTTGGAACTTTCATTAAATACTTGAATTGTTTGAAACCCAACAATTGTATAATATCTGAAAATTCACATAATTATGACAAACATACCAGATATGTACTTCAAAAACTGACCTACTTTTTTTTTGTTATAATAAACCTCATTTCACTTATTCTTATAGAATTAAGATTTGGGCATTTCCCATTGGGTATTAATTTAAAACAATAACGTTTAGAGCACTAAGACTGAAAAATTCGGCTGAAAAAATATTACAAACGCCTTTATTGCAAGAAAAAATAAAAACCAAAGCCTCGAGTTAGGTCTGGGTTCATTATTTTATATTTTCAGTTATTCACTCTTCTTATTAATATAATGTACCTAATTGTGTAGGCAAATCATTATTTAGCAATGATCTGCTATAAGTATAATACTTAGCGTTAATTGGCTTCGTTTTGTATAATAATTTAAAAGTAAAAATGAAGGTTTTATCACTTCATTTAATAACATATGAAATCGGTACCTGAAGACGTTATTAATATTTACCTAGTTTTACTATATTTTTACTTAATATGTTACAGAGAGACCAAAGTGCGGTCGTTAGTGTGATTGATCATGGTTTTATATAGTTTCATTTATTTTCATATCCATATAGAAATATATGTAGCCTTCAGATGACTCGAGGTACGCTCTAAATTAAATGAAACTCTAAATACAGAGCTGACTTCATTTATTTAAAAAGCCGTGTCCATTCTATTAGTGAATTTTAATAACGTAGACTTCTATTGGTGCAGGTTTGGAGAGTGAATAACGATATGCGTATTTGTCCCTTTCGCACGCGTTCGAAGAGATATAGTACGATAGAGATAGATATAGGGTACGTTTTAATGCTGGGTAGTATTTGTAGGTATTTCTAAAACTTTTGTACTATGTTTTGCTAAATTTTCACTAAAGTTTAAATATAGATTTGGACACGTAACGGTTAGTATATTATAAAAAATGTATTTTGGAAAAGCAAGAGTGATGGTCACGGGAATAATCGGTTAAATGAGAGTTATGTATGTGTTTGTAGTTAACTGTGTTTGTTTTATTAGCAATGAGTTTTTCATTAATAATTTGTGAAGAGCTTCTATTTTCTATCGATGCCGGATTTACGGGTATCCTAACTTAATAAATAGTGAAATAAAAAAACAACTTTTTGTATCTTGTTTTTCTATGAGATGATTTATATTATAATAATATTGATTTGTTATTGAAAAGTATTAAGTATTTTTACACATTACCTGATCATATTGTGAAGATGAACAAATATAAAACATAATATATCTATGTAAAGAAAATCAGAATATATGAAGACATATTTTATATGTGCGGGTTGAACGAAAACTGTATTTATATGTTATGTGCTTCTGTATCTTTTACTTTAAGCATAAATACAAATACGAGGATACTAGGAGTGCTAAAGATAACCTTTTTCTGAATTTCACTTGAACTCATTAAAATGCGTACTGTAAAGTGTATTACAATAATTTGCAGACTAGAATCACTCTTTTTACAAAATGGTTTTGAAAGGGATCACCGAAATTCTGTTTTCGGTATACGTTTCTGCATTTATTTACTAAAAAGAAAGTCAAGCTAAACAAAATAAATTAAACCAATGACCCCGACCAAAATATAGGTCATTGGTGCTAATTCCGAACATTAGTCTTCATTTTTTTTTTGCAAAAGTGATAAGGATTCGGTCATATTGAGATCTAAAAGCCACCCAACTAGTTTGCTTTTAAATTCTTCACGTTTCACTTCCCTAATATACATAATTAGAATATCTTTTTGTGTAGAGCGAGAAAACAGAGATTAAGTCGACGTTCACGTCACGTGAAAACAAAAAAAAACGCAACGTTAAAAATTTACGTTGCACGATCCATGGCACGACAAATAAAATATTACGTCACGTTATGTTCCATTCTAACTTCATATTTTAGCTTCATTTTTAGGAAT
Source organism: Cnaphalocrocis medinalis (assembly GCA_014851415.1). Taxonomy (NCBI): domain Eukaryota; kingdom Metazoa; phylum Arthropoda; class Insecta; order Lepidoptera; family Crambidae; genus Cnaphalocrocis; species Cnaphalocrocis medinalis. The sequence continues at coordinate 4,473,625 of CM026301.1, read as the reverse complement.
ACTGCAACGATAAGGAATCTCGAAAATAGCGTATTTCTTTTCAAATGGCTGGCGGTGCACTTTTAACTCCTCTAGTGTTGGTTGTCCATAGACGGCGGTAGTCACTCGCCATCAGGTGATCCGTCTGGTCATCTGCCTACCTATCTCATAAAAACACGCTTTGTTCATAAAGAAAAAGGTTGTCTTGAAATATTTCTAGTTACGCTCGTATGTATTCATTTTTACATATAAAATGAGATGAAACTTAAATTGAACAGTTTTCGATCTCCCCACACAGAAGCTTTGTTGATTTATAAATACAAACAAAACATTGTACCTAAACGTAGAGAATGGAGTTTGATAACCAATAGTAATAAATGTTATTGTTTTTATTATTATTCTCGAATCACTTGCAAGGAGTTGTGTTTCATTTAAAATTCCACCTTAAAATGAGTTTCATTTAATCTGAGATGCATCTAGGATTAAATGAAGTTTTGAAGTACGATATAAAAAAGACGAGCAGATTATGTACCTCATGATTTATTGATTTATTTACGTATTAGTGGCCCGCCCTCACTTCGCTTCGGGACCGTAATTCAGAAATGAACCAATAGATGGCGCTGTGCTCAATTACATCGCGCAAGCGTTTCGTGTTTTCGGTTTACCTATAAGCCTTGTCGTTGTCTATAGAAGTTATCTATTTATAAATAGTATGGATTAGATCACCAAGAAGATTTACATCAGTACAAGGTACAATGTCATCTGACAATAATGATTTTTGTTCTACGACAGACAAGCATTTCATTTGACCTCGATCGCACCTGATGTTAAGTGAAGATGAGGTCTAAGGTGAGCCATGCTTGCCCGTGAAAAGCCTATTAACATTCCATTTTTGTGAATACAACGTCTTCGATGACTTAGTTAAGGCACAAAATAATTATACACAGAAAGGAGGCTGCCCACTAAGAGCTAAAAACGTGTCATGTACTCACGCATGCGCACTAACGGGGAAATACGCCTTTTCGACCACATTAATCCTAGCCTATGACATAAGATTGTCGAACTGTCGAGGTCTGTGGTAGAGGCCGCGCGCTTATGTACTCATGCCGGGCAACAACCATAGCATATGTCAACGAACTCTTCTAAATTCAAAATCAGGCTGAGTCTAACTTCTGTGTGTAATTATTTTGTGGTTAAGGTCACAAAATAAGGGGACATAGAAGGTCGGTTTTAGCCGCCACTGATATCGAAGAGTTCGTTGACCTACTCGCTAGGGGTTATGAGATTATAGATTTTTTAGCTGGTTACTGTTCTAGGCTATCCTAACTAATATTTTTGTGATAATAATACTGAATAAACTCTACTAAACGAAAAAATATTGGTTAGGTTAGGTTAGAACAGTGACCGGCTAAAAAATCATGAAATTCACGGGCGAGTTTTTTTTTCGGGCAAGTTGTCCCATAACCCTTCGCTAGGTAGTATACCGTGCCTTGTCTCTCCCGCACAACTTCCGTATAGTCTATCTCAGGTATTTGTACAGTCAACTCCAAAAATATGTATACACTTTAGGACAGCGGTCGTCACACTTTACTCTTCAAGGGACACATATCAATATAAACATCAGGGCCCGGGCCGCAGTATATGCGTTCAAGAGCTTTTGCATAGGTACTTATCCATAGTAGTCCACACTATTCATATAAAAGCGAAAATGTATGTCTATTACTTCTCTACTCAAAAACCACTTAACTGATTTCTGATAAGTACGAATATGAAGTTGACTATATAGTAATTAAATAAATCTACTACTTCGCGGGCCGCACAAATAACGTCTGCGAGCCGCATGCGGCCCGCGGGCCGCAGTTTGACGACCACGGCTTTAGGACCTTGTCACAATACACTAAAAAAGTAGAGGTCGTTCTACTTTCTTATATTACGTATTGTGACAAGGTCCTAAAGTGTATACATATTTGACCACGGCGAATTACGCCAAGGTCATAAGTAGAAAAATAAATAAAATAATATTTTCCTCAATCCTTTTTACTACTTCTTTCTTTATAATAATTATCACAACTTATACGTTTTCGTAAGTGCCACTGTATGTAGTAATAACAAGCTAAAAGAATATAAACAATAGCGAAGAATATATAGAAGTACTTCGTTCCATAGATTATCTTAAGTATGGGATACGGCCAGAGATGTCTTGTGGAGTGCGCATAACAAATCCTGGAAGAAAACCAAACGTTAGAAGCCATTCCAGATTATCCAGTTTTTGGGTAATAATACTCGTATTTGAACATACTTTTTAAATGAATAATTTTTGGGCAAAATATGAAAAACGAAAGAAATTAAAAACAATAAAAAATAATTCACACAACACCCCATATATGGACGTGACTCCGTACTAAGAAGCTTAAGCACTTGTGTTACAGATATCAGACAACAGAGGAAACACAAATATAATACTTTAATACAATATTACATCCAGACACTGAACAAACACAAGTGTTCATCACACGAATGTTTGTCCAGGGTGGGGATCGAACCCACGACCTTTGGCGTATGGGGCAGGGTCACTACTAAACGCGCCATCCGGCCAGGCAAAAGCCATAAATGCTGATGAAAGAGAGAGAGAAAAAAACTCATCAAGCTCTCTCTTTCTTCTGGGACTTAGCTAAGCACTTAGTTGAAGTCAGATACCCAAAGGTTGGCAGCTACTTCGCCCAGCGAATTTCCATCGCTATCCAACGAGGTAATGCTGCCAGCATTTTGGGGACATTGCCACAGGGGCCTACTCTGTTTTAATTTTTCTTTTTGGTAGTTTTTTATTAGCTTTAGATTCCAGGGGTCTACTACGCCAAACGATATCGATATATTCGTAACGATACGACGTATGATTGTAAAATTCAAAAAAGTTTGGCTGTTTGGTTTATTATTCTTCAGTGTGGACCATAAAAGCGCCACGAGCGCTGCTGTAAAGCCACACCGCGTGATGCTGCTTAAATCATCTATTAAAGATGCAAAGGCCTATGATGATGGACCATAAAATGGCTGAAAAAAGTTTTTACAAATACAAACGAAACGATATCTACTCTTTACGATACCATCAGAGACGTCGTAGGAATGTTCGTCGATTTGACGTTTGTGAAGCGGTCAAATTCAATTATTCGTATCGTCGACACGATAGAACTTATTGTACGCCCCCAAATTACGAACATTTCTTATAGCATAGCGGGGCTTATGCGAATATTCGAACCATTGTCGTATCGTTACGAATAAATCGATATCGTTTGGCGTAGTAGACCCCCAGCTATTGTTTTCTCGTGTATTCTTATTATTTTGTCCAATTAATAAACACTCACCAAGTTAAATAAGCAAAGTACATTCCAGTTATTATAACCATATTCTTCATGTGTGACTTTGGTTTCTCTACTGGCAGAAATATTAACTCCCACACAACAACTGGGACTATAGCCCCATGCAGGATAAAGTTGCCATATTTCGATATTAATTTATCTATAAATTCTGGGTATACTATGCTTCTGTCGTATAGGAACATAGACCAAAAAGCTGTAAATACGAACTGAAACAAAAAATTATACAATTTATTTTAACCTAACCTAACCTTTAATTGTGGGAGAGCCATGCTTCGGCATGAATGGGCCGGCTCGACCGGAGTGATACCACTGCCTCACAGAAAACCGGCATGAAGCAGCTCCTGTGCTGTGTTTCGCCGAGTGAGTGAGGGTACCAGCGCACGTGTAACTCCACTGGTGTTGCATGTGTTCATGGGCGGCGACAATTGCTTACCATCAGGTGATCCGCCTGCTCGTCTGCTACCTATCACATAAAAAAAACCTTTTTTTTACAAAACGACGGGGAATCTATACAACAACGTGTAAAAAAATATACCTAGAATCAATCAATATGTCTAATAGAATTAATCTTAATAAAAATAATGAATGCCTAATATTAATAGTGTTACATCCCGGAAAGCTAGTCAAAGTTCAAACTATTGTTTTATGAAATAGTATTCACCTACTTATCCAACTACACGTTACTCGTAAATAAATATGCAAATAAACTAGGCATAAACATATACACAGGGCAATAGTTCATTATATTTTCCCGTTCAATTGGGTATTTGACTAATCTCGATATAGTAAAAATATTGATACTCTATCAAAATATTGGTAAATAAGAACCAATGGTCAACATTTTCAGTTAAAAATATAACGTCTAGCTGATTTTGTGAGGATTCAAAGTTTCATAGGCAAGTCCATTTTTAAAGTATAAAATTTTAAAAAAATAATTATATCATTGAACTACCCGTACATTTTCCACCAACTTTTATTATAAAACCATTTACTTAAACGAAACATTTGATAAAGCTACCAACGCGCATACAGAAGTTTGAGTTGTGACGTCACAATTTAATAGCCATTTGTATAGAGCGTTTTTGGGCTTGCCCAAAATATGTGCTCTTAAAGTTGTGATATCTCAGGTAATTCAAATGAGAATCAAGTGATTCTTTCAACGATGTTTCTTAAATTGAGACGTCTTTTGATTAATCACATAAAACAATTTTAGTCAAATACCCAATTTAACTATTCATTTTTTATTAGGTACCTATTGCCGAACCAGTAGGAGGAACGACAATCAAATCTTTAAGAAACGAGCCTATACATTCCTAAAAGGCCGGCAACGCATCCGCACTCCTTCTGGTGTGGCTGATGTCCATGAGCGGCGGTGTTCACTTACCATCAGGTGACCCGCTTGCTCGTTTGCCTTCCTATCAAATCAAATATTTTATTGACTGAAATACAACAATTCCATTTGTATACCTACTTAACTAACTTATGAATAACATGTCTTGTGGGTGCCACTATAAATTTTAATTTCATTCCACTCGCATCACCTGCACGGCCGTAAGCGATAGGCGCGCGACCTCGGTTAACAACATGCGTGAAGTTCTGACCAGTAGATTTAATATATATTTATAAAAATATAGTTATATTAACAACACATAAATTAGTACGTACTGTCACACATCAAAGTATACAAAGTTTATTATCAAACACATTGAGTTGAGCTATCGCGTGTAAAAAATCCGTTAGATGGTGTCCTTGCGAACTGTGGTCCAGCTTCGACGTTATTGGTTGATTAGATACACACACACACACACATACCTACATCTATGCAAAGTGCTGTAAAGCGCCTTATTTAATACTTACACAAGAAGATGGCCAAATTACAGCGCTAAAGGCTGTCTGTCTGTATTTCATGTAGCTGACTAGTTTCCGACTCTGTCTTTGGCCTTTTAGAAGTTGTTGCACGTCACAGTATAAGCCGAAAGACGCGTAACACATTTGGAAAAACTGAAAAGAAATAATAAATAATAAGTAAGTAAGTAAACATTTATTGACCAACCAAAAAGAGATACAACACAACAGTAGTAAGACACAGAATACATAATAAGATGTAGGTAGATAAACGGAAAGGAACATTAAGTGCTTACATACATAGACAGATACATAGGTGGTCAATAAGGTCCAAACTCAGCATATGCTGCAGCTGCTTCATTGAAGCCACTGCAGCGCTGGTTTTCAGTTTGGACCTTGAGTGACGTTTATAAATGAAAGAGAATGAATGACACGCACATGAAACAATACAACAGACTTAGCAACTGACAAACCAAAAAACAAACAACAACAAAGACACTTAGAAAAAAAAATGCGCCAGACAATCACACCAATCAACCTGGTCTCAAACTAGTGCAACCCCTGTACTATGAGTACCAGGTGACGATAATTAACTGAAGGCGTCAACCCAGAACACACACACCTAAGAAAACTTAGAAAATGTAGTTTCCTAAATTGACTTGACCGGGAATCGAACCCGGGGACCTTTCGCGCTTCGGGCGAACACCTAAGCCACTGCGAGGCCGTCATACACTCGAGAGTTGTACATAAACTTACCTACAGATTCATGAGTCGAGCTTAAAAACTTAGATAGTGATTAAAAATTCACCTAGTACTTATACCCTATTCACCTAGTTCTTATTTGTATAGGCTGATACTTTTTACTATAGTAAAAACACTTACAACATTCCATATGGTAAAATATGTGTCTTGCATAGAACGCATGTGCTGTATTTTTGGATCTTTCTTGACGTCATCAGGTACATTATAACGAACCAATATAGTGTTGTGTATATGCATAGAAATGGTTACTGTGTACCCAAAAATTCTGTAGTATTCTGCCTTCATGGTCCTGAAATGAAAAAAAAAATATATATCAAAAATATATACTTACTCCAAGTGTTCAAATGGATATTAACATTTTAATTTTCAAATTGTGTTGACTGTTATGATAGCATTTACATATGAGCACTCAACGAGTCATAAATATCTGAACAGTCAATATTTATGACATCTTTGTCAACATCATCATCAGCTGATTTTTATTTTGCGTATTTTATGGATCTAACATGCTAAAGAGGTTTATTCGTGTTACCTATTATATTATTTCAGCCAATAGACGTCCACTGCTGGACATAGGCCTCCCCCAAAGTTCTCCACACAGATCGGTCCTGTGCCACCCGCATCCAATGGGACTCCCGCGACCTTCACCAGATCGTCGGTCCACCTGGTTAGAGGCCTGCCACGGCTGCGGCCTCCACTCAAGGACCTTTCCACCCCAACGGCCGTCTGTTCTCCTCGCAATGTGCCCTGCCCACTGCCACTTCAGCCACGAACGACTTAAAATGACTTAAAACGACTATGTATAATTAATACAACGTTGACACAATCACATACTACTACAGTCTTGAAATGTAGGAACTAAACTAAATATTACTTATTACGTTACAATTTATATTTTAATAGTTTTAAACAGAGATAAGACTCAATGAAATAGATGATAAACAACTAGGAACTTGGTTTGGAACTTTGGATTAAGAATTTATCAATTAAATACATTTTGTATCTGTGTTGTATCTAATCTACTTAATTTAAAAACTTTGTTATTGGAAATTAAAAATTAATTATTCGATTTTATTAATAATTTTGGTGTGAGTGTAGTAATTTTGATATGAAATTGAATTGGGTATTTGACTAAACTTTTTTTTATGTGTTTAATCAAAAGACTCCTCAATTTAAGAAACATCGTTGAAAGAATCACTTGATTCTCATTTGAATTACCTGAGATATCACAACTTTAAGAGCACATATTTTGGGCAATGCCCAAAAACGCTCTATACGTAAATGGCTATTGAATTGTGACGTCACAACTCAAACTTCTGTGTGCGCGTCTAGTAAATTTGGTTTGGTAGCTATATCAAATGTTTCGTTTAAGTAAATGGTTTTATAATAAAATTTGGTTGAAAATGTACGGGTAGTTCAATGTTAAAATTTATTTTTTTTAATTTTATACCTTAAAAACCGGCCAAGTGCGAGTCGGGCTCGCGCACAAAGGGTTCCGTAGTTAAATCAACCTATCTCAAAAACTAAAGAGATACTTTGATCAAACCAAAAATCGTTGAAAGAGTTAATTAGCATGCATCACCTCTATTTTTTTTAGAATTTTATACCCCGTAGTTATAAAAATAGAGGGGGGGGGACATACTTTTTACGACTTTGAGAGCTGATATCTCAAAAACCGTTCACTTTAGAAAAATGTTTTTTAGAAAACTTTATATCATTTTAAAAGACCTTTCCATTGATACCCCACACGGGTATGTACATCGAAAAAAAAAATTTCATCCCTTAGTTACATGTATAGGGGCATTTTATACTTTAAAATGGACTTGCCCATGAAACTTTGAATGCTCAACAAAAACCAGCTATACTTAATATTTTAACTGAAATGTTGGCCATAGGTCTTATTTTACCAATGTTTTGATAGAGTATCAATATTTTTTACTATATCGAGATTAGTCAAATACCCAATTGTAAGGCGAAAAAAGTACTTAAGCCAATATTCTTGTCCCATGCTATTTATATTTTATGAAGTTTAATAAATTATAGTTTTGTAGCGTGACGTCAGCATGGTTTTAACTGGTTTATGTTAATGTCAAGACAAAAAAAGATGAGGAAATTGACCGGTCTTTCGAGTTAAATATCTTTGATTACATTTTTTTTATAGTTCGATCGAGTAAGCTAGGTATTTATAAGAAAAATAACATAGTACATACAGGGTATATCTGTGAATATTTACATCTATTTAACCACGTCTTCTTACAACCATTCTGAATAACTTTTGTTCTACGAGTTTTGAAAATTCGTTGAAATTTTTTCGACTCGATACAAAATGACCTAGTCACTTGACCAACTTTGTATGGGAAGATGATTTTTTTTAATGCGAATTTCCAAAAATCATAGAATTAATGTTGATCAAAATGGGGGGTACCCCCCACAACCCTAAAATGGGGGGTTAGAAACGGGCAAAAGTAGCCTATGCTACTCTCCATCCCTTCAACTATCTCCACTTAAAAAATCACGTCAATTCGACGCTCCGTTTTGCCGTGAAAGAAAGACAAACATACAGACAGACAGACACACTTTCCCATTTTAATATTAGTATGGATTCTGATCACACTAACTTAAGTGACATGAATAACAAACGGCAGTGTACTTAATCAATAAAAGAAATATAATTATTATTTTTCATAGTCACGCGAGATCCAACTAGAGAATTTCTATCAACCAACGGCTATTAACAATAAGGTAATGCTGCCAGCATTTTGGGGACATTGCCACAGGGGCCGGTCTGTTTTCTGTTAGTTTTTTTAGCTTTAAATTTCAGTTAATATTTTTCTCGATCGTCCAGTGACACATGCCTTTGATTGTATAATGTATTCATATAAATTATTAATTAATACTGACCTTAAACGTAAGAAATTCAATGATAAACTTACCTTGACTTGTCCGTTCGCTCCCGTGCGTCCACTACGGTGAGCGGTACGAAACTGGCTTCATGCTGTTATTCTATGCTTTCATTAAAAGACAGTGATGCGTCTGTATCGGAACGTACCGATCCGTTTAAGCTGTGAAGCATACACAGTACCGTTTGACCGCCTCGATGGCGCAGTGGTCGTAGCTTTGTGCCCTGTGGCGTTAAGAATCATCATCAGCAACCCACGCTTGTCCCCTGCTGTACATAGGTCTCCCCCAATGCACGCCACCGCTCCCGATTTTCGGTCACTCTCATCCAGCTCACTTCAGCCAGCCTTCGAATGTCGTCATCCCATCTTGTAGCAGGGCGTCCAACACTACGTTTGACGAGTCGCGGTCTCCACTCAAGGACTTTATGGCTCCAACGGTTGTCAGTTCTGCGGCTAATGTGACCAGCCCACTGCCACTTCAGTTTGCTAATTCGGTGGGCTATGTCGGTGACTCTGGTTCTCTGTCGGATTACATCATTTCTGATGCGGTCCTTCAAAGATACTCCGAGCATAGCCCTTTCCATAGCGTTAGAATACTGCCAAGGTATCCGGCCTGTCGTAAGAGGCGACTAATCGGGCCTTCGGAGTACGTGAGCATACAAACTACTGGAGAGTTTGCTCAGTGTCACGACTCAAGGGAAAATCCTACTGGGTGTCCTGGTAGGTCATGCAAATAGAAGGGCTGCATTGCGCCAAACGATTTGTTTTTTTTATGTGATAGGTAGCAGGCGAGCAGGCGGATCACCTGATGTTAAGCAATTGCCGCCGCCCATGGACACTTGCAACACCAGTGGAGTTACAAGTGCGCTGCCAACCTTTTATCCCCTTCCCCCCCGAGTGGGCCACCGGAACCCTCACTCACTCGGAGAAACACAGCACAGGGGCTGCTTCTTGCTGCTTTTATTTGATTTTTTTTTATTCTTTGTGTTAATTTATGTAACTTTTAATATTGTATTGTTTGTTCTTGCGTCATAATATGTGTATGTTCTGTCTTACTGTGTCAAAAAAAGATTTCATTCATTCATTCATTCATTCATTTGGCGTAAAGTAGTGAGCGCGATTAGCGGTACTTTCCAATCCGGGCTGTGCGGTATCCGACCGCGATTGCGCTGAGATGGACATCCACCCCAGGGGTTTAAGAGTCTCGTCCAGTGAGTAAGGATACCGGCGGTCCAATAGGGGAAAAGGGGGTCAAAAGGTTGACAGCGCGCTTTTGACGTCGCTGATATTGCTGGTGTCTATGCGCGGCAACAATCGCTTACCACAAGGTGATCCGTCTGTTCGTTTGCCACCTATTACATAAAAAAATCAAGAACAAGGGAAATGGCCAACACTAATTTCCAATTCAAATGACAGGGTAGGCAGGGAAATTATAGGCACGCAAGACATCATAGTCTTATTATATACAGGGTGTACCTACCTGAGAACTTCCAGTTGTTCTACTGGTTTAAGTACCAAGCCGTATTCTCGGGATCCTGAGTTCGAATCCCGGGTCAAGCAAGAAATATGATTCAGAGTTTTCGCACATAAGTAAGGGAAGAAGATAAAAGGTGATAAAAATTCCGGGGGGAAGGGGATAAAAGGTGGCAGCGCACTTGTAACTCCACTGGTGTTGCAGTGTCCATGAGCGGCGGCAATTGCTTACCATCAGGTGATCCGCCTGCTCGTCTGCTACCCATACCATAAAAAAAAAAAAGCTCGGGTTTGTGCTCACCACACCGCATTAAGCAAGCGTGGTGATTAAGCCTGATCCTATCATAGTAGTGATGACTGGATTACCACGGCCTTTGCCCAGCAGTGGGACAGTACATAGGCATACTTTACTATCTGTGAATATTCACGTTTTCTATTAACCATTCTGAACAACATTTGATAAGGTATGTTTTTGGTAATTCGTTGAAAAAAAATATCGTGTGATGTGTGTCTTGTGTTTGTTCAGTGTCTGGGTGTTATATATGTAGGTATTTAAGTATTATAGGTATTTGTGTTTTCTCTGTTGTCTGATATCTGTAAAACAAGTGCTTAAGCTACTTAAGTACGGAGTCAGGACAATGTATGAGATGTTGTGTGAATTTATTTTATTTTTTATTTAAAGTAAATTTTTGAGAATAAATGCGCCAGACAATCACATCAATCAACCTGTAGCGCTACCATGAGTTGACATCTAAAACTGACTTAACGTAAACTATTGCTCTGTCTCTTTCAAATGAATCACAATGAAAGAGACAAAGCGATAGTTTTCGATAGCGAGGATAGTATTTCAAACTCATGGTAAGGCTACTGGTCTCAAACTAGGGCAACCCCTGTACTATGAGTACCAGGTGACGATAATTAACTGGGGGCGTCAACCCAAAACACCCATACCGAAGAAAACTTAAAAATATACTAAGTAGATGATTTTCTAAATTGACTTGACCGGGAATCGAAGTTGTTCATAATGGTTGTTAGAACACGTAAATGTTTACAAATATACCCTGTATAATGCATTTACCTATTGTCAGCCGGTCATCAAGGTTGTCTGTATATACTTACCTTAAATTACCTAAGAGATATTCTAGAGAGTCATGAATGAATGAATGACTGAATGAAAGAATGAATACACTTTTATTGCACTCAAAATAGAGATCCTTCTTACAAAAATAATTGTTTTTTGATAATTTTAAAAACCAATTTTTGGATTATCAGTATACATCTCTTCACCAATTTTCGTGGCAATCGGTGCAGAAACGGCGGAGAACGAGCCAGGACAGACTGACAGACGGACAGACATGACGAAACTATAATATCCCGTATATTATAGTTCCTTCCTTCCTTTTCCTTATTCCTAAGTAGGTAAGTAGACTACGGAACCCTTAAAAAATATCTTCCAGTCTCGAGCTCCTACTCGGCCATTCTGCGCAAATCGGCAGTTCATCTATTTTGCGGGTCAAACCAAGGTAATCAAAGATGCTGATGTGTTATTTTGGCTGTTAGAAAAATGCTAGGCTGAAATAGAAGATTTATCATCACGCACAAACATAAAATACATACACGCATATGCTGTTGTTGTTGTCGAAAGTCTTCGACCAGTGCGTCCTCCCGGTCATGACTTACGGTGCCGAGACGTAGACATCACGGCTGGACTAATCCACCGGTTCAAAGTCGCTCAAAGAGCTATGGAAAGGGCTATACTCGGAGTATCTATGAAGGACCGCATCAGAAATGATGTAATCCGACAGAGAACCAGAGTCACCGACATAGCCCACCGAATTAGCAAACTGAAGTGGCAGTCGGCTGATCACATTAGCCGCAGAACTGACAACCGTTGGAGCCATAAAGTCCTTGAGTGGAGACCGCGACTCGGTAAGCGTGGTTGGACGCCCTGCGACAAGATGGGATGATGACATTCGAAGGCTGGCTGGGTGGAGCTGGATGAGAGTGGCCGAAAATCGGGAGCGGTGGCGCGCATTAGGGGAGACCTATGTCCAGCAGTGGACGAGTGTGGGTTGCTGATGATGATAGAATTGTGTGTCTAGAGATTATATGATAGAAGTCTTAAGTGCTAAGTTTAAGACTAAAAATAAAACGAAAACAAAATCTAATTATCTTTATTGTAATTTAACACCATTTTGCACAACTTTGCCTCTAGGTCGACCGTCTATTAAGTTTCTCAAGTACCACTGTAAGTGGTATCCAAGGGTAGACAAAGACCAAACGCTTAACAAGATGACAGGCAACATGAGGCTACCCGTGGCAGCTGCTAGTACATCATAGGGCCAAATACCCATATCGATGTATCTCGTGTAAAATGTCCTGAAAAAAAAACAATTATTAAAAAAAAATCTAAGAATTTAAAAAAAAATTCTCGCACTAACTTTATTTTTATGCAATAGGTGGCAAACGAGTAGATGAATCACCTGATGGTAAGCGATTGCCGTAGACACCAACACCAGTACACTCACATTGGGCCTCCGGTACCCTCACAGCGCCATCTATTGGTTCACCTCTGAATTACGGTCCGGAAGCGAAGTGAGGGCGGGTCACTAGTCTAGTTCATAAAAACGTAGTTATACTCACGATATCAAATAAACTATATTAAAAACGTGAAGATGTATCCAACTAGCTTTATTCTTCTTTAGTACGTCTTTTGGCAAGAAGACTAGCTCCCATAGTGCATACACCAATACTAGGCCATGTACTATGAAATTGACTTTTTGAGAAACGGCCACTTTTAGGGTTTTCTTGAAGACTAGTTCTTGGTCGTAGAAGTATACGATCCAGAACATTTGGACCCCCTGAAAAAAGAAAATGTTATATACAGGTGTATCTGTGAACATTTACATCCCTTTAACCACGTGTTTTACCAACCATTCCGAACAACATTTGTTCTATGACTTTTTGAAATCGCAATAAAAATTTTCATCTTTCCATACAAAGTCGGTCAGTGACTTAGTTTTGTATGGGGCGTCGAAAATTTTTCGAAGAATTTGGAAAACTTGCTGAACAAATGTGTTCAAAAGGTTGATAGAACATGTGGTTAAAGGGATGTAAATGTTCAGAGATACACCTGTATAGGTTGTATTGTACAGACATCTATTATAATATCCCTTAACTAATCTGGTTTTAATAATGTGTAGTAACTGACAGATGCAAATGTGAAGTTTCTATAAATTTTTGACATTTGCATCTGTCAAATTGAGTGATAATGTATGGGGATGACACATTGACATGTGTCAGTTTACTACACATGATTATGAACCAGAGTATAGGTGTTCTTACAACCAGAACAACATTTTTGTACGACATTCGGAATTTAGTCGAATTTTTTTTTACTTCTCATACAAAATGACCAAGTCACTAGACTGATTTTATACGAAAAGTTAAAAAGTCATTGACCTAATGTTGTTCAGAATGGTTAGTAGAACACGTGGTTAAAGGGACGTAATTTTTTACAGATACATTCTGTATAAGTTGCTTGTATCAGTCTATTTACTGTCTCACTGCAGGGCAAAGGCCTCCATCATAGAAATCAAGTCATCGCTACTTTTAGGATTAGGCTTAATCACCACGCTTGTCTAATGCAGAGCGGTGATCATACATACTTTTGCCCTACTTGGAAATCGAACCTGAGACCTCAATATCATGGCATGGTACAAACCACTAGCCAAAAGGGTTGTTTTAAAAAAAATAGGTGGCAGACCAGCAGACGGATTGCCGCCGCCCGACTGTACAGACCGCGAGACATCAGCCTACCACAACCTGCCTTTCCTCAATCGATATTCGATACAGTGTTTGGCAGAAAGATGAGAATCGATTAAAGAAATTTGACAGTTTTGTATACTTCGATGTTTGGCTGTACAATACTTACACAGACAACTGGAAAAATGATACCAGAGAAAAAGATATGCCTATATCTTTTTAAAGCTGCGGGGATGATTTTATCTTTTCCCAAAAGAGAAGTTACATCCATCATGAGAGCTGCTGAAGCGTAGACTAACTGAAAAATCTGAAACGTGAAAAAACTATGAATATACTCTGATTCATAATCATGTAAAGTAAAATGACAGATGTCAATGTGTCATCCCCATACATTATCACTCAATTTAACACATGCAAAATGTCAAAATGCATAGAAACTTGTCATTTTCATCTGTCAGTTTACTTTACATGATTATGAATCAGAGTATAGACATAGGTACTGTATCTATTCAAATCAAGTAATATTTAATTTCCTAAACTAGTGTTTAGGAAATTAAAAATTACTTGATTTTAATATTACTTGCGGGCAAAAGCTAGTGCTTTTGCCCGCGACTTTGCTCGCCCCCCTTCTCTAAAAGGGGGGGTTAGAAAGGGGCAAAAAGTAGCCTGCAACTATCTCCACTTAAAAATCACGTTAATTCGTCGCTCCGTTCTGCCGTGAAAGAAAAACAAACATGCAAACAGACAGACACACTTTTCCATTTATAATATTCATCATCATCATCATTTCGGCCGATAAGACGTCCACTGCTAGACATAGGCCTCTCCCAAAGTTCTCCACACAGATCGGTCCTGTGCCACCCGCATCCAATTTTTATATTTTTTTTTTTTTAGGAAGGAGTTCGATTGATGTGGAACTGCCCGAGCGCGAGTTGCTTATGCTGTGGTGTTTCACGCCCCATTTGGGGAGAAGTGACATTGAGATGGGCTAAAGACACAGACTTTGTAGGGAGTGAAGAAACGCACCGGGGAAAGAGCCCTTAGCAAGTACCTGGTGAGCGTCTCCCAAGATTCGGTCCGTAATGCCGAGACGGTAGGAAGGACCATGGGCTGGTGGAGGGACCTGTGTCTTTAGCCTGAGCAGAGTCTAATGTTCTTACCACGTTCCAAACAGTACAAAACCGAGGTCCCAGGTCCTTGAACCTCCTCAAATCCGGGTTTCCCTTGGAATATTTCTCTAGAAGGCTGTGCATGTCTGCGAGAGGAACTGTGAGGCAGTACAGCATCAGAAGATGGCCTCCGATGCGGCAGTAGGTGGGAGTACTCATGGCTGGAAAGAAAGAGATTTTTAGGGCTTTTTTTTAAATACATAAAAAGTAAAAAAAAATTAAAGTATCAGCCTATACAAGGTGCATAATCTGTGAATATTTACCTCCCTTTAATCCCAAATTTCCAAAGTGTCATTTATTTATTTAAGTAAGGTATGCAAACAGATCACATTCACAGTCAATGAAGTCATCACATTCAAATTAAAAATTAATAAGCTAGACAGTAATCCTAAAATAGCATACACAGCATGGTCAAAATACAGGGTGGTCTAACTAGTGACGTCAATAATTTTTTTTTAGATTCCTCACTCCTAGGGGTATTCAAAAATACCCCATGTATGTTCAGCGATTTTTTGTAGTTTTCGAGTTATAATTTTTTTAAAGGTTTTTTTCAAGTTTTCTGCCAGCGAGGCTTAAAAAAGTCATAACTTTTTTTTTATTGGCTATTTTGTAATTCTTTTTTTATGACATGATTTTCTAGAATGTTATTCATAATAAAAAAAATATTTGGCTTCCTAAAACCACTTAATGTTACCCAAAAAAGGCCTTGAAAGTTAGGATTTTAGTTTTCAGTAGGATTTACTCAAACATTCAACTTCAAATTAAAAATACAAAGAGGAGTTTCCATAGCTTCGAAGTAAGTTTAAAAACTTCACAAGGTCCTAAACTATCGATATCATGAAAAAAAAAATACTACTTAATGGGCCTTTTTTTGAAGTTAAGTTCTCGACCTCCGAACGCAGATAGGCTCGATTGAAGGATTTACTCAAACATTTAACTTCAATTTAAAGTACAAAAAGGAGTTTTAATAGCTTCGGATTAAGTTTAGATTTAGTTAAAAATTGCCTTATTGAGTTTCATACATTTTCAGAATATCTGCGTTCGGAGGTCGATAACTTCAAAAAAAGGCCCATTAAGTAGTATTTTTTTTTCATGATATCGATAGTTTAGGACCCTGTGAAGTTTTTAAACTTACTTCGAAGCTATGGAAACTCCTCTTTGTATTTTTAATTTGAAGTTGAATGTTTGAGTAAATCCTATTGAAAACTAAAATCCTAACTTTCAAGGCCTTTTTTGGGTAACATTAAGTGGTTTTAGGAAGCGAAATATTTTTTTTATTATGAATTACATTCTAGAAAATCATGTCATAAAAAAAGAATTTTAAAATAGCCAATAAAAAAAAGTTATGACTGTTTTAAGCCTCGCTGGCAGAATACTTTAAAAAAACCTTTAAAAAATTATAACTCGAAAACTACAAAAAATCGCTGAACATACATGGGATATTTTTGGATACCCCCAGGTGTGAGGAAACTAAAAAAAAATTATTGACGTCACTAAAAACCACCCATGTATGTATAAATTAGCTACTTACTAAGTTATATTACAAGTAGGTTAAAATTAGGGCACCTGGATCAAAAAAGATCCAGGCGCACCTAATTTTAACCAGTTTTTATTATATTAATCATTATTCTATTTTTCAAGTTTTCAATCGTTCAAGTTTTCAACTTAATAAGTTTCAGCTATGTACCATAATTATCAGCTTTTCAGTACCTATTCATTTATTCATGTTTTTTATATTTCACTATTCAAGGATCCTAATTGAGTAAATAAGTAGTGATAATTTTATCACTTTTCTATTAAGTAAGTATTCATATTTTCTAACTTACCTATATTATTACATAGTTTTACTGGAAATTTGTAGGTATGCGCTTATTCATGCGATAATAACAGATAAAAAAATAAAACCATTATTCAGTAATCATTTTTACGTTTAATGGCAAAACTATAATACTTTTTTATGAATTTTACTTAACAAATCTCTCGCACATTTGTATATTTCGTCAGAAAACCTATTTTCGACCACATGCTGTGCACAAATGCTTGCTTTACAATTACATACATTATTTTTCATCTCTTCTACTTCAAATATTTGCAGTCTTATAACTTTAGATTGTGGATTACTTTTTCGTGGTTTCTTTACATATGAGAAATAAATATCTTCTGAACGCCTTTTAACTGGAACCTTCTCGCCGTCGGTGTCGGGGTTGCTATTCACTCGTTCATCTATCTCAAAAGGCTGTTGCTCTTGCTCGAAGTAGTTGATCACATTTTGACGGAGCAGTTGACTTGCTGGTATCGGTGAGTAGCTGCTGAACATTCTATCATTCGATTCCTGAAAATGAACATAATTTGTAATGAGACTTAATATTCAATAATACGGATTAAATAATTTAAAAATGGATAGTAGACTTACCTCCATCGTTTTAGTGAAATGGTTACAAAGCTGAGAGATGTATCTGTCAGTATAAAAGTTCTTATCAGAATGCATTCGATTTAATCGAACGTCGCTTTTATAAAGATACCAATCGAGTGCTTTTTGTCTTTAAGGTTCGAAATAGATTTTTTTTTCAATCTGATAAGTCGGAGAATAGCACATGAAGTTATACCATTGGAAAATAACCTTTATGTCTGAAGGGTAAGGTGCATAAACAACCTGACGCGTCGTTGACTGTACCTGCCTACGTTTATTGTCACTTAAATGTTACAGTTAACTGAAACCTAGATAGTTCCCTATTTAAACGAATAAAAGCGTTAATGTGCTAGGATTAGAACTGTTTTTTCTGTCTTGAGTAAACAAAACCATTATTGATTGTGTTTGCTCTTCGAGAAATCATAATATGCAGTGTAAAAAAAATTAGGACACATTCCAGTGAGTCGATCGATATTTTCCATTACGTCTAAATGCTACCTTATAACAAAGAACTTATGCATTATTTTTGTTATTGAAATGTAACACGACTTAAGACTTATTGCTTATGTGCGTTGTCTAAAACTCATTTATCTGCACCATATAGGCTGGATGGACTTTGAGCCTATAAAATTGTACGTTGCATTTTCGCCATATTTAAATTTTCTGTAAAAGGAAAGAGTACCACGTGAATAATCTGTATTTAAACCGGGATCCGGGAACCTAGCGCTTAAGAAGACTTTCCGATCCAGTCTAGTAAACTCTCCGAGAATTCAACTCTAAAAATGTAAGTAGTACATTAAATTTTAACATTAATGTTTTTTTATCTTACAGTTGGCAGACGAGCAGACGAATCATCTGATAGTAAGCGATTGCTACTGTTCATGAGTACCCTCAACACCAGATTGGGCTGCCGGTACCCTCACTCGTTTGACGTAACACAGCGCAGGCACTACCTACTTTACATCCGTTTTCTGTAAGGCAGTGGTATCACCCAGTCGAGCTGGACCATTCATGCCCAAGCGTGGCTATCCTGCTGTAAACAACCTACCTTAATGTGATAGGTGGCAGACGAGCAAACGGATCACCTGATGGTAAGCAGTTACCGCCATCCATGAACATCTGCAACACTTGTGGAGTCACAAGCGTGCTGCCAACATTTTATGCCATTGTACAGTCAGCATCATAAGTAGCTCAATACTTTAGTATCATATCGAAGTAACTGTTTAGTAAATTTTTAAGAGCTACAAACAAAATGTTACTTTGACATGGTACTAAAGAGCTCAGATACTTGCGATGCCGACCATACTTATAAAAATATTATGCTTTCCTCCTTTTTAAAGTCGGTTAAATATTATCTAGTCACCTATTCATTGATTGTTCTTTATTTACAGGTCTGAACTTTTGGCCAACGATCTCTTTCTATCGAGTGAAGACTCTGAGGTCGAGACGAAACCGCAAGAAAAAAATATGAAGCGTAAAGCCAGCAAGCCGAAGGAGGTTTCAACTTCGAAGAAGTCGAAGACGGTGATCAATCCGATTACTCCGCCAGCTCGAATCACGTCCCAAGATTTGTTCGGCCAAGATAGCGATGACGAACCTAAGTCTGAGCCATCACAGGGTTGCAGTAAAACTGGTAAAGCAATACCTCCGCTATATTCATATTATACTAAAAGAGAGTCAAAGGGATATTCGAGACAAATAAGTGAAACAAAAAAAGGCAAATATTACGTTGAATTAAAGATTTATGATGCTGAAGAAATTAAGAAAATACAGCCTATGAACAGATGGCGCCATTCTATTATTACTATTAAGACTCAAGTTAACGATGATCACAATTCTTGGCGCTATGTGAAAGACTTTGTTAAAGCGACTCATGCTGATTTCAAAAATTGTCCAGTTGCACTGCTAGGCCTATATGACAGTTAATCTTAAACTGAACTGACCCATATATTCTACTACTATAATTACTATCTATAATTAATTTTGCATTGTACCTATTCTTGTATTCTATATATAACCTATCTTTTTAACCTACTTTTGTTGCCCTAGTTTTATGTTAAATATCTATAAAATAACATTACCTACTTTTAGATTTAATTGATATACTTACTAACTTGTTTGTTTATATAATATTAATAAAGAACGTATGAAATTTCAGTACTTGTTTCTTTTCACAGCTCAGAGGCACTTGAACAATGTATCAAGATCTCAAGAAATAAGAAATTGTTACAAATGTAAAATGCAAATACCAGAAAATCTCTATCAATATCATAAAAGAACGAACATACATAAAGCTAATTGTTTATTGAATACTCAGTTCGCTAATATTAATATAATAGCGACTGCATTCAAAAACCGAATAATAACATACCGATTGAATGTTGCTCAGGAAGACGAGTACCTCTATCCAGAGGCGTTCCTGAGTGACAACCAGTCAAATGTAATGAAATTGATTAATATGGCATTAAATGAACACAATTGTATTAAATTAAATTTTGAATTATTTGCCTATTTTATATTACCTAAGTCAAGTGAAAAACAATTGAAGTCGTTTAATACCAAATACGATATTGTTTTTAAGAGCACAGATTTAAATGAATTATTAGTAAAAGTAATGAATACATTGAGTTTTAAGTTAACTGAATTTCAACACTGCCAGTCTGGTTGGACTTTAGTTTCAACGAGTCATCTTGAAATAAATATAAATAAATATTCACCAATGCGAGGTGGGTCTTACATAGATCTACCGTCAACTATTAAGAATTCTAAAAGTTGTTTAAATGTGAAAAATAAAGATAAGTGTTGTTTTCTATGGAGTATAGTTGCCGCATTACATCCAAGTAAAACTAACGTATGCAGGCCTAGCTCATATCCTCATTATTCTTCAGTTTTAAATATTGAAGGTATGAACTTTCCTCCAACATTACATGATATTAAATTATTTGAAAAAAATAATCCAAGCATAAGTGTCAATATTTATGGATTGGAAAATAAATGTATTGTAACTGGACCTCTATATGTAACAAAAAATAAGAGAAAAAATCATTGTAATTTATTGTATATTGAGCAAAAAAATAAAGGACATTATTGTTTAATTAAAGATTTAGTACGACTAGTGAGACGTCAAGTAACTCACTTTAAAGGAAAGGTTTATTTATGTGAGACATGTTTACAATTTTTTAATAATGAAGCTAGATATAAATCTCATAATTGTTCTAAATCATTATCGATATTACCTGAAAAGAACACTACATTACAATTTAAGCATTTCGAAAGACAGCAAAAAATTAATTTCATTATTTACGCTGATTTCGAATGTCTGTTGATTGACTGTCATGATGAAAATAACTGTGCGAATACTCAGAAGTTAAAAATACATCAACCTTCATGCTTTGCATATTATATTTGTTGCTCACATAACGATAAATTAAACAAGTATGTTACATATCGAGGCAAAGATTGTGTTCAAAAATTTGTAAAATGTTTAATTAAAGATGTCACACGTTTACATAAAATTCTAACAAACAAAAAGTCAATGACTCCGCTAACAGCTGAGCAGGAGACGCAATATCGCAACGCGACAAAGTGTCATATTTGTAAACAATTATTAATCAATGATAAAGTTCGAGATCATGATCATATTACATCTGAGTACCGCGGACCGGCGCACTCTCATTGTAATTTGATATACAGAGTTTGCCCATTCATTCCAGTTGTCTTTCATAATCTGTCTGGATATGATTCACATTTATTTATCGAAGAGTTGGCGAAATATGAAGGCCCCATTAAAATTATTCCGAAAACTAAAGAAAAGTATCTGTCCATAACAAAAGTGATAAATACAAAAAAGTATAGTCACCCTATTCAAATAAAGTTTATTGATTCCTTTCAGTTTCTTAGTTCTGGTCTAGATGCATTAAGTAAAAGTTTATCAAAAAATGACTTTTTGAATTTATCTCGCGAGTTTACAGACTCTAAGGAAATAGATTTATTACAAAAAAAAGGCATTTATCCCTATGATTATGTAGATTCTTGGTGTAAATTTGATGAAACAGAACTCCCTCCAAAGGATTACTTCTATAATAGTTTGCACAAGAAACATATAAGTGATGACGAATATGTACATGCGCAAACTGTTTGGAGGATTTTTAATATAAAATCCCTCGGTGAATACACAGATTTATATTTAAAATGTGACGTACTTTTATTATGTGATATATTTGAAAAATTTAGAAATACAAGTTTAAAATACTATAAGTTAGATCCAGCGTATTATGTCACCGCACCCAGTTTAAGTTGGGACGCAATGCTTTTACACACTGGTACTAAACTTGAATTAATTAGCGATTTAGCAATATACGAATTATTAGAAAAAGGAATTCGTGGTGGATTAGCACAGTGCTCGCTCCGACACGCTGAAGCAAATAACAAATACTGTCCTTATTTCAACGATTTAGAACGTAGTAGTTATTTGGTATACCTTGATTGTAACAATCTTTACGGTTATGCAATGACTAAAAAGCTTCCTATTTCAGAGTTCGAGTTTTTATGTCAAGATGAAATTAATAATTTTGATGTAAAGAAAGTTTCGAATGATGATGATTATGGTTTTATATTAGAAGTTGACTTAAGTTATCCGAATTATTTACATAAAAAACATAAAGATTTACCATTTGCCGTAGAAAAAATTGTTCCGCCTTATGGAAAAACACCAAAACTCATTGCAAATCTTTATGACAAATATAATTACGTGATTCATTATACACACTTAAAGGAGTGTTTAAAACATGGTTTGATTTTAAAAAAAGTACATTGTATTCTCAGATTCAGACAAGAAAGTTTTCTTAAAAAATATATTGATCTCAATACTACTCTTCGCCAAGAGGCCAAAACAACATTTGAGAAAGATTTTTTTAAATTATTAAATAATGCAATATTCGGTAAAACTATCGAGAATAAACGGAAACAAGCAAACGTTAAATTAGTGACAAAGTGGAGAGACACTAATAATAAAACCAATAAACATCTTTGTGCAGATAAACTCATAACAAGACCTAATTTAAAAAGTGTATCAATATTTTCTGAAAATTTAATCGCTGTGGAATTAAATCATGATAAAATTATGCTAGACAGACCGATTTATATTGGCTTTACTGTTTTAGAATATTCTAAGCAACATTTGTACCAATTTCATTATGACTTTATAAAAGATAAATATAAAGATGATGCAAAGCTGTGTTATACGGATACCGATAGTTTATTATATCTGATATACACAGATGACTTCTATCGGGATATGCTGGATGAGATCAATAAATTTGACACCAGCAATTTTACAATAGATAACCCGTATCAAATCCCCCAATGTAATGCTAAAATTCCAGGACTGTTTAAAGATGAAATGGGTGGAGATATAATTACCGAATTCATAGGCCTGAGAGCTAAATTATATTGTATAGACAGTGTAAAAACTCAGATTAAAAAAGCTAAAGGTATATCCAAACCTATAACAAATGAACTGAAATTAGATGATTATAAAAATTCATTGCTGACTAATGACATACTCAGATGTAAAATGAATATGATAAAATCCATCAAACATATTTTGTTTTCTCAACAAATAGATAAAAAAGTTTTAGATAGAAATGATGATAAAGTTCAAATACTACCTGATCACATTCAGACTTTACCTTGGGGTCATTGTGATTCTATCTTTTTGGATTATTCTAGTGACGTGTAAAGTATCATGTTAACTTTAAAAACTAAGTAATGACGATAATTGTAAAAAAACGTGATGGTTATTTTAATTAATAGGTACTAATGAATAATGTATATTTGCTTATAATTAGTCTATGGTTTAGTCATAAGTTTATACTATTTTTGTGTTATATTTCAATAAACTTTTATATTAATAACACTCTTTGTTATTTATCACCCAAATTTAAAATAAACCTAAGTACTTATAACATAAATTGAATAACGAGAAAGAAAATACTTACAAGGATTGAGCTCAGTTATGCTACCCAGATCCTGGTAGTTTAATATTTATTATTTTGTATTTAAGATTTCTATAAAGAGACTTTACTTACATGCATCAAGTCCCAACACAAATATTGTTTCATCAACAAACATTTGTGTTGGTGTGGGAATCGAACCCGCGACCCTTACGTCTCAACCGGCGCTCAAACCACTGCTCTAAATGGTTCGTCAATAATATTCTAAGAATGTGTGATTTTTTAAACTGTATATAAAGCCATGATATTATATCTTTATTTTCATTGTCACAATGAAGTTCATCAAACAAGCAGAGTCTTTAGATGTTAAAAATATAAAAACAGAGTATAGTTCACAAATATCTAAACACAGTTCTCTTTTACCTAATACAATACGATGTATAATGTGTGGACCTTCCAATTGTGGAAAAACTAATGTTATGTTAAACTTATTATTACATAAAAATGGTCTTAAATTCAAAAATATATATTTATACTCGAAAACAACTTATCAACCAAAGTATTGTTTCCTAAGACGAGTTATAACCCTAGTTCCTGGTGCGAAATTATTTGTTTACAGTGATAACAAAAATGTCATTTCACCCAGTGAAGCTGAAAAAAGTTCCATAATGATTTTTGATGACGTTGCATGTGAAAATCAAAAAAATATGCGTGATTATTTTGCTATGGGAAGGCATAGACAAATAGATTGCTTTTATTTATCACAAACATATTCGAAAATACCTAAACAGTTAATACGTGACAATGTTAATCTTCTAGTAATTTTTAAACAAGACGACACAAATTTGAAACATATCTATAATGAGCATGTGAATACTGATATAATCTGGCTCGAATTTAAAAAGCTTTGTTCAACTATTTGGCTGAATCGATTTAGTTTTTTAACAATACATAAAGATTGTGATTTAAATAAAGGAAGATACAGACAAGGCTTTGATACATATATTTATTTTTAGAATGAGATAATGTATATATTGATGCGATGCTCAAAAAAATGGTAATAGTGTCCAAATATCAGCAAACAGTGGTTGGATAGTGAGTACAAATAATGGATACAGAAATAAAAAAACAACTTATTAAATCAGTAAACAATATAAAGGACAAAATAAAAGAAATTCAAAGTGAAGAAGATACTGCTAATTTTAAATTAAAAAAAGTATTCAAACCGATCACAGATAATTTAGAAACAATAATAAAAGCCAATGGCAAAGAAAAACCAACCCTCAATGTATCTATAGACATGGGTAATCATGACATAGGAGAAGGTGGAAACTCTTCTTTAGACTATGAAAACTTTACCAAGAACGTACAGGCAGATTCAAATGATAGCTTAGAATACTATGATTATACTGATGATGATGATGATAACAGCCCATATAAAAGTTTAAATGATACGCTTATGTCACTTGATAAGGAAGAAGTAATTGACATTTATAATAATAGTAATATAAATGTGCCATTTGGGATACACAGTGAAAACAAAAATTTGATGATAGGAAAGTCCAAAGTATCATTTTCTTCTACCAGTAATGCATCACAAGCGAACAAAAATTATGTTGTGACCATTGGTGATAGACGTTATGAATTGACACCAGGTCTAAAAGAACTACTCATGCACAAAAAGCCTAATCTCAAAATTATAAATGAAAAAGACAAAACAATGTATAAAGACATACTTGAACATACAAATGCTCATAAACGAAATTTCGATCCGAACGGTCAATTGAAAGGTGACAAAGGTTTAAAATATCGACAAATCATAAAACCATTGTTCTCATCGCAGTATGAAATTTCAAATACAACAAAAAGGGGTGGTAGTTACATACCAAAGTATAAAAAATATAAAAATAATACAGACTACATATTCTGGGATGATCCCAACGAACTGATTGAAAGGCTTAAACTGTTAATTGCTTCAAAGAATGCTGGCAACACCAACCATGATAATGAAATATTGTCAATAATTGAAGAACTAACGGAAGCTGGCATTATAAGAGAATAAAATACTTAGCATTACATATAAATGGTTAGTAACAAAAAGAACACAGATCATGAATGTTGATTATGAGGTTGAGGTCACACAAAAGCAAAATGCTCGTAACGATGTAAATGTGAAAAGTAGGACTGTGGCATTATCTAGTGCATCCTTATCTTCCTCTAGCTATGACAAAGAATGTGAAAATCAATCAAAAATTATAAAAGAATTGGTGAATTTGAACAAGTTAATTGAAAATTTAGCACAAAGAATAAATAAAGTTGAAAAAATCGTTAATATAAGCGACATCGCAGGCAAATTAAACAGGCATTATGAGCAAAGCAGACGTCGTAAATGAAATCTGTAAAATTGCGAGGGTTAATTTTCCGAGAAGAAGTGTCCTACTTAAAGATATAGATGACCTTTGGCAGGCAGATTTAATAGATATGCAAGCGATGTCAAAAGTGAATAACGGTAATAAATATATACTGGCAGTTATTGATTGTTTCTCAAAATTTGCTTGGGCTATTGGATTAAAACAAAAGAACAAACAGCATGTCTGCCAAGCCTTCAAGAAATTATTAAGAAGCGGGCGTATTCCAAAAAATCTGCAGACCGATCTTGGAAAAGAATTTTATAATGACCAATTCAAAAGCATTATGAATAAGGCCAATATAAATCATTATTCCACATATTCAACCAAAAAGGCTTCAATCGTTGAAAGATTCATTAGAACTTTAAAAAGTAAACTTTACAAACAATTTTACTTAAATGGGAATTACAAATGGAATAATGGAACGCTGAAAACACAAATTGATGAGTACAATAATACTAAACATAAAACTGTCGGTCAACCTCCAGCAACGATTTCACATGATAATAAAGCAAGAGTAATACAAAGGTACATGAAACAGGCAATTTCTAAAAATATAAAAAATACAAAAAAGTTTCATATCGGTGATTATGTTAGAATAAGCAAGCATAAAGCTTGTTTTGATAAGGGTTATACGCCCAATTGGTCCACAGAAATATTTAAGATTACGAAAGTACAAGAAACTAGGCCTACAACCTATTTATTAGAAGACTCTAAATCTCGTCCAATACTAGGAGCGTTTTATGCACAGGAACTTCAAAAAACCAAACATCATGATGTTTATTTAGTTGAAAAAGTTTTAAAACGAAAAAGAAACACTGTATATGTTAAATGGCTAGGTCTCCCCGCAAGCGAGAACAGTTGGATTGACAAATCAAATGTGTTATAAATGCAAGATACGCATGTTTCTAATCATGTAACTATTTAAGTCAGTACTCATTATTTTCTCCTCATTTCTGATCAGTTCTTTAAACGATATAGACCATTGCCAAGCCAACATTATTGTTTTAAAGTTTAGTAAAATGAAAAAAAAAACGATCTAGTCAGTTTATTGACGAAGAAAGTGCAAGAGAATTTTCAAATAATAAAAAAAAACAAAATGATACACCTGCAAAGTCAAGTTTTAAAAAAACTTTTAAGAATGTTGTTTCACGTACCAAAAAACATATTAAGAACATGAAGCCTAAGTGTAAAAAAGCTTTGATGGAATTAGCGTATGCCGCAGCCCAAGAGTTAACATCTGACTCGTCAATTGACTTGCCAAGAATCATACCTGTACCAAAAACTGGTGGATTTCTTCCTTTAGTACCCATTTTTGCTGGCTTATCTGCTGCGGGTAGTTTAGTTGGGGGAGCTGCGGGAATCGCAAAGGCGGTGAATGCATATAAAATAGCTAAAAAACAACTGTCAGAAATGGAAAGGCATAATAAACAAATGGAAGCTGTGTGTATTGGCAAAGGATTACATCTGAAGCCGTACAAAAACGGACTAGGAATTTACATCAACAAGAAAAAAAACTAAACACTAGGCTACCCAAAAGAGCTTTAACAAATATTGACATAATGAACTTTTCGTATGATATCCCTTTTTTCCGAGGTGTATTTATGAGAGATGAACTACCACATAAACCTTACCAAATAGAATGTGGTGTCGTCAATCTTGACAGTTCTAAAAACTCTGGAACTCATTGGGTAGCCTATGCAAAATTAAATCATTACATAGAATATTTTGATAGTTACGGTAACTTAAAACCACCAAAAGAGTTACTGAAATATTTAGGATCAAACATGCAATATAACTATGATAATTTACAAAGAAATAATTTATACAACTGCGGGCATTTATGTTTAAAGTTTTTAAAGTCATTTTGGAAAAAAAATAGAGGAAATTTGACGAATCTAGGTGTAGATGGAATATAATATATATAAGCAATAGCAAGAGTGCATAAGCACATTCCTTGACTATCCATCCCAGAAGCTAGATTCATTTTATTTACGCTATACTTTCATCTATTTTTGGTCTTAGAAAAAAATCATGATCATTTATAATAAAAACCCAACTACAAAAGACAAACGTGATATTTCACATTGCACGTTGAAAGAAGTCGGACGTCGCAGTGTTGGCAAAACTAAAAAAATTACTAAAGAAAATAAAATATTCTTAAAAAATCTTGGATATAAATTACAAAATGTTGCAAATCACAGATCTACCACATTACGATAATTCGATTGAGAGCCACGAAATTCATAGTTACAATCCATATAGTAACAGCTTTAAAGACAATGACGAAATAAGAATACCTATTCACCAACAAGATACATATGTACTTCCTTCTGGCAGCTCTATCTATATAGAAGGCTACGCACACGTAATTGGTAAAGACCCTGCAGTGAAAAAAGAAATTAATTTTATCAATAACCCACTCTTATATCTGTTTCAAGATATTCGATATGAATTGAATGGTGTTGAAATAGATCGTATAAAGAACGCAGGAATTACTACAACGATTAAATCTTATGTCTCTATGAATGAAGGTGAAAATAAAGCCGCAGCAGTATGGGGATGGAATTTAAACGGTACAAAAGTAAAAGAGAATCATATTAGTGCTGTTATACCCTTAAATAAAATATTGGGTTTTGCTGAAGATTATAAGAAAATAATTATCAATTGTAGGCATGAACTTATATTACATAGAAGCAGCTCGGTTTCAAACTGTGTTATTTTAGATAACGGTGATAAAATACAAATAGAAATCCAAAAACTTCAATGGCGTGTCCCTCATATAAAAGTTGCTGATCGCAATAAATTGATGCTACTTAAGCATTTAGAAAAAGATCGCCCTATTCAATTAACGTTTAGAAATTGGGACCTATACGATTATCCCTTATTACCAAAAACTACTAAGCATTCATGGTCAGTCAAAACTGCTTCTCAGTTAGAAAAACCAAGATACGTAATTTTTGGTTTACAAACCGATAGAAAATTTAATAATGCTAAAAGTTCATCTATGTTCGATCATTGCAAAGTTACCAATCTAAAATTATTTTTAAATTCACAATATTTTCCATATGACTCACTTAATCTTAAATTTGATGAAAGTAAATTCGGTATATTATACGAGATGTACGCTAACTTTCGTCAGTCGTATTATAACGCTGGGGTCGATCCGTTGCTTGATTTGGTTCAGTTTAAGACAAAGGCTCCGTTGTTCGTAATCGACTGCTCAAGACAAAACGACTCAATCAAAACTGGTCCTGTTGATGTCCGGATAGAAATAGAATGTTCTGAGCAGATACCAGATAATACAACTGCTTATTGCCTGATAATAAATGATAGGCTTTTTGAATATAAACCTCTCAGTAACATCGTAAGAAAACTATCATGATTGCGATCGTGGATGTACAAGGTTTCAAGAACGAACAAAACCAGTTCATTCCAAAAGAAATAGCAGTCTTATGTGATAGGCGTGTATATGTTCTGTTAATAAAACCACCGTATCCATTTTATGATTTAACAAAAAAAGAACGATTACAAGTAGCCTGGTTAGAAAAAAATAGAGGATTATTGTGGAATGAAGGAATAACGCCATACTTTAATTATAAAAACCAATTATGTGATTTTTTAAGCAATAAGTGTATATTAACTAAAGGATGTGAAAAAGTTATATGGTTAAAAGAAATGTTTGATAATAATATTACAGTGTATAACTTAGAAGATAGAAATTGTCCTAGTTTAGTTACATTGTATGACCAATATTCAAGTTCTTCCAATATTTTAAGTTGTGTATATCATGAAAAAATATGTGCTTTGAAAAATGTGTTCTGCTTGAATATGTGGTGTAGAGAAAATGGTATTTTGAATACCGTGAGTATGTAAATGAATTTTAATAATAATAAATTATTGTACCTAATAAAAAACGTGTTTTATTTCCTGTGTTTATTTTAAGAGTAAACATAAAACAGTTTACATTCCTTAAAAGGTAGAATAAAATTATCGAGTAGAAAACTAAAATCAACGAAAGGTGGTAGGTAGGTGTATTAGATTGAATCAAAGAATAGTTGATAACTTGAACGATTGAAAACTTGGAATACATTCAGCTGAATTGATAACCTCTTCCTTTATTAAAGTCTGTTAAAATAGAATAAAGTAATTATGAATGAATGGTTTTATAAAAACTGGTTGAATTAGGTGCGCCTGGATCTTTTTTGATCCAGGTGCCCTAATTTTAACCTACTATTACATACATTTACATAAAAATTAGATGAACATTAAACTTATTAAATTACATAACAAACTATTTGACCCCGAAGTGTCCAAAGTTTTATTTGACCATAAAGTGTCATTTGGCTCCAGTGTCATTGGACTTCAGTGTCATTTGACCTCATTTGCCTTTAACCACGTGTTCCACCAACCATTTCGAACAAAATTTGTTCTACGACTTTTCGAAATTCGTCGAAAATTACCATGTCACGTGATCGACTTTGTATGTAAAGTTGAAATTTTTTATGCGATGTTCTAAAAGAGCCGTAAAAACCAAACACAGGTGTTTCACTGTATGACTGTTACTAGAATGATTGCAGCTGTCGAATGCTTATCTATGATCGGCTGATATTGGCAAAGATACAGTCTCATAAAGATAGTATAGGTACCTAATATTAATTTTGATGATTCATATTAATATAGTTCAATACTCAATACTCAGTGCTTTATTTGAACGACAATGATTTACTCAATGTTTAATTTCAGGTCGACAAAAGATGGCCGGTCAAATTAGATCTAACAATTACCTTTGATGAAAATATAATAATAATCGTCACCTGGTACTCATAGTACAGGGGTTGCCCTAGTTTGGAGATCGGGTTGATTGGTGTGATTGTCTGGCGTATTTATTTATTATTAATTTTTATTATATGTATAGATTAGGTATTTATTTATATGAAATCACTAGCGGCCGCCCGCGACTTCGTCCGCGTGGAAAAGTAATGTTATTTAGCCTATAGCCTTCCTCGATAAATGGACTATCCAACAAAAAAAGAATTATTCAAATCGCACCAGTAGTTTCGGAGATTAGCGCGTTCAAACAAACTCTTCAGCTTTATTATATTAGTATAGATAGCTTCTTACTGAACCGGAGTAGATGGAAAAAGGGTAAAGGGGCCTTTGTCCTGCAGTGGGACATTACGGGCTCATGATAATAATAATGCAGCTTCTTAAGTAAGAATATTTTTACATTATGATAGAGCGGGAATATCTCAATATAGCACTTGGAGTCAGGGCCTAAAACTAGTTCAAAACACGCTTTAATCTGAAATGTTGATGTTCATTACACTTAGAACATTATTTTTTTGTTAAATAGAATTTAGTGCACCTACTTTTAATCGGACTTAATTATTTTTGTACCTATGATTACGAAATAATAATTTATTTCGTTACGTTATGTACGTTTCGTATCTATACTTCTATACTAATATAATAAAGCTGAAGAGTTTGTTTGTTTGTTTGTTTGTTTGAACGCGCTAATCTCCGAAACTACTAGTGCGATTTGAATAATTCTTTTTTTGTTGGATAGTCCATTTATCGAGGAAGGCTATAGGCTATCAACATAATAATATTAAGGGGGTTGTAAGGGGTTAAAAGGGGGGTAAAAAGTTACTTTTTCACGCGGACGAAGTCGCGGGCGGCCGCTATTAATAATAATTTATATTCTATTCACGATTATTCGGTTTTTGAAATATGCAACTTTTCATACAAAGTCGTATATGACGTGACTTAGTCATTTCGTATGACGAGTCGAAAAAAAATCGATTAATTTCGAAGTCGGGCGCTCGTACGACCGAAATAGAGGAAGGTGTAAGGGAAAGACACGGTACGATATTGCTATGCGCGTAGGTCAACGAACTCGAAACAACGATAAAACATGACACAGTGACAGGACCCATTAAAAAAATGCTACATATATTGTATCGATATCTTTCGGTATTTCTTACACAATTAATAGGTCAGACTGTTTGGAGATAATAGGGAATATTGGAGTCAGTTGTCCGTGTGTTACAACGACACACAAATATACAACCAATTGGGTATTTGACTAATATCGATATAGTAAAAAATATTGATACTCTATCAAAATATTGGTAAATAAGAACCAATGGCCAAAATTTTCTGTGAAAAATATAACGTCTAGCTGGTTTTGTGAGCATTCAAAGTTTCATGGGCAAGTCCATTTTCAAAGCTTAAAATTAAAAAAAAAAAATTATATAATTGAACTACCCGTACATTTTCCACCAACTCTTAGTACCTATATTTACTTAAACGAAACATTTGATATAGCTACCGAACAAAATTTACTAGACGCGCACACAGAAGTTTGAGTTGTGACGTCACAACTCATTAGCCATTTGTATAGAGCGTTTTTGGGCTTGCCCAAAATATGTGCTCTTAAAGTTGTGATATCTTAGGTAATTCAAATGAGAATCAAGTGATTCTTTCAACGATGTTTCTTAAATTAGGGCGTCTTTTAAATCACATAAAAAAAAATGTCAAATACCGATTTTTTTTTTATGTGATAGGTAGCAGGCGAGCAGGCGGAACACCTGATGGTAAGCAATTGCCGCCGCCCATGAACACATGCAACAAGTGCGCTGCTAACCTTTTATCCCCTTCCCCCGATGGGCCTCCGGTGCCCTCACTCACTCGGGGAAACACAGCACAGGAGCTGCTTCATGCCGGTTTTCTGTGAGGCAGTGGTATCACTCTGGTCGAGCCGACCCATTCATGCCGAAGCAATAAGGCTCTCCCACAATTTCTACGATTGCATAGACAGTAACACCAGTAGAGTCACAAATGCACTGCCTTTAACACCCTTTCCATAACCCTCACTCACTCTCGTCGACGAAACACAGCACAGGCGCTGCTTCACGCCAATCTTCTGAGAGCCCGTGGTATCACTCCGGTCGAACCAGCCCATTTATGACGAGGCGTGGCTCTCCCACTGTTAAAATGTGATCATCAGCCTAACTCTCACACACCCTGCGAGACACCCATGAGCTGTGAGGCCAAAAGATCACTCTGGTTACTCCGGCCCACTCATGTTGAAGTGAGCTCTCCATACACTTATTATATCCGCTTTTAAAATATCTTAGTTTAATTAAAAAGATAATTTGACTGACCTGCTACACACAACTTGCTCAATACATAAACAACCAAGTACTGATAAGATTAAAATAACTTAAAATGAAAGATGCTATTCATAAAAATCTGTAATCGAAATACACTGGGTAGCAAATAAACCGAGTCACTACCTTACATTACATATGATTTAAAAAATATCAACCTATATATTGCCCCACTGCAGCTCTCCATCATAGAAATCAAGTCATCGCTACTAAGTATGATGGGATTAGGCTTAATCACCACGCTTGCCTAATGCGGATTGGTGATCACAAACCTGAGCTATGACAAGTCAAATTATAACACCCATAGTTTTTGCGTCGGGGGTTAAAAAGTTTCACTGCATCATCATCATCATCATCATCATCAGCCACCCACACTCGCCCACTGCTTGACATAGGTCTCCCCTAATGCACGCCACCGCTCCCCATTTTCAGCCACTCTCATCCAGCCCACACCAGCCAGCCTTCGAATGTCATCATCCCATCTTGTCGCAGGGCGTCCAACACAACGCTTACCGAGTCGCGGTCTCCACTCAAGGACTTTAAAAAGTTTCACTGCTTTGGTAATAATTTAAATGTTCAATTTTGTAAATAAAGTATTTGTGTAGACTACAGAAATATGCCGATTTCCTTTTCCTGTTCTATAGATGTTTATATCAGATGCGAAACTCCACCTACATTTTCCTATTTTTCATAAAATTGGGTCTCTTTACAGTTACTTATTTAGAGAACTAAATAAACGATTGAAAATGTAAGACGTAAGCTTTTATTAAATACTAGTGGCTCAC
Organism: Cnaphalocrocis medinalis; assembly: GCA_014851415.1. Lineage (NCBI taxonomy): Eukaryota > Metazoa > Arthropoda > Insecta > Lepidoptera > Crambidae > Cnaphalocrocis > Cnaphalocrocis medinalis. Next base: position 4,439,626 of record CM026301.1, on the reverse strand, counting down.
TTCGCTTCGAGACCGTAATTCAGAATTGAACCAATAGATGGCGTTGTGTCCAATTACATCGCCCAAGCGTTTCGTGTTTTTGGTTTACGTATAAGCCTTGTCGTTGTCCATAGAAGTTATCTCTTTATAAATAGTATAGATAGAAAATAGAAAAAGAAGATAAGTAAGTTTATATTTCTCTAAAAAATTTCCTAGTGACTCGGTTTATTTGCATTCCAGTAGGTATAATAAAACTGATTGACAAATATTGTTTACTCGTATTGCTGCAAGGCGATTACAGAAACAAAGATGTTTTGACGTAAAAGTGACATTGATTGGGGCATTTAATAGTACGGTCGGTGGGATGTTCCGCAACACAGTAGAGTAATAGGTGCGCTGCCAACCTTCAACCCCCGTCATAAACTACTAACACTTAGTAATTGTCTTATATCGATTATGAATTTTCGTATTCTATGACTAGCGGCCGCCCGCGACTTCGTACGCGTGGATTTACCGTCATATTTTGGACAATCCACACAATATATTTTTATAAATTGTAGCCTATGTGTTATTCTGATGTATAAGTTATATTATTGTAAAGTTTCATTAAAATCCATTTACTTGGATCTAAGTCTGTAATGTTTTATTTTCTTCAAAAATATCATATTTTCGCCACAATCAGTGTAAATAGGTTGGCGGCGCTAGTTTCATTCGGATAGCCCCTTAAGGTGACTGTCAAATAATAAGGGTTTCTCGTCTATTGCCTACCATCAGGTTATCCGTCTGCTCGTCGGCCATCACTAAAAAAAACTCAAACAAACATACTTAGGTACAGACAGCCACACATCAGGTTACCACAACCTGTCAAATTTCCTCAATTGATACTCAACCTTATGTGTATGACAGTAAGATGAGAGTTCAGTGAAGAAATGTGACAGTTTTGTATACCTTGATGTGTGGCTGTACGTACTTATTTAAATAGTCAATGAGACATATAACTTCTTAGAACGACAATTTTACATAGACCTTTCATGACAACTTAAAAAGACCTTAATTCTATCACATTAAGGTGCACATTACTTTAAGCTTTAGGTCTTGTTATATTAGTCAATGAGTGATCTTGATATGGTAGGTATATAACGAGTATTCGGATAGTAGTTAATCCTGTGATGCCAGTTTATTCGGATTTCCACTATATATTGCGAATTTTTTTACTTCATGAAACACTAGCGGCCGTCCTTCGTCCGCGTGGAAAAGTTACTTTTTACCCCTTACAACCCCCTTTTCGCAATAAAAAGTAGCCTATGTCCTTTCTCAGGGTCTAGATCATCTGTATACCAAATTTCATTTAAATCCGTTCAGTAGTTTTGGCGTGAAAGAGTAACAGACAGACAGACAGACAGAGTTACTTTCGCATTTATAATATTAGTATGGAGTATGGATGTACCGGATATCTCTGTGAAAATTTATATCCCTTTTGAAGATCTCTTGGTCGGCTCGACTCAAATGATACCACGTCCTGTATTTTGTCGCGTGAGTGAGGGTACCGAAGGCCCAATTGGGGAGACCAGGACCCAAAAGTACATACATTATTCTCTGGTATTAAATTAATTTTTGATTGACACAGCAGATTTTAATTTTACTTATTTTAATAATCTAAATAACCTAAAACACCGTAAAATTTTGCTCTTTTGTTTTTTTTATTGCACATGCAACAAAAACAAATGTCGAAGCGCTTGCGCGATGTATTCGGCACCCAGCGCCATCTATCGGAAGATTGGAACTAATAGTAAATGAAGTCTAGAAACGGAGTGAGGGCGAGCAACTATAATTTATTTAATGGATAGTCAATTGAATACAAAGTCACCCATTAAGAGGCCAGTTTTATGGTAAAAATGTAAACTGCAGGGCAAAGGCCTCCATTATAGGAATCAAGCCATCGCTACTATGGTGGGATTAGGCTTAATCACCACGCTTGCCTATACCCAAAACTAGAATTCCGAGACCTAAAAAATTCGGAGGGTTCAGGTGGGACTCGAACCCACAACCTTCCACAAACCGGGCAGATATGCTATCCACTTTACACCATCCGAACCATTAAATTTGTGGAAGGTTGTGGGTTCGAGTCCCACCTGAACCCTCCGAGGAACTTTTTAAGTGCAATATTTACCTACTTAAGAATAAATTGCAAAAAATTGCTATACCAAAAAAAAGTTAAATTTTTAAGTAAATATTGCACTTAAAAAATTCGGAGGGTTCAGGTGGGACTCGAACCCACAACCTTCCACAAACCGGGCAGATATGCTATCCACTTTACACCATCCGAACCATTAAATTTGTGGAAGGTTGTGGGTTCGAGTCCCACCTGAACCCTCCGAGGAACTTTTTAAGTGCAATATTTACCTACTTAAGAATAAATTGCAAAAAATTGCTATACCAAAAATAAAAGTTAAATTTTGTTAGTAAGTTTTCAATTGGGTAGTTTTAAAAACAAGATGGCCACACTGCATGCAAGTTTATCTGTCAGTATTACCCGCTCATAGATAGGGATAAGACGTTTGTTGTTGTTAAAAAATAGTGAAGTTACGAGTTTGGAGGAAATAAGGTAAATTATCAATTAAATAATTTTCGACTTTCTCCACTGGCTCAGCGACTCGAAACGAGTCTTGGCCTCCGAAATAAGAGGACACCACTTTGGTCGATCCTGTAACTAAGTACTTGTTGAAGTTTGCGGTGATCATTTTCGAGGACGTCTTTCCAGTGATACCTTGTTTGGCAATACCGTCTTTGCCATAAGGGCACGCGGGGCCCGTGCCCAGGGCCCCCGTTGCCAAGGGGGCCCCGAAGAACCTACAATTTCTCTCACACATTTTTGCTCATAAAAATACTGTATTTGATATACACTTATAATAAATGATTAAATAATAGGTAATAAGCAATTAAACTTATTTTAAAAATTTTTGTAAGTTTAACCCTTAATTGGGCATAGGGAAAATAGTTCCCACCAGATTTTGAACCTTATCCATCAAGACATACGAGCGAAATCCAATGAAATTCTTCAATGACTCATGCCCTATTAGGGATAATTCGCATTTTGCACTTTCCAAAAGGGCCTCCAATTTTTGTGTGCCCAAGGGCCCCGGCCTAGTTTAGGACGGCCCTGTAGGTCGGCCTGCCGGGCGTCGCGGCCTATCGGTCGGCTCTGGTAGGCTTAGGTGGCAACTCACCCAGAAATTTCAAGATATTTTTACTGGTCACTGTTAATATTTTTGTGATGATTATACGTTGGTCTAGTGGTTTAAGTACCGGGCCGTGATCTCGGGGTCCCGGGTTCGATTCCCGGGTCGAGCAAAAGTATGTTACGAATTTTTCGAACATAGCTCGGGTTTGTGATCACCAATCCGCATTAGGCAAGCGTGGTGATTAAGCCTAATCCCATCATAGTAGTGATACCTTGATTTCTATGATGGAGGCCTTCGCCCTGCAGTGGGACAGTATATAGGCTGATACTTTTTAATACTGACTAAACTCTAATAAACGAAAAATTATTGGTTTGGCTAGAATAGTGACTAGCAAAGAAATCTTGAATTTTTTGGGTGATTTTTTTTGGGTGAGTTGCCACCTAAGATCGCTTAGATTCTCTGGCATTGCGGAGAGATGTTGCATCTCTTTGTATCTTTTACCGCCTTTATCCTGGTGAGTGCTCCGAGGAGTTGTTTGAGTTGATACCCGCTGCCAAATTTCACCACCGTACTACACGCCATAAACTGGGATTCCATCCATACCACCTGGATGGTTGGCAATCCTCTACCGTGCGATTCACATGACACTTTCTGCCGCGCACCTCCTCATTGTGGAATCAACTTCCCGCAGCGGTATTTCCAAACCAGTACGACATTCAAATCTTCAAGAAACGAGCCTATACCTTCCTAAAGGGCCGGCAATGCATCCGCACTCCTTCTGGTGTAGCTGATGTCCATGGGCGGCGGTGTTCACTTACCATCAGGTGACACGCTTGCTCGTTTGCCTTCCTATACTATAAAAAAAAGCTTCTTGCGCTTGGGGTCCTAGTGTGATCCCCGGGTCGAGCCAGTAATTTGTCAAATCAAATCCTACCTATAAATTAATAAATGACATGTAATTTATTTACGTATTAGGTATTCATGTATAATTTTAAAACAGGTTTAGAACTGGTGACCACCGCGCTAACTAATTTGGGGTCAATTCTCATTATTTTAAGATGATATTCCTACCGCTAGATCAATGAACTTAAATATATCACTAGCTGTTATAGCTGGAGGCACGAAAGTATAGCGATGACCGTTATTTTGCGCACTTGTAAAAAATAAGACTTTCTATCAAAATTGGTCTCTGCGCACTCAAGGTCATAACTACACTTTCTTGCCTCGGACTATACCCGCGACTTCGTCTGCGTGGAATAGTATAGTAGCATTTTTATTTATTTATTAATTTTCAGCACCCCCTCTTTTAACCATTTAAAACCCCCTTTTTGCAATAAAAAGTGGCCTATGTTCTTTCTCAGAGTCTAGACCATCTGTATACCTAGCAAACTGGATCAAAATTTTAAAAATATTTTAGTTTTTCCTTGATTCATACACCAAACACTACTTATATTCCAAATTTAAGGTTCTAGGTCTGCTAGAAGTGCCTTAGAATTTTGATGATCGGTGAGTCAGTGAGTCAGTCAGTGAGTGACAAAATTAAGAAAATTTGGCCCGTTATAATTCTTAAACTACTGGTTCAAATTTATTGAAATTTGAAATATACCGTGTCTTTACAATGCCTGCATGGTTACTGAAAATTCAGTCTTCTAGTTTTATCCACAACGAAGTTACAGGGGGTCGAAAATGGCTGAAATTGTTGCTGAAGGATGGTACGGCCGTGCCGCTTTTTTGCTCGAATCGTTAAGTAGTATTGGCGTGAAAGAGTAACAGACAGATAGACTAACAGAGTTACTTTCGCATTTGTAATATTAGTGAGAATTAGTCAGCTGGAACTGATCTTCGGTGTCCAATCAGGACTATCGCGTGTGGAACATCCGCTAGATGGCGTACTGTTAGACTGATGTTTAATGTCAACTAGTAGCCCGTCCTCACTTTGTATCGGAACCGTATTCTTTCTGTATTAGTTACTACGACTCATGTTCCGTTACTATTTTTTGTTTCCTCCAAGTTATTTGGAGATAATTTTATTCAATAACCAAACGGGTTTTTATATTTTTATTATAACATAGAGTTTACTAGAAGCCAAAGTCAAAGTCGTTCCGGTTATAGTTTTTGATCTTAGTTAATTACTTACAAACAGGGTGTTTCTGTGAATATTTACATCCGTTAACCACGTGTTCTATCAACCAATTTGACTAATATTTGTTTCGTGTCTAAGAAATTCGTATATCCATACTAATATTATAAATGCGAAAGTAACTCTGTCTGTCTGTCTGCTACTGTTTCACGCCAAAACTACTTAACGGATATAAATGAAATTTGGTATACAGATAATCTAGACCCTGAAAAATGACAAAGGCTACTTTTTATTGCGAAAAGGGGGTTGTAAGGGGTTGAAAGGGGAGTAAAAAGTTACTTTTCCACGCGGACGGAGTCGCGTGCGGCCGCTAGTCTAAAATAATTTCAACATTTCATAAAAAGACGTGACATGGTGGTTTTTGTGATGACTAGAAAATATACTAGAAATTTTCGATGAAAGTATTTTGAAAAAATATTGAACAAATGTTGTTCAAAATGGTTGTTAGAACACGTGGTTAAAGGGATGTAAATGTTCACAGATACACCCTGTATAACAACCTACGTCATATTCAAGTTATTTGTATCCGAAACAAACAACACGCAAACAAATTAAAAACAAACTTGTATCCAATTAATCAATGTGTCCTCAACCGTTCAATGGGGTCTTTCGCGTGTGTAAAGTCCGCTAGGTGGCGTACTGTAGAACTTGATTCGTCCCATTGGAGCTCAGTTTTTCCCTTATCGTCGTAAGACCCAAAAGCAAAAAGGCCCAGATAGCAGACATAAATAATAGAAAATTTAATATTTTATGCCTTTTAAATAATAAATAAATAAATGCGCCAGACGATCACACCAATCAACCTGGTCTCAAACTAGGGCAATCCCTGTACGATGACGAATTACTTGGGAATCAATTTGAAAAGGCTTTTGGGTCTAATGATGTTAAAGGGGTAAATGTTCACAGATACTCCCTGTATTTATTATTATTGTTTTTTTATATAAGATGGGTTTGCAATTGACCTCATCTCACCTGATGGAGAATGACAATGAGGTCTAAGATGTAGCGTGCTTTCCCAGAAGAAGCCTATTCACTCTCGACTTAAAGACACCCAAATTTTAGCTCTCTGGAAATACAGAAGCCGGCAAGTTGTTCCATTCCTTAGCAGTTTGTACCAAGAAAGAAGAAGCGAAAACTACTAATGACTGTTTGGATGACTATTTCATACACTCTGTATGGATTTGTCTATCTAGAGATTATAATGGAACCATACACAGCTAACAAACTATTTTTCTCAATTACAGATGGCAAACCACATATATTACCGCATGTTAGGCAATGTGGCCACGATATTTCTTCACGTTGGCAACATTGCGTCGCTGCTGCTGCAAGATCCAGAGGAATTTGATGAAGATCTTCGAAGATTCTGGAAGTATAGAGTATTTTACTTCACGGGGTGGACTATGGTAAGTATTTTTCTGATAGATAGATAACTTATTAGCTACAAAAATAAAAAGAAGTAACTAATAATAATGAAGAAATTGCAGGAAGGAACCTTAGATTTGGCACGATTTCGTCTAGATTTCATTACTTTTTAGAGATGAGCAAGCAGCTCCATAGAGACTTGGCTAGTTTTTTTACAAAATGTTTTTGGTGGGATAACATTTATTGGCCACAAAAAAAAGAAATTAAAAAATAATTGCAGTATAAGTAATTACATTTTGCGGCCAACAAGGCACAACCTCAGCATTTGCTACAGCAGCTAGAAGCCGCTGCGGCGATGGTTTTCAGACTGAGCCTTGGGCGATGTAACGTGCATAATGTAAAGTTGAAAAAAAAAACACCAAGAAATACATAGAGAAAAAAAAGAAGCTAAACATTAAATAACGAAAAACGGATCCGAAAATAAAATTCAAATATACAATTCTGCATTTAATTCTTTACCGCGTCCCTCTAGCTCAGTGGTTCTTAACCGGTGGTCCGCGGGACCACTGGTGGTCCCTGGAGGCATTCCAAGTGGTCCGCGAAGACATCGTAATAAACAAGTGACGTGACGTGATGAGTCGAGTCAATACAACGCAAACGGCGCCGCGACGCATGTCCGAAGTGTGTGGTCCCTGACAGCGACAGAATTTTGGTAAAATGGTCCCTCATGACTTAAAGGTTAAGAACCACTGCTCTAGCTACGTTAACTAGAACGTACGTTAGCTAGAACGTTTTGGCCGCGGCGGTATTTCCTGACAGCTATGACTTAGGGACCTTCAAGAAAAGAACTCCTTCTTGAACGGCCCGCAACGCATCAGCGACCTCTCTACAGGAAGTCGCAGCCGTGGATAGGACCCCCCACAAGGTGGACCTGACGATCTAGAGAAGGTCGCGGGAGTCCCTTGGATGCGGGTGGCACAGGACCGATCCTGTGTGGAGAGCAATGGGGAAGGCCTATGTCCAGCATGTGGACGTCTGTTGTTTGAAATGATGATGCTAGACAGGAAAACCAATGTAACGTTTTCGATACTATTACCTAGAAATTTCTATGTCAATAAAATAGATTATACTTTTTACGACCGTAGATTGAAACCAAACCAAACCTGATTTGACAAGGTAATCTTCTCATCATGCAATTTAAAGCCTATATTTTAATTTTTTATGGGTTTGCGTATGTCGATGGATTTATTAATAGTTGTTGTTAGTTCCGTAATAAGAATTATAACCGGATTAAGAACTTTGCCTTCTATTAAAATAAATTTGTCATTGACCAAAATACTACTGCATTAGCCAGCTAAAATAACTTTTATTGGGATAATATGGGATTTTAATGGGAGATTCATCATCATATCATATCAGCCCACCCACATCCACCCACTGCTGAGTATAGGCCTCTTCTCTATCACGCCACTGTGTACGGTCCCCAGCCATTAGGGCAATGGAGAGGGCAGTGCTTGGAATCTCCTTGCGTGATCGTGTCAGAAATGAAGAGATCCGCAGGAGATCTAAGGTTGCCGACATAGCCCAAAGAATTGCGTGGCTTAAGTGGCAATGGGCAGGGCACATTGCGAGGAGAACAGACGGCCGTTGGGGTGGCAAGGTCCTTGAGTGGAGGCCGCGTGCAGGAGGCCGCAGCCGTGGCAGGCCTCCCACCAGGTGGACTCACGATCTAGTGAAGGTCGCGGGAGTCCCTTGGATGCGGGTGGCACAGGACCGATCTGTGTGGAGAACTTTCGGGGAGGCCTATGTCCAGCAGTGGACGTCTATTGGCTGAAATGATGATGATGATATTACAGTTATAATCCAACGCAAAAATCTAAAAAAAGATTATAATTGGTTTCTAAAGGTTACAGTAAGATCATTGCTAATTACGTAAGTCATTGCTCTAGTATACTCTGATTCATAATCATGTAAAGTAAACTGACAGATGAAAATTACAAGTTTCTATGCATTTTGACATTTTGCGTGTGTCAAATTGAGTGATAATGTATGGGGATGACACATTGACATCTGTCAGTTTACATGATTATGAATCCAAATATAGAAATTAGACGTACTAAAGTCAAAAGATACGAAATACGAGTCAATGATAATGACTTTTGATTAATTGACAAGGTCAAGACATCATGAATTACGTTTGAAGTCATTTCAAAATGGCACCTTTATCAAAATGTTTTTTTTTGCATTTATTTATTTAACGACCGATGAAGTTATTTACTTGACTCTTACCGTCATATTTTGGACAATCCACACAACTGGGCCATGATATCGGGGTCCCGGGTTCGAATCCCGGGTCGAGCAAAAGTATGTGTCGAAATTTTTATACATAGCTCGGGTTTGTGATCACCAATCCGCATAGGCAAGCATGGTGATTAAGCCTAATCCCATCATAGTAGCGATGACTTGATTTCTATGATGGAGGCGTTTGCCCTGCAGTGGGACAGTATATAGGGTGATACTTTACTTTAATTTTATCATTTTCAGACGATGCAACTCACCTGCGCTTTCATCAGCCTTTACTGTGACTTCCTGACTCTGAAAAACTCAAGCAAGAAAAATTTCAGCCTTCCGAAGTACTTGAGCGCTTTTAGGGACACCCTGTTTAGTGCGATCGTCTTCCCTTCTTGCTTTGTAAGTTTTACTTATACACACATCATCTACAGGATGTATCTGTAAATGTTTATATCCCTTTAACCATATTTTCTACAGACCATTCTGGATAATATTTGCTCTATGACTTTTGAAAAAGCGTCGACCATTTTAGTTCTAATTGTTGCCAATAGATGGCGCTAAGTGTCGATTACATCGCACCGACTTTCGTCTTTTCGGGTCACATAATATAAGCCTTGTGGTTTCCTTGCAGAAATTATCTCTTTAAAAGTAGTACTAGCTGGTGCCCGAGCCTTCGCTCGCGCCCCCCACTTCCCTAAAATGGGGTGTTAGAAAGAAGCAAAAAGTAGCCTATGTTACTCTCCACCCCTTCAACTATCTCCACTTAAAAAATCACGTCAATTCGTCGCTCCGTTTTGACGTAAAAGAAAGACAAACATACAGACAGACATTTATAATATTAATATGGATGGAAGATATAGGTGGGATAGTGGGATTTGTATAATGTATGACATTTTGAGAGAATTGATTTATCACTAGCGGCCGCCCGCGACTCCGTCCGCGTGGAAAAGTAACTTTTTACCCCACGTTTAACCCCTTACAACCCTTTTTTCGCAATAAAAAGTAGCCTATGTCCTTTCTCAGGGTCGAGATTATCTGTATTTCATTTAAATCCGTTGAGTAGTTTTGGCGTGAAAGAGTAGCAGACAGACAGACAGAGTTACTTTCGCATTTATAATATTAGTATGGATATGGATGGAAGATATAAGTGAGATAGTGGGACTTGTATAATAAAGTATAAGATTTTGTGAGAATTTATTAGGTACTTCATTATCATTTAAATATCAATATTTTCTGATTCCAGGCCGTCATTACTATATTCTGGAGTGTCTGGTCTTATGACAGAGAGCTGATCTTCCCAACCTATCTGGACAAAGTCCTGGGTCCTATCAGTAACCACGCTATGCATACTGCCATCGTGCCCTTGGCCCTGTGGCAGGTGTGCTTCAACCCTCAACCCTTGCCAAGGTGGCTAGTACACGCCATGAACTTTGCCCTCTCCGCCGCCTATCTGGCGTTATATATAATTGTGTAAGTAGCTCTTATGTTATATTTAACTGTGTAAGTACTATCTCTTTCATCTTATATTTAACTGTGTAAGTACTACGTCTCATGTTATATTTAACTAAGTAAGTATTAACACTTTTATGTTATACTAGTTTTGCGGGTTATTCCACTAATCCCCATTGATAATCCCCATTAATGGGGATTTGTGCACTCGTTGTAAAATTTTGTCCACAAATCCCCATTATCAACTCGATTGGCATTCAGTGGGGATTTGTGGACAAAATTTTACAACGAGTGCACAAATCCCCATTAATGGGGATTATCAATGGGGATTAGTGGAATAACCCGATTTTGCTCGCCCTTCACTCCCCAAAAATGGGGGGTAAAAAGTAGCCTATGATACTCTCCTTTTGCCTTTGCCCTGCAGTGGGACATTATGGCTGACACTTTTTTTTCTTTTTCAGATTGGAAGTCATTCACTGGTGGGATGATCATTGGCTATATCCAGTATTTAACAAGTTATACGAAGCCAACTATCTAAATAATTTCTACTTGTTTTTATTAGTTTTAATTTTTATAGGGTATTCTTTACAATGGTTGATAGTAAACTTTTTGTTTGGAAAAACGGAAAAGAGTGTAAAGAAACATTGATTAGGAATATACTAGTTTGAAATCAAAATAGGAAAAATATAAACAAATTATGTAAATATTTTTTATATTTATTGTTTATATTTATACAAGGTGAATTTTGAATTAAAAATTTGGATTATGTTTAAAAATTCATCTTGTATAGGTATAGTTTATACCTATGTGATTGTTACATACAAATATTATTAAAAACGAGATTCAAAATGGATTCTATGGTTTAGTGAAGGCATCTCAGCAGGCCTTCAGGGTGAGGATGACAGAGTCAATAGGTACTTAGTTTGTTCTTTTGTGCCTGTCAACCTCATATTTAGATCCCACGGCCGCTTACCATCAGGCGGAGTGAGGTCATCTTGATTGTCCTCATTAAAAAAATGGACATCGACAAACCTTATATAATACAAACTGGATAGGCGAAAGACTAGCGCGATGCAATCAACGCTGAGCGCCATCTTTAGGTAGACAGTGGAACTAACTGTCCCAAAACGAAGTACAAAATATTGCAATTAGGTATAAAAGGAAATGTTAGGCCCGCACTCAGAAACATTATTTTAACCTTTATACTCATTATCTTAATTTAGATAGTCATAATGTCTATTAAAATAAGAGTCAATATTTTTACTTAACCCTTGATAAGGCAATGGCAAAATAGTTACCACCCGATTATGAAGCGAAAACCAATGAAATTTTTCGTTGACTTATGCCCTATTAAGGGTGCCCATTAACCAGGCTATGTACCATATGAGACCACCAGATTTTGAACTTTATGCAGTTATGATAAGGTTGAAAACCAATGAAAAAAATATGTCTAGTTGCCTGGTTAAGGGTTAAGTGACAATTACCCCCTTACTTATTACAAAAACTGGAACTAAAGCTAGTCATGGTTTAAAAATGATGCTGTCACTTTTATAAAATGTAACAAATGAAAGTGACAGTCCCCAGTTTTAAACCAAATTAATAAATAAATTCACACAACATCTCATACATTGACCTTGACTCTGTACTAAGTAGCTTAAAAGCACTTGTATTTCTGTATCAGACAACAGAGGAAACATAAATATAATACATAAATACTTATATAACACCCAGACACTGAACAAACATGTCTGAACAAACAAACATGTGTTCATGTGAGTGAGGGTACCGGAGGCCCACTCGGGGGGGAAGGGGATAAAAGGTTGGCAGCGCACTTGTAACTCCACTGGTGTTGCAAGTGTCCATGGGCGGCGGCAATTGCTTACCATCAGGTGATCCGCCTGCTCGGCTGCTACCTATCACATAAAAAAAAAACACAAGTGTACATCACATGAAAGTTTGTCCAGGATGGGGATCGAACCCACGACTTTTGGCGTATGAGGCAGGGTCACTACAAAATGCGCCATCCAGCTAGTCATATATGACTTAGATATTATTGACTTAGATATTATCTAACTTTAGAACACGTATTGTAAGGGGGTTAGTTTTAATTAAGCGTCTCTGAGTTCGGCAGTTAATCTATTATTTAGGGTATTGGTATAGGTATATGGTTGATTTAAATGTAAATTATTATGAAGGATGAATGAAGAAATGTGATTTTTTTTTGTTTTAGATTATCTTTTATTTAATATATTTTGTGATATTGAACTTATCCAGTCGGAAACAAATATTAAATTTACTTAGATAATTTATTTGTGTCAGAATCATATTTTTAAGTTATATTTTTTTTATTGTTTACAAATAAGTAAAGGTTTTTTTTATAAATTATAGTTTTTTTCTTTTTTTCCCAGACTTATTAACCTTTTAGAATTTTCATTTTGATTATTTGATGAGCTAACATGCTATATGGGCTTTATTCCTGTTACCTATAATAACCTATAATAAGCTTCAGGATTAAAACAACTAAAATTTTACGGTGTATTAAAGTACTAACAACATTCATACCCAACAATTCCACAGTTAAATTATAAGTAGGTATACATTTTTTTAATTAAAACTACAATTAAAGTATCAGCCTATATACTGTCCCACTGCAGGGCAAAGGCCTCCATCATAGAAATCAAGTTATCGCTACTATGATGGGATTAGGCTTAATCACCACGCTTGCCTAATGCGGATTGGTGATCACAAACCCGAGCTATGTTCGAAAAATTCGAAACATACTTTTGCTCGACCCGGGAATCGAACCCGGGACCCCGAGATCACGGCCCGGTACTTAAACCACTAGACCAACAGGGCGTCAACTACAATTATATAAATTTTTTTCGTACTTATTATTATATACACCTCAAAGTGTGGTGAATCAAACCCACTTCCCACCAAACAATACTTAGTCACCGGATTAGAACCCACGGCCATATCACTGGGTCATTAGTATCTTGACCATACCAAAGACCGGTTCAACAAAAGAGAAATGGTCCACAAAAAATACTTTCCCAACTGTACAAGGCGACCAAATTATAACGACCCCTAACATATAATAAAGTGCTCCTAATTAGGGATCTACTTAAAATTGTTGCGTGACTTGAAAACCATAATACTCGACTAAAACACCAAATAATATTGTACTCTATTTCCAACATATTACAGTCCAAAATCCAATTTACTTTGACACCTCGCGTGCGGACGGTTCAAAGATGTCTCCATATTTAGTGCAAGTGGTTTTAGTCTTTATTATTGAGAAGATAGGGTTGAATATTGTGCTTTGTGATTGTTATGAGCGCGTGCGCTGGAATGAGGCTACGTTCCACTTCATGGTCAAGTGCATTGTGTTGCCATGGCAACGGGTTTTGTCCGATTTAAGGGTATAAAATGTTAGTAACTGAAATATTTTATTCGTCATCGTCATCATCATTTCAGCTAATAGACGTCCACTGTTGGACATAGGCCCCCCCAATGTTCTCCAGGCGTGCCACTATGTGTGGAATTTAATAAGAAACCATTTAATATGTATTAATACCTAATAAAATAATTGGGATAAACACAACATAGCCCAAGGGAAAACCTTAGTTTGGGACAAGGATAATGTATGTGATGTTGTCTCATTTATTATATTAATAAAAAAGATGTGAGTCACATATTATAACTAAACAAAAAGTAGAATAGAACTTATATCCTTATTTTACCTCTCTCTATATTCCCAGTTGCATCCAATGGAGCCCAGAGTATTCTTAGACCATGATACAAAATTCCTTAGGTACCTACAATGAATTTATCTGTTTCCTCACAATATTTCCCTCACCACCGAGCTAATTGTAGAAATACGCACATTAGAATGGAAAAAAAAAAAAATAATAAATGCAATAATTGATTCTGATATTATACAGTGTGGGGTTCTGTGCTTCTAGACTTTATATTCCTAACACAGATGTTAATAAAAAAAATGTTTACGGAAAAAAGAAAAAAAAATAGCTATTGTCTCAATAACACAGATTTAAAATTATATAACCATCCACTTAGCACTTTTATTACAAGACGCCATGACACCTAACCTTGTAAATGTGCTAATTTGAACTGACAATGGCAACATTATGCTTTACTGGTACACAGCATCAGTACTCACATTGTGGCTAACGACTCGGTACTCGATAACCGTCGAGTAAAGTGAAAGTGTGTTAAAAATACAAAAAAATTTTTGAGGAAATTTTTTATTATAAAAAAAATTTTTTTTTGATGTGAGGACTTTTGTTCTGAATCGAGTAGTAGTAAAAAAACAATAAATACAACAAAAATAAACATTCTTTATTTGAACGATAATTATCATAAATTAAAACTAGTTTTAACTAATTAGTCAAAGTAAAAAAATAACAACAAGCAATTAGCAATCTAAAAACAGTGCTCCTAATAAAAACCTCAAAAAAAGAAACAAAAAGTGACATTCAAAACTTCAAAAAGAGCATTCGAAAATTAAAAATCCAAAATGGCCGTATCCTACGCTGTTTCCCGCGTTCTAAGACGCGCGTCACCTTTTTTATTTCAACCAAAGAGGTTCGAATCTACAATGGCCAGTCTTACTAAGGACGAAATTTTGATACTCCTTCGACCACCGTTCACCAACTGGAGTAATGTAATACAAGATGCAGAGAAAGTGGTTGGATATCCGACCTCTTTTATGAATTTGAGATGTCTTTTGAGCGATGAATTTGCTAATATGGCACTTTATTTAAGGAAATTGGTAAGTTTTTTTTTATTACAACTAACAATAGATTAAGGTGAGAGCGATGGTAAGTCAGCGGATGTCTCGATGGCTAAGGTGTTCGCCCGAAGCGCGAAAGGTCCCGGGTTCGATTCCCGGTAAAGTCAATTTAGGAAACTACATTTTCTAAGTTTTCTTGGGTCTGGGTGTTCTGGGTTGACTCTCCCAGTTAATTATCGTTATCATTAGGTACTCATAGTACAGGGGTTGCCCTAGTTTGAGACAAGGTTGATTGGTGTATAATTGTCGGGCGCATTTATTAATTTTTTTATTTATAATCTTGCATATTTTTAAAAGGAAGCCGAAACAGTTTTTATGTAATCAGCGGCAGACGAGCAGACGGATTACCTGATAATAAGCAATTGCCTCCGCCTATAGACATTTGTAACACCAGTAGAATCACAAGTCCGTGTCCGTGGGAGAGCCACGCTTCGGCACGAATGGGCTGGCTCGACCGGAGAGATACCACGGCCTCACAGAAGACCGGCGTGAAGCAGCGCTTGTGCTGTGTTTCGCCGAGTGAGTGAGATCACCGGAAGCCCAAACCCCCCTCCCCCCTATGGCACAGTTGAAAACCAAGAAGTTACCCCAGGAGGGTACCAACTGCGCCAGCGTTGGAGAATCCCTCTCTGGACGTCCACGCTCAGTACAATCTGCGCCTGAGCTTGGACGCCCAGGCTGCCCTTCGTATTCTGGGGGGGGGGCAAAACTGTGTCCACTAATGTTGGGGCTAAGAGCAAGAACACCAAGGCACCCCCTGCCACACTAGATGTGGACTTTTGTAACATAAGGGGCCTACATTCCAACCTGAATGCTGTACACCACCATTTAGAGACAGCAAAGCCGGCTATGCTCTTTCTGACTGAGACGCAGATATCGTCTCCAGCGGACACGTCCTACCTTACCTACCCTGGGTATGGATTAGAACATTCCTTTTTACCTAGGGCTGGAGTGTATGTGTACGTCAGAGACGATATCAGCTCTCGTCGCCTCAGCAATCTTGAAGGTCGGGACCTATCTATTTTATGGCTCCGTGTAGACAGCGACGACCACCCTCGCGTTTATGCGTGCCTTTACAGGTCCCATAGCGGTGACACCGAAACTGACCGACTCTTTGAGCGCATCCAGATGGCTTCGGACATTGTGCAGCAGCAGATCCCTTCTGCGGAAATCATTCTCCTTGGCGATTTTAATGCCCACCACGCCGACTGGCTCATGTCCAGTAAAACTGATTACGCAGGTCGATCTGTTCACGACTTCGCTCTTGCAAATGGACTGACACAACTGGTTACCACGCCCACACGAATCCCAGATGTGGACGGCCATGCTCCTTCACTGTTGGACCTTCTGCTTGACCTCTCACTCGGACGGCTACAACGTATCCGTTGTTGCTCCACTGGGCTCCTCGGACCATTGCCTTGTCCGTAGTAAAGTGCCACTCACAGACTTGGCTCGACCGCGGAAAGCACGCGGGCGCCGTGTATGGCACTATAGGTCAGCAGATTGGGATGGAATGCGGTCTTTTTTTGCATCCTACCCTTGGAGGCAGGTGTGCTTCTTGCCGGATGATCCCAGCGTCGTTGCTGACTCTGTTACCGATGTGGTGTTGCAGGGAATGGAACTTTTCATTCCGTCTTCTGTGGTTCCTATCGGTGGCAGATTTCGGCCCTGGTTTGGTTCATCTTCCAGAAAAGCTTCTCGTTAGAAGCAGGAAGCTTACCAAGCCTGGGCTGATGCGGTGGCGACGGGGGATGAAAATACCAGCGCCTTAAAAAAGAAGTACAACTTCGCCTCCAGGTCCCTTAAAAGAGACATTGCAAGAGCGAAGTCGGTGCACATCGGTAGAATCGGCGAGAGACTTGAACGTCTTCCTTCGGGAACACGTGCGTTCTGGTCTCTCACCAAAGCTATCGAAGGTAATTTCTGCATGCCGTCTTTTTCTCCTTTGCGCACGGGAAATGATTCGTTAGCCCATGGGGCAAAAGAGAAAGCCGACTTTCTGGGCAAACTCTTTGCGTCCAACTCGACTTTAGATGATGGGGGCCAGGTACCACCGAGCATACCGCAGTGCGATGGGTGTATGCCCGACATCCGCTTCCACCAACGCTCGGTGCGTTTAACCCTCATGTCTCTAGACGTTCACAAGTCGAGTGGGCCCGATAGAATCCCACCCATTGTGCTAAAGATGTGCGCTCCGGAGTTGGCACCGGTACTCACGCGACTCTTTCGGCTTTCCTACTCTTCTGGCGTTGTCCCGACGTCCTGGAAGACGGCCTTAGTCCACCCGATCCCCAAGAAAGGCGACCGCTCAGATCCGTCCAATTATAGACCTATAGCCATAACCTCCCTTTTATCAAAAGTTATGGAATCCATAATTAACAGCCAGCTCCTTCGGTATCTCGAGGGTCAGGAGTTGCTTAGCGACCGACAGTACGGCTTCCGCCAGGGTCGGTCAGCTGGTGATTTGCTGACTTTCCTGACTCACCGTTGGGCACAGGCGATTGAGAGTAAGGGAGAGGCATTGGCGGTTAGTCTGGACATTGCGAAGGCCTTTGATCGGGTCTGGCACAAGGCGCTTCTCGCGAAGCTTCCTTCCTATGGGCTTCCCGAGAAATAATGCGAATGGGTCTCTAGCTTTTTGGAACATAGAAGCATCAAGGTCTTAGTTGACGGTGAATGCTCCGACTACTATGTCCATAAATGCTGGAGTCCCGCAAGGCTGTGTGCTAACGCCCACACTGTTCCTTCTTCATATCAATGATATTTTGCATAAACGCGATATTCATTGCTATGCGGATGACAGTACGGGCGATGCGTTTTACAACGGCTGCGCTAACATTTCTCGGGAAAACGTCATCGAGAGCCGAAACAAACTTGTGTCTGAGATGGAAGCATGTTTGAACGAAATCTCAGATTGGGGTAGACTTAACTTGGTCCGATTCAACCCCAGCAAAACACAAGTTTGTGCGTTCACCGCAAAAAAAGATTCCTTGGGTCGCATTTCCTAATTTTGAGAGCACCCCCTTAAATGCCTCAGCCACTATTGGTATACTTGGTATCGACATATCGAGCGAAGTCCAATTCCGGGACCATCTAGAGGGCAAGGCTAAATTAGCCTCAAAGAAGCTCGGCGTGCTAAATAGATCGAGACGGTACTTCACTCCGGCTCATCGCCTTCAGCTATATAAGGCGCAAGTCCGGCCGCATATGGAGTACTGCTCTCATCTTTGGGCAGGAGCACCTGCGTACCAGCTTCTTCCTCTAGACCGGATCCAGCGGAGAGCGTCTCGAATCGTCGATTGCCGGGATATCACTAGTCGGCTTGACCCCTTGGCGCTGCGGAGAGATGTTGCGTCTTTGTGCATTCTCTATCGCTTATACCATGGGGAGTGCTCCGAGGAATTGTTCGGTTTGATTCCTGCCGCCTCGTTTCGACATCGTTCCACGCGGCAGCAGTTCCATCCATTTCATCTGGATGGCTGGCAGTCCACTACTGTGCGCTTTGCCAGGAACTTTCTGCCGCCGTACGACAAAAATATGGAACGAACTGCCACCTGCGGTATTTCCGGACCACTACGACCTACAAACCTTCAAGAAAAGGGCATATCTCGCTCTAAAAGGCCGGCAGCGCACCTGTGAAGCCCCTGGAGTTGCAGGTGTTCATGGGCGACGGTAATCGCTTAACATCAGGTGATCCGTATGCTCGTCTGCCCCCTATCCTATAAAAAAAAAAAAAAAAAAAGTGCGCTGCCAACCTTTAAGCCCTTTACCTCCTATTGGGTCTTCGGTACTCTCACTCAATCGACAAAACACGGCGCAGGCGCTCCTTCACGCCGGTTTTCCGTGAGGCCGTGGTGTCACTCCGGTCGAGCCGGTCCATTCATGCCGAAGCGTGGCTCTCCCACGTGAATATTTATGTGCATTGACTCATCTTGGGTCAGTTGAGAAAGCAAAAGTGATTCTTCTTGAAATTACTTCATAGGTCAAACTGTACTTATTGTATTCAAAAAATATTTCAATATTCATGTAAAGATGATTGGTAAACGTAGTGTAGGACGACCTCGGGCCAGTTGGAGTGACGATCTGCGCAAGAGGGCTGGCTGAAGCTGGATGCGAGTAGCCGAAGATAGATCAAGTGGCGAGCATTTGGAGAGGCCTACGTCCAGCAGTGGACTGCAACAGGCTGATGATGATGATTCATATGCGGCGATGGACAATGGATAAATTGAGAATACTGAATGGAAGGTCGTTAGTTCGAATCTGAGCTCACAACTAGAATAGAAAAGACTGAGGGAGTGAGGTCATTTGATAATATTAATTGACCCGTAATATATATGTACTACTTACGGGAATTAACTAGTGAAAATATAGATATAGATATATATTTGACTACATCACATACATTGATCTGACTCTGAGATAGGTAGCTCAAGCACCTGTGTTACAGATATCAGAACCAACAGTGGGATTACAAATATATAATATACATATTATAATACTTGTCTTTTGTAAATACATACTTATAATACATAGAAAACACCCAGACCAATACAAACAAACATGTTCAGGCACACAAATATTTGTAGGTACTGTGCAGGGATCGAACCCGCAACCCTTGGCCCAGACGCAGCATTCACTACCACTGAACCAACCGGGTCGTCAAATAAATATAACATATGAAATTCATAATTTTGTAATGGCGGCCATTTTTAATGTACAGAATTGACCTCTCTGCCAATTTATTATACCTATAGATTTTTTTTCTCTTTCAGCTCGGCAGCAACCATCTGGTGATGCAGACAGCTAAGAATGTTCTCTACGGAGACTCCAAGAACCTTCAACCCTGGGGTCTGATCATCCTTCTACTCTCCAAGTCTGTGAATACGAACATCGCCGCTACTACTCAGGTATTATGGTCTAGATTCCATTATCATCTTTATAGAATACTAGCGGCCCGCCCGCGACTTCGTCCGCGTGGAAAAGTTTTTACCCCCCTTTTAACCCCTTACAACCCCCTTTTCCGCAATAAAAAGTAGCCTATGTTCTTTCTCAGGGTCTAGATCATCTGTATACCAAATTTCATTTAAATCCGTTCAGTAGTTTTGGCGTGAAAGAGTAACAGACAGACAGACAGACAGACAGACAGACAGACAGACAGACAGACAGACAGACAGAGTTACTTTCGCATTTATAATATTAGTATGGACTAGTGGCCCGCCTTCACTGCGCTACGGATTGTTGTTAATTTCAAATTTGATCAATAGATGGCGCTAAATGTAGATGATAACACCGTGCAAACGTTTCGTATTTATAAAGAAACACCTTCTAATAACCCGAAAATACGAAACACTTGCGCGATGTAATCGATAACCAGCGCCATCTATTGACAGGGATTGGAATTAATAGCATAACTAATACGCGGCCAGGGCGGGCCACTAGTAATTCTGACCACGAGATCTAAATTACTTACATTTTTCATTCTTACACGGCATATTGACTGGCCGGTTGGCGCAATGGTAAATGACCCTGCCTCATACGCCAAAGGTCGTGGGTTCGATCCCCACCCTGGACAAACATTTGTGTGATGAACACTTGTGTTTGTTCAGTGTCTGGGTGTTATATATGTATTTAAGTATTATATTTGTGATCCTCTGTTGTCTGATATCTGTAACACAAGTGCTTAAGCTACTTAGCACTGAGTCAGGTATGAGATGTTGTGTGAATTTATTTATTTATTTATATTGAATTAACTAGATTTAAGACTATAGTACCGTGTCTTGTTCTAACTAAATAAATATGTACATTCTTTTATTGCAGTTGAAGACCATAGAAGAACAACAAAGAATCTTGGCTGAACTAACCGAAATGATCAGAACAGGCCATCTCATCCACCAGGGCATCGTCAACGTTCCCTTTGCAAAACGCTCCAAGCACACGGAATCGGCCATCTTTGGAAACAAAATCGCCATCCTACTAGGAGACTACCTCCTAGTCACCGCTAACGCTATGTTAGCTGGTCTTAGGAACTCTGATGTATCTTATATCATATCAACTGCTTTGAAAGACCTGTCAGAAGGAGAATTCTTCGGAGAAAGAGACGAACAGAATCAACCTCTTCCTGGAAAACCTAAAAAGACGGGAGAAGATTTCGAAATTGCCTTCGATACAACATCCATTTCTGTGGATGACGTCATGGGAAAACCCAGAAAGGAATGGACAGCCAGGACAGTTTTCAACGGCGTCAGTCTTCTAGGAAGAGGCTGTCAGTCAGCAATGGTCTTGGACCGCCAGAATCGGGAGACTCAAAACTTTGCTTACCAATTCGGATGCCACGTCGGTCTAGCATGGCAGGCTGCTGTAGAATTACAGCAGCTAACTTCGGAGAGCAAGGAACAATTTTGCTTGGCAAGTGCTCCAGTTCTATTCGCTTTGGAAGGCAACCCTGAGCTGTATAAGGTGATAGATCAAGCTAAGAATGACGTCAAAGATGTGGACTATGAAGATTTGAAGTTTAACATCCTTAAAACAGATGCTGTTGATAGAACGAAAGCCTTATATGAAGAGCATGCAAAGAAAGCTACCTCATGTATTGAAAGTATTGGCCAAAATGATGCTGTCGATATGATAAAAAAACTAATTAATACTTTTTAAGAGTAAGTCTTTCCATCGATGATTCAGCTATCGCATGTCAAAATTCCGTTAGATGACTTTCTGTAGAACTTTCATCCGTCTGCAAGGTGATTGGTTATTTTTTTTATGAGATAGGGGGCAGACGAACAGACGGATCACCTGATGGTAAGCGATTACCGCCGCCTATGGACACTCGCAACACCAGAGGAGTCGCAAGTGCGCTGCAGACCTTATAGGAAGGAATACGCTCGCTTTTTGAAGGTTTGCAGGTCGTATCGGTTCGGAAATACCGCTGGTGACAGTTCATTCCATAGTATGTTTGTTCCATGGTTATATTTGATCATCATTATTTCAAACAATACACTTACCCTGCTGGACATAGGTCTCCCCCAATGTTCTCCACTCAGATCGGTCCTGTGCCACCCGCATCCAAGGAATCCTCCTTACCAACAAGCAATTAAAAATCATATACCTATGTACTACTACTGTTATTATGAAAAAGTACACAAGTCGAAAGGTTTAGCGTGGTTTAGTGCTCAAAAATACCACTTATTACATAGAAAATTAATTACTTTATTAAATAACACACTTAAGTTATTTATTAAAAGAATATACGTTTAATATCCTATTGTTTTTAATGTTATAAAATACTCTAAGTTATACCTACCTAAAAAATTAAAGTTATTTAAAAATACTTCATGAAGTTTTTTTTCAACAAATTCATAGTAATGTAATAAAAAGTTTTTCACGAATATTAACTTAGTTAATCTCGAAGGATGAACCTAATAGAATAATTGGTTAAAGGGATGTCAATATTATAGATAAGTACACCTTGTATTTAAGATTTTTTTTTGTGATAGGTGTCAGACAAGCAGACGGATTACCTGATGGTAAGCGATTGCCGGCACTCATAGATACTGCAATTCTAGTTGTCACAACATTTAAGTATCACTTCTTTTGAAAACTCGACATTCAAATCTTTAAAAAAAATTTAACTCTGTTCCAATTGCACCTTTGGGGTTTGGTGGAATATCATTACTTTGGTAGGAACATGAATGATCAACATTTTTTTTTAACTAATTTTACTGAGCCTCTATAAAAAAGATGTTGTATTTTAAGTAAATTGCTATGGTAAAGTATATGATTAGGCATAGAGCCACGCATAGCTGCGTAGCGCCTTGACCCGACGTGATGGGTTTGACATAGGATAATAATTATTAGCCATGGCTGAGCTAGGTTCATGGCGACTTCTTTGGCATAATTACACAATAAAATAGCCAGAGCATAGGTTAGGCATAGTAATATTTGTCCCACTGCAGAGCAAAGGCCTCCATCATAGAAATCAAGTCGTCGTTACTATGATGGGATTAGGCTTAATCACCACGTTTGTCTAATGCGGATTGGTGTTTTCAAAGCCGAGCATCAGAATACTTAATAGTACGCCGAGCTACGTTCGAAAAAATTCAAAGCATAATTTTGATCTTCTTTAATTTTATTTTTTACTTTTTTTTTGTTTAATGTAGGTACAGTCAGCCACACATCAGGTTACCACAACCTGTCAAAATTCCTCAATTGATATTCACTCTAATGTTTATGACAGTAAGATGAGAGTTTTTTTTATGTGATAGGTAGCAGACGAGCAGGCGGATGAGGCGGATCACCTGATGGTAAGCAATTACCGCCGCCCATGGACACATGCAACACCAGTGGAGTCACAAGAGAGAGTCGATTGAAAATATTTGACAGTTTAGTTTACTTTGATGTGTGAAAACTAAGACATTCAGAATGTATTTATACCAGTATTAAAACTGTATTGTCATTGTGTACTTATAAATTTAACAAATTATCACTGTATGTGTTAATTGATAGATTCTACAGACGTCTAATTGGTTTGCGTCCGTCCTAGGATGACGTCATAAGGCATGTGAGAAATGCAAAACGTGATGGTTTAGTGGTTTTTCAGGTAAATATTGCATTTTTTATGGGATAGGTGGCAGACGACCAGACGGATCTCCTGATGGTAAGCAATGGCCGACGCCCAATAGACACTGTAACACCAGTAGAGTCACAGTGCGCTGCCAAACTGTAATTTTCTCCCAATTGGGTCACCGATACCCTCACTCAGTTCACTCTACGAAACAGCAGCGCTGCGCTGTGTTTTAGCAGGAAAATTTTATTGTAAAAGAGACATCTGTTGTATGCTTCAAACATTACATAGTACCTACCTAAGACTTGTTTGTTACAACGTACGCAATCTATAGGACAGTTTGTTCTACAGTGTCGAATGTCGCCAGGTGGAATGGTTAAAGTCGTAGATAGTTAACGCTATTTACGATAGATGGCGCTAGTAAGTAAGGTTCATGAGTTCAGTTTGACAGGGTTTGTGGTGCACATTTGCCTCACTGCCTCACTCAGAGACGTCAATTAAATGGTAATTATCTTAATTATGGAAAGTATTTATGAGTTTCAAAATAAGGTTAGCGATACCGTTGACAGCTGTCAAGAAATGTCAATTTCTATACATCATTGCTCAAATTAAGGGGCTATACGAATGAAACTATTTACACAGATTGTGGCGAAAATATGATATTTTTGACAAAAAATAAAACTTTACAGACTTAGATCCAAGTAAATTGGATTTTTCAAGATGTAATACAATATTTCTAACACGCGACAAGTAACAATAAAGTTCATTATTGCTAAAAACGGCCACTTTTAACAATAATTGACATTATTGTTACTTGTCGCGTGTTTTATATATATTGTATTGCATCTTAAAAAATCAATTTACTTTTATCTAAGTCTGTAATGTAGGTACTTAAGTAGTGCTTAATTCGTGTCATAACTCCGTTCTGCCGTCTTAGGTATCAAGGTATTTTATCATAGTGTATTTTGTTGTATTTTGTGACGTAAAATAATCAGTGAAATTTCTGTGCCCAGAATGTAATTATTATATAATTTATATCATCCATGATCTAAATGGTAAATTTTATCGTATTCTAGTGTAAGACAAAGTACTTCCAAAGTCAGAGACTCAAAGACTCGCAGTAGACTAGGTGAAAATTATGTTTTATAACTTTCGCAATACAATATACAAATACTTGACATAAACGGAACAAATGCGAAGATATTTAGATACAGGGTGTATCTGTGAACATTTACATCCTTTTAACGACGTGTTCTACCAACCATTCTGAACAACATTTGTGCTATGACTTGTGAAAAATTGCATAAAAAAATTTCATCTTTCCATACAAAGTCGGTCACGTGACTTGGTCATTCTGTATGGGGAGTCGAAAATTTTTTCGAAGACTTTGGAAAATTTGTTGAACATTTGTTGAAATTTGTAGAACACGTGGTTAAAGGGATGTAAATGTTCACAGATACACCCTGTATATGTATAGCCCAAGGCCCAAGGTAATGGGCAGAGCATGCGAGGAGAACAGACGGCCGTTGGTGTGGAAAGGTCCTTGAGTAGAGGCCGCGTGCAGGAGGCCGCAGCCGTGGCAGGCCTCCTGGTGAAGGTCGCGGGAGTCCCTTGGATGCGGGAGGCACAGGACCGATCTGTGTGGAGAACTTTGTGGGAGGCCTATGTTCATTAAGTGGATGTCTATTGGCTGAAATGCTGATGATGACAGTATTTATCAATGAAAATAACAGTAATCTGTTCTGATATGCACCACAGTAACGGCGTAAATAACACGAAGCCATGTTTATATATTTTTTATTATACATACAGGATGTACCTACATTTACATCCATTTTCCCTTTTTTTAACGTTCTACCAGCCATTTTGAACAACATTTGTTCAAATACTTTTCGAAATTCATCGAAAAAATGTTCGTTTTCCCATACAAAATGACCATGTGACCAACTTTGTATGAAAAGTTGAAATTTTTTATGCGAATTTCCAAAAGTCATAGAACCAATGTTGTTCAGAATGGTTGGTAGAAGACGTGGTTAAAGGGATGGAAATGTTCACATATACACTCTGTAAGTATGTAGGTTTTAGGTACTTAGATAACTTAATTTAGCGTGTGAGGCAAGGTCTCTGGCTATCTCCATACTGTGGTAAGATGAAGCTTTTTATGTTTCCTAGAAACAAGTTTCAAGTATTTTCAAATAACAAAATAATTATGTTATGACACTTAAAATTAATACATCATCCAGATCATATTACAAGATGACCTTGTAGATATAATATTGTCATTTGTATTTGCCCGCAATGGTGACGGATGTGCCAAACATATTTTTGTAGGGTTTATTGTAAACAGAGTTAAAAAAAAAACCGGTTAACGTCTCATCATACCGTGACAATTTCGGTTTTTTTATTTATTTATGTGATAGGTAGCAGACGAGCAGGCGGATCACCTGATGGTAAGCAATTGCCGCCGCCCATGGACACATGCAACACCAGTGGAGTCAGAAGTGCGCTGCTAACCTTTTATCCCCTTCCCACCCGATGGGCCTCCGGTACCCTCACTCACTCGGCGAAACACAGCACAGGAGCTGCTTCACGCCGGTTTTCTGCGAGGCAGTGGTATCACTCCGGTCGAGCCGGCCCATTCATGCCGAAGTATGGCTCTCCCACAATTGAATGGTGCGTGCGGAATGGTGTGTCCAAAGCTATGTTACTGAGTACGCTTATTTATGGAGGGCATACCTTACTACCATAAGGAGTACTACCGTATGGAGAATACCCCTCTGGTTTTTTCAAAATTATCTGCGTGTTTCTACCATTAACTTGACTATGTTAGAAAAAAATGTTTTTTTTTTCTCGACCCGGGAATCGAACCCGGGACCCCAAGATCACGGCCCGGTAATTAAACCACTACACCAACAGGGCGTAAATAATAATCTCTCGTAGTAATATGCATTTTAAGCAATAAATTTGTGATCCTCTGTTGTCTGATATCTGTAACACAAGTGCTTAAGCTACTTAGTACGGAGTCAGGTCAATGTATGAGATGTTGTGTGAATTTATATTATTCTCGTTTGTAGGTTACAAAGTTCAATAAAAAGAAAGTAAAAGTTACAATAAGAATGGTTAGGAGGAAGTCTAAAACACAACTAAAAACACGGTAATTTGAGAATTGTACTTTATTTCTTAACTAGTGGCCCGCCCTCACTTCGTTTCGGGACAGTAGTTCCGCAATCTGCCGATAGATGCCGCTGGGCGTATATTGCATTGCGCTAGCGTTTCGTTTTTTCGGTTTGTATATAGGGCTTGTCGATGTCTCTAGCATTTGTCTCTTTATAAATAGTATAGAAAAGACGATACTTTCCATGCACAAGGGTAGTTTCCCATTTTTTTGCCAAAAGGCGACCAACGAGCAAACGGTCATTACCTGATGGTAAAAAGCACAAAAAAGCAGTTAAAGATCAGCCTATTTACTGTCCCACTGCAGGGCAAAGGGCTCCATTAGAAATCAAATCATCGCTGCTATGATGGGATTAGGCTTAATCACCACGCTTGCCTAATGCGGATCGGTGATCACAAACCCGAGCTATGTTCGAAAAATTTAAAATAGACTTTTTGCTTGACCCGAGAATCGAAGTCACTACCCCGAGGTCACGGCCCGATACTTCAACCACTAGACCAACGGAGCGTTAACCTGATGGTAAGAGATCAAAGTCGCTCAAAGAGCTATGGAAAGGGCTATGCTCGGAGTATCTTTGAAGGACCGCATCAGAAATGATGTAATCCGACAGAGAACCAGAGTCACCGACATAGCCCACCGATATAGCAAACTGAAGTGGCAATGGGCTGGTCACATTAGCCGCAGAACTGACAACCGTTGGAGCCATAAAGTCCTTGAGTGGAGACCGCGACTCGGCAAACGTAGTATTGGACGCCCTGCTACAAGATGGGATGACGACATTCGAAGGCTGGCTGGTGTGGGCTGGATGAGAGTGGCCGAAAATCGGGAGCGGTGGCGTGCATTAGGGGAGACCTATATCCAGCAGTGGACGACCGTGGGTTGCTGATGATGATGATGAAGAGATCAAAGTGATCACTACTAGGAACATCTACGAGACGAGACAGGTTGCTGATGCGTTGCCGGCTTTTGGAAAAGGAGGGAGGAGTTAAAAAAAATGGCGAAACACTTCCAGAAAAGGTAGTTAATGCCCTTACGCTTCGTTTGGCTCACGGTAAGATAGTTTATCATTTTCTAATTTATTTTTTAACTAGCGGCCGCCAACGACTTTATCCGCGTGGAAAAGTAACTTTTTACCCCCCTTTCAAGCCCTTACAACCCCTTTTCGCAATAAAAAGTAGCCTATGTTCTTTCTCAGGGTCTAGATTATCTGTATACCAAATTTCATTTAAATCCGTTGAGTAGAGTAGAGTCCGAACAGACAGACAGACAGAGTTACTTTCGCATTTATAATATTAGTATGGATAATTTGAAAATTTGCATTTGCATGAATCTAACACGAGGTACTAATTATTTTCTTTTTTAGTTAATACCCCCTTTTTGTTACACTCTGTATAAGTACCACTTTAACCTTTATGACCATCAAACAAGTTTCTGCATCATCCATAACTTCATAATATTACTATTTACATAATCAAATAAAACATGCATTTTCCAAAAGAACATCTGAATCCAACCAAATATTAAACGGAAGCAAGTTATAGGTACTTAGATAAGATCGAACACAAGTTATAGATAAAATCTAGTTGAAGATAAAGATCAGATAACTTTATGCGGAAAATCTATTAAAAGTATTTTGTACATATTGCTTGTTTAAAATTGTCCTCCAGCGATCGGTAGCGCCTATAGTGATGAGCTGAGCGGGAGGGTTTTTGAGTCTAAGGGCGGTTTTTCTTTCTCTTTCATCTTTGTAGGTGCATACGTAGTTCTCAGTTGCTTTGGAACCCGCTTTAAAGCAACTTAATCTTTAATGGTCACTTAAGTAAGTAAATATACTGACCCTTATTTTATTAGACATAAAAACTATCCATGTTTAAGATAATGAGCATTAAGGAATGAAGTCTCTGAGTACGGTAATAAGGGTGGTTTTTCTCTCTGATTAATGATTACCTACGTGCTAAGATGAATTGCTTTGGAGCCTACGAAGATTCTCGTTAGAGAGTATTTTATTCTTTAGCTACGAAGCGACTACTTTGAACGCAAAAAGCGGTTTTCTCTATCTCTTATCTTGATACATTTATCTTGACCTTCGCAACCAATTAAAAGGAGAACCAAACCAAATGAAATCATGGTTACACGGTTCAGAAACTATCTGTAATGTGCAGGTTTAATCATAATTTACCCTTACCACCGAACTTATGGTAGGAAAATGCGCTTACATTTAAAAAACAGTATGTACTTCAGTCTGTTTAAAAGAAAAATGGGCTGGGGTGATAAGGACATAGATACCTATAAAGTTAAGTAGGTATCAGCCTATACCTATACTGTTCCACTGTAGGGCAAAGGCCCATCATAGAAATCAAGTCATAGATATAAGATTCGCAAGATTATTTGAAAAACCTGATTTAATTGCCCTGCCTGATATCCCGCTTTCCGCTCCGCTCATGAACAAAGGACCACCATCGCGCGACTAACTCAATCGTAATTAATATGTCGTAATATTATGTTGTATGGTACCCCATCTAAAGTCATACACCTCGTTTTTTTTGTATTGATCTGGTACTTTAGTCATTTTCTAACAAAATTTCGATAACCGAACATAAGTAGGTTTTGGGGCCTACAGTTGTCCAATTGTCCATAGATTTACCATACCTTCTCATACCAGCGTAACATAATAGGGTACCTATTTTACTGTCGTTGAAATATCGACATCTGATACCTAGATTCGATAATTTACTATGTAAGTGTACGATTATTGAAGAAACATTAAAAAAAGTGTGAATACAAGAAAGTTATAGAGCAGTAAACCTGTAATACCTGTCTCTTTCTTAAACAAAATTTTGTACGGCGCTTGTAGGAAGCACGCCTAGTCACGTCAATATTAGCATATTGCTCTCCTTTTCTGATTGGGATCTTTGCGATTCTATATCTTTGGAACTAATGATGATAGATAAAATAAAAAGAGAGCTGTGATTCATCCTTCAAAAACTTTGCAATAAATAAATTAAAAAAAGTCGTAAAATACGTTGCCGTCCCTTTAGCGTCGTAAGACCCAAAAGCCTCATACGAGGCAAAAAAAATGATTTTCTATTGTGTCTGCTGTCTGGGCCTTACGACGTTAAAGCAGTGGTTCTTAACAGGTGGTCCGCGAACCACTGGTGGTCCCTGGAGGCATCCCTAGTGGTCCGCGAAGACATCGTAATAAACTTCTATACTGGTAAAGAAAATTTTGTATTCTTTGATGTGTGGTGGTACACGTATCTATATTAAATTTGCAAAATGTCTCGAGTGCAACAAAATTATATTGATTCATTCATCAAAATTATGTTGATATATTCATTCTTTCATTCAACTAAACAATATTATTTAGATAGTGATTCCACTGTATAAGTGAGCGAAATATTTTGAGAGGCTGTGTTTCATGGCCTACCCAGTTATTAGATGTGGGCTGGATGAGAGCGGCCAAAAATCGGGAGCGGTAGGCTCCCGATTTCATCCCGATCAGTAGAGACCTATGTCCAGCAGTATGTAGCGGTAGAAACCTATGTCCAGCAGTGGACGAGTGTGGGTCCTATGTAGCGGTAGAGACCTATGTCCAGCAGTGGACGAGTGTGGGTCCTATGTAGCGGTAGAGACCTATGTCCAGCTGTGGACGAGTGTGGGTCCTATGTAGCGGTAGAGACCTATGTCCAGCTGTGGACGAGTGTGGGTTGCTGACGATGATGATGACTATATCTACCTTTTTCCGGCTCTCCTCAGTATCATCACTAGTGACAAGTAATAATACGAGTATCACATAGGATACAATTTATAAAAATATACTGTGTGGATTGTCCAAAATATGCAAATTACTAACCCACGCTTCCGAAATTGAGGGCCGCTAGTTTAAAATACCTACCTACATATTTATAGATTCTGGTGACAATTTGAATAAATGTATGTTCTTTCTTTCTTTCAATTTTGGAGGATTGGAGGACATGGATTAAAAGATTGCCACGGTAACATCTCACGCTAACATCTGGATGAGAATGATCCACCCTCGTTTTGAAGACTTCATCACGTTTCTGTAATAACGCTAACTACCCGCTTTCCGCTCCCGCTCCGCTCGTCACCTAGCCTTGTAAATCGCGTCAAGCAACCCCTATATAAGTCTTAATAGCTCACAGCGCGGGCCAGTCTGTTGTCACCCTCGGTTCGCGACTTACTTACTTATAACGTTACGCAACCAGTATTTACTGCAAGTAAGTATGTTATTTACTTACTCCATCTAGAGTTAAAAGTGTGAAACTATTTTTTATACTTATGTTTTTAAACTTTCGCGTTGCTTTATACAAATACTTCATATAAACGGGACTAAACTAAAGTAAGTGCTAGAATGTACTTATTAATTTTCGTCGCGTTTAGTCCCGTTTATATGAAGTATTTTTTTTATATACTTATATCCTAGCTGTTTTCCACGACTTCGTATTCTTCGTCTGCGGGGAATAGTATCTTTTGGTAGCATTTTTAATTACATATTTAATAATTTTCATCCCCCCTTTTAACCCCTTACAACCTTCATTTCGCAATAAAAAGTAGCTTATGTCCTTTCTCAGGGCTTAGACCATCTGTATACCGAATTTTATTCAAATCCGTTTAGTAGTTTTGGCGTAACAGACAGACAGAGATATTTTCGCATTATTTTATAATATTATTAGGATTAGTCTTTTCAACAATGAGTGCACCATACAATAAAGAATTATTACAAACTAGTGGCTCCCGGTGAACTTCGTTCCACCTACTTTTTGTTTAATTTCTCACCTTTTAGACCTTCCCTGGACTACGACAAACATTTTAAAACTAAAATCAGCTCAATCGGCCCAGCCGTTCTCGAGTTATAGCCAGACTACCTAACGAACGGCGATTCATTTTTATTTATATAGATACTGCTTACATTCTTAGTGCCCACACTGGATAGAGATAATATGTTTTTGTCGTAGGCCATCTAAACTGTAGGAAAACTGATACATTATGAAAAAAAAAAACTTAAGTGGCATACTATGTATTTTAAGTAAGACGAATAAAAATAGTTTAAATATAAAACGTGAAATTTCAGCGGAAAAAAATATTTTAATACTTTTTAGTACATAGTTTAGTACATAGGTTTTGGTTTTAAAACTACTTTTTTTTTTTTAATCAGTAAGTTGGAATTTTTAGCCACCTTTTCAAGGGTTGTTACGACGGAAATCATAAAAAGTAAAAAAAAATATATTTATTTATACAGTATGATGTATCTGCGAACATTTACATCGATTTAATTACCTGTTCTACCAATCATTCTGAACAACATTTTGTTCTACGACTTTCTGAAATTCGAATGCAAGAATATCTAGTTTTCATACAAAGTCGACCACGTGACTTGATCAGTTTCTATAGGTTCAGTGGTAGTGAATGCTGCGTCTGGGCCAAGGGTTGCGGGTTCGATCCCCGCACAGTACAAACATTTGTGTGCATGAACATGTCTGTTTGTATTGGTCTGGGTGTTATCTATGTATTATAAGTATGTATTTACAAAAGAAAAGTATTATATGTATATATTTGTAATTCCACTGTTGGTTTTGATATCTGTAACACAGGTGCTTGAGCTACCTATCTCAGAGTCAGATCAATGTATGTGATGTAGTGAAAATATTATTTATTATTATTATTTTTCTTAAATCATTTGATTTTCACAGCATTTAGAGCAATACTGGTAGTAATGAAATAGACGGGCCTAAGCCAAGAATATTTCATGATTTGAAGTACTTTGTGTGGTGGTTTGGTCTGGGTTGCTGGGTGTTTGAGTGTGTATCGGTGGTATTATGTCAGTTTGTAAAAATTTTCTTACTATCCTGCATGTATTTAAGATGACAGCTTTCTGCATCAGTAAGTATATGGATGGAGGCAGACCTAAAGTTTCTATTACGCTGTGTATTTGAGTTGGGATAACGCCTGTAGTGGATATAACCAGAGGGACTATAATGACATTATTTAATTTCCAGATTCGGGCTATTTCGTTTTTCAAATCAGTGTATTTTGACAGTTTTTCAGCTATTGTGCTCTGTATATTGTGGGTGTTTGGGATTGCTATGTCAATCAGGATCGCCGTTCGATTGGTTTTATTCACCACAGTGATATCCGGTCTATTGTAATGGGTAGTTCTATCAGTGAGTATGGCTCTATCAAAATACATTTTATAGGTTTGATTTTCTAGCACAGTTTCGGGGGTGTATTTATAATAAGCTATAGCAGGGGGTTGAACAAGCTGGTACTTAATGGGTGGTTTTTTTCTCTCTGATTAATGATTACCTACGTGCTAAGATGAATTGCTTTGGAGCCTACGAAGATTCTTGTTAGAAAGTATTATAATCTTTGCTACGAAGCGACTACTCGAAGCGGTTTTCTCTTTCTTTTATATTGGTACATTTATCTTGACCTTTGCAACCAAATAAAAGGAGAACCAAACCAAATGAAATCATGGTTACACAGTTCAGAAACTATCTGTAACGTGCAGGTTTAATCATGATTTACCCTTACCACCAAACTTATGGTAGAAAAATGCGCTTACATTTGAAAAAATCGCTAAATAGATCCTAACAAAATATAATTCTTGAAAAACAGTATGTACTTCAGTCTGTCAAAAAGAAAAATGGGCTGGGGTGATAAGGACATAGATATCAAGTTAAGTAGGTATCAGCCTATACTTATATTGTCGCACTGTAGGACAAAGGTCTCTATCATAGATATCAGGTCATAGATACAAGATTCGCAAAATTATTTAAAAAAACCTTTTAAATTGCCCTGCCTGATATCCCGCTTTCCGCTCCGCTCATGACTAAAGGACCACCATCGCGCGACTAATTCAATCGTAATTAATATGTCGTAATATGTTGTATGGTACCCCATCTAAAGTCATACACCTCGTTTTTTTGTATTGATCTGGAACTTTGTCATTTAGGTTTAAAGACATTTATTTCCCATAAGAACTTACAGTTCACTTAAAATGAGATACAAACTAATTAAATAAAAAGATATTTTGCAGGCGCAGCGCAGCCAGTTTTGTTCACTAATATTTTTTACACACTATGCAACACTTAACTTTGCACTTTCCTGACTCAGTAAAAAAATACATTTACGACTATAAAATTTCGATAACCGAATATAAGTAGGTTTTAGGGCCTACAGTTGTCCATAGATTTACCCATAGGCTTCTCATACCAGCGTTTCATAACCGATTACGTTAAAAACTCCTTAAGGGGCTATACGAATGAAACTAGCGCCGCCAACCTATTTACACTGATTGTGGCGAAAATATGATATTTTCGAAGAAAAGAAAACATTACAGACTTAGATCCAAGTAAATTGGATTATTGCTAAAAACGGCCACTTTTAGCAATAATTGACATTATTGTTACTTGTCGCGTGTTTTACATATTGTATTGCATCTTAAAAAAATCAATTTACTTATATCTAAGTCTGTAATGTTTTGCTTTCTTAAAAAATATCGTATTTTCGCCACAATCAGTGTAAATAGGTTGGCGGCGCTAGTTTCATTCGTGTAGTCCCTTAAAGGGCCTTTTTAACCACTTGGGTTTCTCATTCTCATTCAATTCTCATCATCTTTATTCTCACAATTTTTTTTTCAGTATTCGTTCGTTTCGGTTTGTGGAAGAACCGCAGTTTTGTGGAACGGGCCAGCCGCGGCAGTATTTACTGGCGGCTATGACTTAGGGATCTTCAAGAGAAGAGCGTACTCCTTTATAAATGACTGGCAACTCATCAGCGTCCCTGATCTCGCAGATGTTCATTGGCGGCAGTGTTTACTTACTAACGGTGACCCGCTTGCTCGTTTGACGCCCAAAAATATATCACCGTATTTTTGAAAACCTTAAATTATAATATGAATCGCGAGATTAAAATCTATACCGCCTGCGCTGTTTGATCGTTTGGTTTAGTGGTTTAAGTACCGGCCCGTGTTCACGGGGTCCCGGGCCGAGCAAAAGTATGTTTCGAATTTTTCGAATTCCCCTGCCCCCTCCTATATACGCCCATAGTCAGTTTAGAAATCCTTGGAACCTTCGTCCAGTAGTTAGCCCTTCCTTGGCTGAAAATTGATAATGATAGGATACATCTAAACTACTTCGTGGTACCTACATTACGTTTGCAAAATCTAGCATTAAGTTTGTGTTGAGTGCAATAAAATTATATTGATTCATACATCTTATTCATTTACTTATTCATTCATTAAACAATTTATCCATTTATTCATTCAGCCATTCATTCTTTTATTCAACTAAACAAATAGTAATTAGGTAGTGATTCCACTGTATAAGTGAGCGATATATTTTGAGTGGCTGTGTTTCACGGCCTACCGAGTCTTTAAAAGGTTATTTATTCTTGGCTTTAAGAATATCAGCTATTTCAATAGCCTCGGTGGCGCAGTGGGTAGTCACACTTTGAAGAGATGCCTGCGAGCTCGGGTTCGATCCCCGGTTCGGGCCAAAACATTTGGTACCTGAGTTTTTGTGTTCCGAAAATTTCAGTGAATGTCCGAAGTCTGGAAATTGGCGGTATTGTACCCCCGTGCCTCGGAAAGCCCTTTTAGCCGATGGTCCTGTACCAATCTCTCTTCGGTCGTATCACACTGTTGTCCCATCCAATTAAGAAGGTAAGGGAATAGAGAGTGCACTTTAATTGTTGGAGAGCCATGCTTCGGCATGAATGGGCCGGCTCGACTGGAGTGATACCACTGCCTCACAGAAAACTGGCGTGAAGCAGCTCCTGTGCTGTGTTTCGCCGAGTGAGTGAGGGTACCGGAGGCCCATCGGGGGGGAAGGGGATGAAAGGTTAGCAGCGCACTTCTTGCATGTGTTCATGGGTGGCGCCAATTGCTTACCAACAGGTGATCCGCCTGCTCGTCTGCTACCTAACACATAAAAAAAGGTAGATACATACTATGTTCATCAATGTTGTATAATTTAAAAAACCCAGTCCTATTGTAAGAAGGAGGAAACACACAAACTGGAAGGGCATTTCATGATTTCTATGTTATCACGCCACAAATACTACCTTGCCCGCTTTCCGCTCCCGCTCCGCTCGTCACCTAGCCTTGTAAATCGCGTCAAGCAACCCCTATATAAGTCTTAATAGCTCACAGCGCAAGCCAGTCTGTTGTCACCCTCGGTTCGCGACTTACTTACTTAAAACGTTACGCAACCAGTATTTACTGCAAGTAAGTATGTTATTTACTTACACCATCTAGAGTTAAAAGTGTGAAACTATATTTTATACTTATGTTTTTAAACTTTCGCGTTGCGTTATACAAATACTACATATAAACGGGACTAAACTAAAGTGCTAGAATGTTACTTATTAATTTTCGTCGCGTTTAGTCCCGTTTATATGATGTATTTTTTAATACTTATTTCCTAGCTGTTATCTACAACTTCGTATTCTTCGTCTGCGGGGAATAGTATCTTTTGGTAGCATTTTTAATTACATATTTAATAATTTTCATACCCCCTTTTAACCCCTTACAACCTTCATTTCGCAATAAAAAGTAGCTTATGTCCTTTCTCAGGGTCTAGACCATCTGTATACCGAATTTTATTCAAATCCGTTTAGTAGTTTTGGCGTAACAGACAGACAGAGATGTTTTCGCATTTAAAATATTATTAGGATTAGTCTTTTCAACAATGAGTGCACCATACAATAAAGAATTATTACAAATACTGCTAACATTCTTAGTGCCTACACTGGATAGAGATAATATGTTTTTGTCGTAGGCCATCTAAACTGTAGGAAAACTGATTCATTATGATAATAAAATAAAATCTTAAGTGGCATATTATGTATTTTAAGTAAGACGAATAAAAATAGTTTAAATATAAAACGTGAAATTTCAGCGGAAAAAAATATTTTAATACTTTTTAGTACATAGTTGGTTTTGGTTTTAAAACTACTTTTCCTTTTTTTTAATCAGTAAGTTGGAATTTTTAGCCACCTTTTCAAGGGTTGTTACGACGGAAATCATAAAAAGTAAAAAAAAATATATTTATTTATACAGTACAAGCGGCCGCCCGCGACTCTGTCCGCGTGGAAAAGTAACTTTTTACCCCCCTTTCAACCCCTTACAACCCCCTTTTTGCAATAAAAAAGTAGCCTATGTCCTTTCTCAGGGTCTAGATTATCTGTATACCAAATTTCATTTAAATCCGTTGAGTAGTTTTGGCGTGAAAGAGTAGCAGACAGACAGACAGACAGACAGACAGACAGACAGACAGACAGACAGAGTTACTTTCGCATTTATAATATTTGTATGGATGATGTATCTGCGAACATTTACTTTGATTTAATTACCTGTTCTACCAATCATTCTGAACAACATTTCGTTCTACGACTTTCTGAAATTCGAATGCAAGAATATCAAGTTTCATTCAAAGTCGACCACGTGACTTGATCAGTTTCTAAAATTGTCGACGAACTTATGACAATTGACCAATAACATTTGCTCATCAGAGAAGAGATACCTACTTAATATGTATTTTGAACAACGTGATTGGTAAATTTTTACAAGTCTCCGTTCAACTCCACACAGCTCCACTTCTTTAGGAACACACCCTAAGACGTCTTGGAAAGGCGATACCCTAACTATGTACTGGCAACTACGAAATGAAAGACACCTTGTAGTTTGATCTATTCGGGTATATTTTTGAAGTGTCACTTACACATCTTATAGTTTTAGAAAAACACAATACTTGCGCGGGGCATAAATGCACACCGCCATCTTGGGACTGATTTGGGTATTAACCTTTTGACAAAAGCATAGTATGGTTCTAGACACGTCTGTTGGCCTGGGAGACGATCTCTAGAGCAGAGGATAAAAAGATCAATTTGGTCGCAGTGTCCACTCAGAAACAAACACTCCCAGACCCAGAATAAAAACGCGGAAATCCAAAAAAAACTACATTATGACTTTTTCATAAACTTTATCAATGGTATTTTTTATGATACCTACGTGGCAGACAAGCCGACGGATCACCTGATAGTAAGCGACTACCGCCACCCATAGACACCTGCAACACCAGTGGCGTCACAAGTGCGCTGCTTACCTTTTAACCCCCCTTCCCCTGGATTGGGCCTCTACCCTCACTCACGCAGCGAAACAGCGCATGCACTGCTTCACGCCGGTTTTCTGTGAGGACGTGGTATTACTCCGGTCGACCCGGCCCATTCATGCCGAAGCGTGGCTCTCCCACTGTTAAAAAACGTTTAAAATCGCTTACATGTGTTTCATTTCAACCATCAAACATTCTTGAAGCTGATTTTAACTCCTTTTAAAGGCGTTAAGTGACCCGAAAATATTCAAGTCACGATTTAGGCGACATGTCTACTAATGACCTGATTCATTCTTACATAATATTAATTATAAAATTGACTTAACGTATAACCGTGGAAGAGCCACGCTTCGGCATGAATGGACTGGTAACAGAGTAATAACACGGCCGATGAAGTCCGGCGTGACGCAACGCCGCTGTGTTTCGTCATGTCAGTAGGGTAGGTACCGGAAGCCAATTGTGGGAGAGCCGCGCTTCGGCAAGAATGGGCCGGCTCGACCGGAGTGATACCATTGCCTCACAGAAAACTGAGTGAGGGTACCGGAGGCCCACCCGCGGGGGAAGGGGATAAAAGGTTGGCAGCGCACTTGTAACTCTACTGGTGTTGCAGGTGTCCATGAGCGGCGGCATTGCTTACCATCAGGTGATCCGCCTGCTCGTCTGCTACCTATCACATAAAAAAAAGCCCAATTGGGGGTAAAAGGGGTTAAAGACAGCTCTTGTGACTCTACTGGTGTTGCAGGTGTCCGACCTTAGGTGATCCGTCTGCTCGTCTGCTACCTTTTACATAAGGAAAAGCAGACACAGCGCTTATAAGAAAGAGAGAGAAACTCTGATTCGATCGTAACATCCGTTTCGTTTTAGGCCCTCTGGGTATTTTAGCTATATTCCACGCATAATTTTGGCGGTTTTATCGCTGTAAGTGATGTCTAGTAGTATCAGTCTATATACAGGATGTAACAAAAAGGGGGTATCATCCCAAAGTGAACCGATTCTGACACACTTTACAAATCTCATATTAGAGTTTTTAACCTGCCCAGTTAATGTTACGATTATTAATATTTAATTGAAATCCGATTCTTCGTGAAATCTATTTCAATTCTCACATCACTAATGAGCAATCAGCTGATAGGGATATTAACCTTTGACCGCTCCTTTTTGAATAGTTACCGCCCCTTGCATTCCTGACAATTGTTTGCATACAAAATTCTATAAATGAATTACGGTAAGATTGTTTATCTTTTTCTAATTTTTTTATTAATTTGAAACTTTGCATAATATAATATACACAAGGTACTACATTCTTTCCCTTTATGGTTGATACCCCCTTTTTGTTACACCTTGTATTATCCCACTGCAGGGCAAAGGCCCCCGTAGAAATCAAGTCATCGCTACTATGATGGGATTAGGCTTAATCACCACGCTTGCCTAATGCGGAATTGCGGATTGGTGATCACAAACCCGAGCTATTGATATTGAGCTGAGATGTCTACTAGGCAATAGTTGAGAAAGATTTGCTTGGACTCCAGGCTGATGACTGGCTGGAGGTGGCGTAGGACTGACCTTAATGGAGGCTCTTATTATCGGGGCCAAGGCTCACTTTGGGTCGCTACGCCAGCCTAGTTAGTTAGTTGAAAGTAGTAGTCTATACTATTTATAAAGAGATAACTTCTATAGACAACGACAAGGCCTATAGGTAAACCGAAAACACGAAACGCTTGCGCGATGTAATTGGGCACAGCGCCATCTATTAATTCATTTCTGAATTACGGTCCCGAAGCGAAGTGAGGGCGGGCCACTAGTTTTTAAATAAATAAAAAATACATTGCTAAGGTCCTTCTATTTCGAACTACCTTTGAACTTTGGGCAGATCCAAAGAAATTCTATTAAACTAAATATAGAAAAGAAAAGTAAACATAATAGAGAGCTGAAATGGATACTTTTTAGGGTTCCGTGCCTTTAAAGCAAAATAATTTAATAATCTGGACTGTGGACAAACATTCGTGTGATGAACACTTGTGTTTATTCAGTGCCTAGGTGTAATCATCAGCAACCCACAGTCGTCCACTGCTGGACATAGGCCTCCCTCAAAGTTCTCCACACAGATCGGTCCTGTGCTACCCGCATCCAATGGGCTCCCGCGACCTTCACCAGATCGTCGGTCCACCTGGTGGGAGGCCTGCCATGGCTGCGGCCTCCTGCACGCTGCATGCTGGACATAGGTCTCCCCTAATGCACGCCACCGCTCCCACTCTCATCCAGCTCACACCAGCCAGCCTTCGAATTCGCTTACCGAGTCGCGGTCTCCACTCAAGGACTTTACGGCTCCAACCTAGGCCTAGGTGTAATCATCATCATCATCATCAGCAACCCACGCTCGTCCACTGCTGGACATAGGTCTCCCCCAATGCACGCCACCGCTCCCGATTTTCGGCCACTCTCATCCAGCTCACTCCAGCCAGCCTTCGAATGTCGTCATCCCATCTTGTAGCAGGGCGTCCAACACTACGTTTACCGAGTCGCGGTCTCCACTCAAGGACTTTATAGCTCCAACGGTTGTCAGTTCTGCGGCTAGGTGTAATGTATGTAGGTATTTAGTTAAGTGTTACATTTGTATCTCCAGTTTTGTCTGTTAACTGTTACACAAGTGATTAAGCTATTTAGTACGTACGTAGTCAGGTCAATGTATGAGATGTTGTGAAAATTTATTCTTCAAAAACTCTTCCCCCGGTACAAAGGAAGTATAATTGCTATTATGTAATTACTAGCTTTTGCCCGCAGCTTCGCTCGCGCCCCCCACTTCCCTAAAATGGGGGGTTAGAAAGAGGCAAAAATTATTATCTTACTCTCCATCCCTTCAACTATCTCCACTTAAATTACGTCAATCTGTCGCTCCGTTTTGCCGTGAAAGAAAGACAAACATCTACTATTACTACTCCCTATATAAAGTAAGTATAAGTGCTATAATAATGTAATAATATTGCAGTCCGTTTATATC
Source organism: Cnaphalocrocis medinalis (assembly GCA_014851415.1). Taxonomy (NCBI): domain Eukaryota; kingdom Metazoa; phylum Arthropoda; class Insecta; order Lepidoptera; family Crambidae; genus Cnaphalocrocis; species Cnaphalocrocis medinalis. The sequence continues at coordinate 4,398,544 of CM026301.1, read as the reverse complement.
AACACCATACTTCCATACTAATATCATCCATACTAATATTAAATTCGAAAGTAACTCTGTCTGTCTGTCCGTCTGTCTTGTCTGTCTGTCTGTTACTCTTTCACGCCAAAAACTACTGAACGGATTTAAATGAAATACTAATATTATAAATGCGAAGTAACTCTGTCTGTCTGTCCGTCTGTCTGTCTGTCTGTCTGTTACTACTTTCACGCCAAAAACTACTGAACGGATTTAAATGAAATTTGGTATACAGAGATCTAGACCCTGAGCAAAGAACATAGGCTAGTTTTATTGCGAAAAGGGGGTTGTAAGGGGTTAAAAGGGGGGGTAAAAAGTTACTTTTCCACGCGGACGAAGTCGCGGGCGGCCGCTAGTTCATTATAATTCCAGAAAGAGTGACATCTATCATAGACAACTATAGTATCCTTTCCATGAGTTTAAAATACTATCCTCGCTATCGAAAACTATCGCTTTGTCTCTTTAATTGTGATGCATTTGAAAGAGACAGAGTAGTAGTTTACGTTATGTCAGTTTTAGATGTCAACTCATGGTAGCGCTACAGAACCCAACATTGCGTGGCCCGACTCGCACTTAGCCACTTCTTCTTAACCAATAGGTCTTTTTCAATTGACAGATTGTGACGTATTGACCCTTATTTGTCGTGGGCACATAAAAAGGCCCTTGGGATGTTTAAGTGGAAAAGTGTGCTTGTTAAAGCACCTTGCTTTTCTTTGTTAGTTAGTTTTATATATTATTTCCTTTTTTTTAGTGAAGTGATTATTTATTTTTGGGACGTCAAAGGTCTAACATGACTAATAAGGTACATTGATGTATGTATTAATGTTTATACCTATGTATATAAATATTGTATCATTGCACGCCTTACACCTTGATCAAGTGTCATTTACCCAAAGGTTGCCTGGAAGATATCGGTCATAGTGATAAGCCCGCCTTTGTTGTACATTACAATAAATAAAATAAAATATATAATATACTAAATAATATGTATGTTAGACTGTAAGGTATTTATTATATGGGTCAACGAAATGTTTGTTAAATGTATCTTGTAGCCTGAAATAAACGAATTATTATTATTACTCCTGTTATAACTAGTTTTTAAGTTTTATACCTCTGTTTTGTGTGGCAATAAAAAGCATATTCATTCATTCATTCATTTATGCCTATACGGTAGTATATACCTACTTTAAGGTATTTTTGAGAAAATAAATGAATTCACACAACATCTCTGAATATAAGTTCAATGTATTCAGAGATGTAGTACTTAGTACCTTGAGCAATTTTGTTACAGATAGTCAGTTGGTAAAATAAATGAATTCATACAACATCTCTGAATATTAAGTCAATGTATTCAGAGATGTTGTACTTAGTAGCTTGAGCACTTGTGTTACAGATAGATAAATCAGATAACAGACGATGACAAATACAATACTTAATACATACAGGGTGTACCTATGAACATTTACATCCCTTTAACCACATGTTCTTTCAAAATTTTCGTCTCCCCATACAAAGTGACCAAGTCACGTGACCGACTTTGTATGGAAATATGATTTTTTTTATGCGAATTTTCTAAAGTCATAGAACAAATTAATGTTGTTCAGAATGGTTGGTAGAACACGTGGTTAAAGGGATGTAAATGTTCACAGATGTTGTTTCTTTGTTCTTCCATATAGGCTTGTTTACTGCTGTATGTTCTATGTTTTATGGCCAATAAATGTTTATCTATCTAAGTATCTATCTAGTTAGCAAACGATAACAACAGTATTAGTTTTGCAAACTGTGTTACGGATCTTAACGCCCACCTCCAGATTTGGAGACAGCGTTACAAATTATATTCAAAGAAAGTTACATCAGATATTACATTTTAAGGTAAATAAGGTAAATAATAGCTTTATAACTTTACAAGACTCTAGCTTTAAAAATTACAAATCTTTCATACATCCTTTTAACCCCCTTTTCACCCCTTTAAAGACTGAATTAAAAAAAAACTGAAACAGGTAAATTTTTATTTTTGATCATCAACCATAATCTAAATTTTCAAATCTCTAACATCTAAATTGAGTGACTTTTATACCTAAACCCCCCCTTTCATCCCTTTAGGGGGTGAATTTCGCAAAACCCCTTCTTAGTGTGCGCCTTCATAGTAAGAACTACCTATGTTTCAAATTTCATGAATTTAGGTCCAGCAGTTTTGGCTGTGCGTTGATAGATCAGTCAGTCAGTCAGTCAGTCACAGGCCGAGGCGTTACCTCTTTATTAATAGTATAGAAGAAGTATAGATAGAAGATAGTGGCCCGCCCTCACTTCGCTTCAGGACATTAGTTACAAACCAAAACAATAGATTGCGCTGGGCGTCGATAATATAGCGCTAGCGTTTCATGTTTTCGGTTTACTTAGAAGCCCAGGCGTGAAATATGAGATGACCTCTTTTAGTCTAAGATCCGAACTTAAGTCGACCTTCACCGGGGCTGATAATCGAATGAAATATCCTTTATGACAAATTTTATATACCTAGAAAATATATACAAATAGGTTTGCTTAAAAAAAAGCAAAAATTACCTGGACAGACTAGTTTTATTTTTTTTTTAAATAAGAAACTAACTAATTTTGCAACCTTAAGATAATAAGAAAGTTTTCATTCTTAAAAGTGCGCTTACATTGGTATAAATTTTTTTTTTTATTATCATTTCAAGGTGAAGGTAACTGCCATCGACTATACCTGTTATACAGACACCGAGTACTCTGTCCAGGTAAAATAATAGAGCACCCAATGGCGGCACATTCTATACGTTAGACTTAAGTAAAGATAAATGTTTTCGGTTTACCTATAAGCCTTGTCGTTGTATTTAGAATTTACCTCTTTATAAATACCTAGTATAGACTAGTATAGATAGTGGCCCGCCCTCACTTCGCTTCGGGACCGTAATTCAGAAATGAACCAATAGATGGCGCTGGGCGTCGATAATATAGCGCTAGCGTTTCGTGTTTTCGGTTTACCTATAAGCCTTGTCGTTGTCTATAGAAGTTATCTCTTTATAAATACCTAGTATAGACTAGTATAGATAGTGGCCTTCACTTCACTTCGGGACAGTTGTTTCAAATTGTATATATCTAATATAGCGCTAGCGTTTCGTGTTTTCGGTTTACCTATAAGCCTTGTCGTTGTCTTTAGAATTTACCTCTTTATAATATAGAATAGAAGATAGTAAATTCGGGGTAGCACGGAGGAGCAAACAGTAGCCTATCTCCACTTAAAAAATCAAGTCTATTCGTCGCTCCGTTTTGCCGTGAAAGAAAGACAAACCTACAGACATAGACACACTTTCCCCATTTATAAATATTAGTATGGATATAATACTAGTAGCCCGCCTTCACTTGTTTCGGACCCGGTCCTTGTCTGTATCAGTTCGAAAACATACCAATAGATGGAGTTGGATGTCGATAATGTTGTGCAAACGTTTCGCGTTTTCGTTTTACCTATAAGCTTTGTCGTTATCTATAGGAGCTACCTCTGTTCTATAGATAATGTTAAAATTGTGTCAAATAAATTTGGAATTAACCTCGAGTTGTCGCGTTACTGTAATCCCTCCACCCCAGACGTGGCGCGTAGAAACCCCACAACTGCAGTATATACCACTATTACTACATATCACTAACGACATGTGTGGGACACAGTGTAGGGGAAACAGCAGTTTAGAAAGATAAAAGTATTTTTTTTACTAAAGACACAATAAATACAACACGCGCCCACACACAAACACAATACAATACGTAGTTTCTATTAACTTAAGAAAGATATAACACAAACACAGCACAACACAACAAACACAACACAACACACAGGTATTATTTACTAGGAATAATTATAACACACTGCATTAAGATAACATACAACACACACACACACACACACACACACACACACACACACTTACACATATAAACAACACACAGGTATTATTTACTAAGGAATGATATAACATACTGCATTAAGACCACACACACATAAATACAACACAATACAGGTTTCACCTATTTACTAAAGAAAGTATATAACACACTGCATTAAGACAACACACACACACACTTACACCATACACAACATACAGGTTTTATTTACTAAGGAATGATATAACATACTGCATTAAGACAACACACACACACATACACTTACACACATACACAACCACACAGGTTTTATTTACTAAGGAATGATATAACACACTGCATTAAGACAACACACACGCACACATACATAGACACACTCACACATGACACATTTGTTGGGACGCTGTTGGGATCAGAACTGTGTATCTAAGATGTTATACCTATCATTATTTTTTTAAAATAATTAGCCTATTAAATTAGTTGCGTCGCATCAGATGATCCGTATGCTCGTCTGCCACCTATCACATGAAACAATTTAATTAAGCTTTGCTAAAATATAATTTGATTTTTTCTATAAAATGCAAAGACCCATTCCCCTAACCTTAACATAGTTTTATCCCTGAATAGTGGCCCGCCCTCACTTCCCTTCATGACGGTAATTCAGATTGAACCAATAGATGGCGCGATGAGATTTACCTCTTTATAAATACCTAGTATAGACTAGTATAGATAGTGGCCTTCACTTCACTTCGGGACAGTTGTTTCAAATAGATAGCGCGGCGTCGATTATATAGCGTTTCGTGTTTACGGTTTTTTTTTAAATAAATAAATTGAGACAACATCACAAACATTGTTCTGTTCCCAAACTTCCTTTGTACTATGGAAACCAGAAACAACGAAGGAACCACAAACACCCAGACCCAAGACAAATATCTGTTTCATCAACAAACATTTGTCTTGGTGCGGGAATCAATCCCGCGACCCTTGCGTCTCAACCGGTGCTCAAACCACTACGCCAAATGGGTCGTCAATGGGTTTACCTATAAGCCTTGTCGTTGTATTTAGAATTTACCTCTTTATAAATTAGCTTTTCACTTCGCTTCGGGACCGTTATTCAGAAACGAACCAATAGATGGCGCTGTACTAAATTACATCGCGCAAGCGTTTCGTGTTTTCGGTTTACCTATAAGCCTTGTCGTTGTCTATAGAAGTTATCTCTTTATAAATAGTATGGATGGATATGGATATGGAGGATATGGATTGTCTCATTGGACATGACCTACTGCAATTTATCGTATACTACGTGCTCTATAAAATGTAGTATTAAAATGGAGTAGTCATATAAAGTTAATTGGTTAATTTGATTTAAAAAGAATTGCTGAGCTGGACTGAAATGATAATGTTAATAATTTTATCATCATCATGACTTAGGGACAAGAGAAGAGCGTTATCATCATCATTTCAGCCAATAGACGTCCACTGCTGGACATAGGCCCCCCAAAGTTCTCCACACAGATCGGTCCTGTGCCACCCGCATCCAATGGACTCCCGCGACCTTCACCAGATCGTCAGACCGCAGGAGATCTAAGGTCACGGACATAGCCCAAAGAATTGCGTGGCTGAAGTGGCAATGGGCAGGGCACATTGCGAGGAGAACAGACGGCCGTTGGGGTGGAAAGATCTTGAGTGGAGGCCACGCGCAGGAGGCCGCAGCCGTGGCAGGCTTCCCACCAGGTGGACCGACGATTTTAATGATAATACGATGGTAGATATGGTTGACTGGTAGTCTGGTAGAGAAAGCCGTATAACTTTTGTGTAGTAAAGTTTTTTTTAAAAACTCCGATTATTCGAATATTTGATTATCCGAATGGGTCCCGGTCCCCATTAATTCGGATAATTGGAGTTTCTACTGTAAATAAAAAACTTAATTAATTTTCTCTTTGTTTCAGATATAAATCCAGTAGAATCAAAATGGATCACACAGAGTTTCGCGTGAAAGGTATGACATATATTTTTCTTACTCTTTTTTATTTGATCAGTAGCAGACGAGCAAACGGATCACCTGATGATAAGCGATTGCCGCCGTCCATAGACACCTGCAACACCAGTAGAGTCACAATGCTTTGCCAACCATTAACTCCCTTACCCCCCAATTGGGTCTCCGATACCCTAAGTCACTGGCGAAACACAGCGTCGGCGCATCGTCTGTTTTCGGTGAGGCCGTGGTATCACTTCGGTCTAACAAAATAAAATACTAAGTATGTTAAAAAGGTGCCCCTTTTAAAATTTTGTAAACTCGTTGATTTTCAATTAGTTTCATTTTAAGAAAATAAAAGTTGTTCATAGTTTTAATGAGATGACAAGTATAGTTTAAAAGTTCTAGAGAAAATATTACTATTTTTATTAAAATGTGTACAGATTTTGTTTACATCTTAATTTATACAGGTCAGCCTCACTTCTTTTTCTTTATTAAATAAAAATGAACTAATAGATGGCACTGTGCTAAATTACATCGCGCAAGCGTTTCGTGTTTTCGGTTTACCTATAAGCCTTGTCGTTGTCTATAGAAGATATCTCTTTCTTTATAGATAGTATAGATATAGAAGATTCACACAACTACTCATAGTTACATTGACCTTACTCCGCTCTAAGTAGCTTAAAGAAAGCAAAAAGATGGAGATTCATTTTAATATTTTTGTGATGATGATACTGACTAGACTCTACTAAACGAAAATATATTGCTGAAGTTAGGTTAGAACAGTGACGAATAATCGGACCTTCGGAGTACGTGAGCGCACCCACGACTGGGGAGTGGCTTGCTCAGTATCACGACTCGCGAGGGAAAATCCTACTGGGTGTCCTGGTAGGTCTTACTTCTTTATGGGTACATTGCGCCAAACAATTGGGTAATTTGACTAATCTCGATATAGTAAAAAATATTGACACTCTATCAAAATATTGGTAAATAAGAACCAGTGGCCAACATTTTCAGTTAAAAATATAACGTCTAGCTGGTTTTGTGAGCATTCAAAGTTTCATGGGCAAGTCCATTTTTAAAGTATTAAATTTTTTTTAAATAATTATATCATTGAACTACCCGTACATTTTCCATCAACTTTTATTAAAAAACCATTTACTTAAACGAAACATTTGATATAGCTACCAAACAAAATTTACTAGACGCGCACACAGAAGTTTGAGTTGTGACGTCACAATTAAATAGCCATTTGTATAGAGCGTTTTTGGGCTTGCCCAAAATATGTGCTCTTCTAGTTGTGATATCTCAGGTAGTTCAATTGAGAATCAAGTTATTCTTTCAACGATGTTTCTTAAATTGAGGCGTTTTTTGATTAAATACATAAAAAAATTTAGTCAAATTACCCAATTGGCGTTAAGTGACGAGCGCGATTAGCGGTACGGTCCAGTCCCGGCTGTGGGGTATCCGACCGCGATTGCGCTGATATGGACACCCCAGGGGTTTTGGTTAGGGTTAGAGTCCCACACACCACCTTGTCCCCCACATGTGACAAGGTGAAGGCCATGATGGTTTCCCCTGGGAAAGCAAAAAAAGAGCAGTGAGGACAAAAAAATCTCGAAATTCTCAGGTGAGTGGTCACTACCATGTTAATGAGCGTTCTCTGCTTCTTTTACCTTAACTGTATATTTTATTTCTAAAGTAGATATATGTCTAGAGCGGCGTTCCTGCCCCGAACCATCAAGTCATGGAATGCCCTTCCAGTTCAAGTGTTTCCTCCTTACAATCCTGGGTTTTTTAGGCGGGGCGTGAAACGGCATCTCAGCAGGCCTTCAGGGTGAGAGTGACAGACTCAATGGACACTTTGTCTGTTCTTTTGTGCCTGTCAACCTCATATTTGGATCTCACGGCCGCTTACCATCAGGCGGAGTGGGGTCATCTTGATTGTCCTCAATAAAAAAAAGTGGGAATAGAACTCACGACCTTCAGGGTCACTGCCAATACTAAAATACTAAAATCTACATACCTAACCTTTATCTAAGCACATAGTGTATTATTACTTATGTCTATTAAGTTATTATTAAGTAATCGAAGTCCGAAGTGATTTTATATCAATCACTTATTACTTGACTAGAATATTAAATAAGTTATCAAAGTATTTTGCTACAATGTCATTTTATGATAGTACTTTATTATTGGTTATACCTAAAGGTTGTCTGTAAGAATTTTTTTTTTATGTGATAGGTAGCAGACGCGCAGACGGATCACCTGATGGTAAGCAATTGCCGCCGCCCATGAACACATGCAACAAGTGCGCTGCTAACTTTTTATCCCCTTCCCCCCGATGGGCCTCCGGTACCCTCACTCACTCGGTGAAATACAGCACAGAAGCTGCTTCACGCAGGTTTTCTGTGAGGCAGTGGTATCACTCAGGTCGAGCCGGCCCATTCATGCCGAAGGATGGCTCTCCCACAATTAAAGAAATCATTATAAGCAAAAAGATCGCCTAATTGTAGGTACTGTTTTTTGCTGTTGTTTCACTCTTCAACGTCGTAAGGTCCAGACAGCAGACAAAATGGAAAATCAATTGTTTTATGCCTTTTATGGCTTTTGGGACTTACGACGTTAAATCAATGGGCCTATAAAAATCATTAACAGAACATAAAGCAAAACACGGGGTCAGATAGACCCGCTGACTCACTTGGTTTCGGGAGATTAAGTAGAGTCAAATTATACCAATAGATGGCTACTAGTCCATTTCATTGCTAGTATTTCACCTTTTTAATGTTCATTTGTAAGCCTTTAAGTTATTTACACATGTTTTCTGTTTATAACTGGGATACATCCATACTTCCATACTTATACTTCCATACTAATATTATAAATGCGAAAGTAACTCTGTCTGTCTGTCTGTCTGTCTTTCTGTGTGTCTGTTACTCTTTCACGCCCAAAACTACTGAACGGGTTTAAATGAAATTTGGTATACAGATGATTTAGACCCTGAGAAAGGACATAGGCTAATTTTTATTGCGAAAAGGGGGTTGTAAGGGGTTAAAAGGGGGGTAAAAATTACTTTTCCACGCGGACGAAGTCGCGGGCGGCCGCTAGTAGATAATAAATTTATCAACCAATCTTTCTAGATCTAGTCAAAGATATTGGAATATATCTTTGGATCTAGTCTAGAATGCAGACTATTTTTAAAGAACTTACAAAATCTATTTCTACATACATTCTAGTTGAGTTAACCCGTCAATAGATATTGCGCAATAAAATAAGAAAGCTACACGGGGTCGGATAGACCGTGGATATTGAATCATTTAGCGAATCCTTTTATTGGGTCGTTACGACCGTATTGTCTTATTCGTATTGATGTAGCAGGATGGGTGTTGATTTTATTCTTGTAGGGGTGGGATGTTGTGTTTATAAAAGTATCGATATTTTTATGCTCGTTTATATAGAGTCTATCGTTAATATTTACATCCCTTTAACCACGTCTTCTACCAATAGTTTTGAGCAAAATTTGTTTGCTGACTTGACTTGGAGATTCTGGTAAGGCTCAATTGGGGGGAAAGGGGTAAGGTTGGCAGCGCACTTGTGCCTCTACTTATGTTGTACAGCAATCGCTCACCATCAGGTGATAAGACTGCTCGTCTGCCACTTATCAAAACATCAACTTTTTGTACAAAGTCGTAATTTGTTCATACTCGTGGGGATTTGAAAAGTTTTGAGTAATTTCAAATGCGGTAGAGCTGATAATGTTGAGATAATGTTGATTTCTATCTGTTGATAGATACATCTTGTAGGTATCTTAATGGAATAGCCGTTACCTATTATTTCTTTAATTACCTAGTTATCTGAATAAAAATGCACTTGTTAACATTAGGATGTAGGATGTTCGACGCTTATTTTGAATAGGTTAAATTTTGCGGCCAAAAGGATTTTTTTTTATTAAATGATTCTATAGGCCAACTCTTGGCCACAATCGCACCTGATGGAAAGTGAGGTCTAGGATGTCACGCGTTTGCCTAGAAGATGCCTGTTTATTGATACTTGCCTTAGAGACCATAATCCAGACGATATGCGATTATTATCCAGGATTTGGGGTTTTTAAATAATAATGTAGGGACTACCATCTGACCGACCGACAATCTGGTGAAGGTCGCGGGAGTCCCTTGGATGCGGGTGGCACAGGACCGATCTGTGTGGAGAACTTTGGGGCGAGGCCTATGTCCAGCAGTGGACGTCTATTGCCTGAAATGATGATGATGACTACCGTCTGACCTTCGCAACATTTAGACAGGGTAACCAAACCAACTGAATTGGTTACTATCGACAGTTAAGCATCGACTTTTTGCAACCCTATTCTGGTACTGTATGTAGTTAAACGACGTGAAGTCAGAGTCTATGAACAATAAATTGTAATCTTAGATTTGTGTTCGACTTTTTGATCATATAATCTATATCTATCTATACTATTTATAAAGAGATAACTTCTATAGACAACGACAAGGCTTATAGGTAAACCGAAAACACGAAACGCTTGCGCGAAGTATACAGCGCCATCTATGAGTTAATTTCTGAATAACGGTCCCGAAGCGAAGTGAGGGCGGGCCACTAGTAAAGTTATATAATGCATGCAGAAAGTCATGGAAACGGGTTTTTGAAGAACAAAGTTCAGGGCATACCGACTCCTAAAATTCGTCAAGGTGGACCGTCCCCTACAAAAATGCCACCCAGGGCATACCATCATCATCATTAGCCTGTTGCAGTCCACTGCTGGACGTAGGGTTCTCCAAATGCTCGCCACTTTGATCGATCTTCGGCTACTCGCATCCAGCTCCAGCCAGCCCTCTTGCGCTGATCGTCACTCCATCTGGCCTGAGGTCCACCAATCGCTAAAAACTGGCGCCCTGGGCGGACTGACCCCGCCACTGCGATAAACCAGCGTTACGGCCTATGGTCGTGACATAAGCTGAGTGAGGGCCGTTTAAGCTGGATGCCTCAACACAACACAGCATAATATAAATACACGGCACTGCTGGCCAATGGGGAAGGACAGTTTATTTTTTGTTTTGATTTATTTTTACTAGTGTTTTTTTTATTTTCTTGTGTTGTGTCAATTGTCTGTAGCATGTAATTATGTGTTGTGGTGTCCAAATTAATAAATGTACTTTCTTTTCTTTTCTTTCTTTCGATATGCCGTTGGTTGCAATGCAATACGGTTAAAAGTGCCTTTACAGTCGTGTTTTTATATTATTGTTTACCCTTTATTCAATTCCTTACAGTACATTTTCTTCGATCGAGTTCAATGAATAATCAGAACGAATTAAAATCGGCCATCTTGATCAACGTAGCCAATATTTCTCCTTTTACTGGTATTTGTTAAAATAATAATTTTACTACATTCAAGATGGATACATGGTTGGTGGGACGTGTTTGATACATGGTCAATACGAAAAGCAACATTACCTATCTTCTATGTAGGTATATCTTTTACTTCTTCTATTCTATCTTCTATTTATAAAGAGAAAAAGTCTATAGACATCGACAAACCTTATGTACAAACCGAAATGGTGTAACACTAGCGCGATGCTATCAACGCCGAGCGCCATCTCTTGGTAGATTGTGGAAGTATTGTCCCGAAACGAAGTGAGCGTGCCACTAGTATACTTTTATAAAGGGATAGCTTCTACAGACAACTTCGAAGCTTATACAGGGTGTATCTTTGAACATTTACATCCTTTTAACCACATGCTCCATCCATTATTTTGAACAACTTTTGTACAGCGACTTTTCGGAATTTATCGAAAAAGGCGGCCACGCTACGGCATGAATGGGCCGGCTCGATCGGGTGATACCACGGCCTCACAGAAGACTAGCGTGAAGTAGCGTCTCCGCTGTGTTTCGTCGAGTGAGTGAGGGTACCGGATGCCCATTTGGGGGCAAGTAGGTTAAAGGTTGGCAGCGCATTTGCGATTCTACTAGAGTTCCAGGTGTATTGGGCGGCGGCCGTCGCTTACCATCAGGTGATCCGTCTGCTCGTCTGCCACTTATCACATAAAAAATGACTTTCGCATAGTCAAACATAGTATCCTCTTTTTTGTAATTGGTAGCAATAAATTAAACTTACAATTTTGTCACCAAGGATGTATAAGTACAATCTAGGTAGGTACTTAAGTGTTAACTCTATTAAGTCTCTACAATGAGTCTATACACTTTGTAATCTCTTCAAAGACTTTTTCTCACAGTGTTTGAAATAAATTGGATTGCAGTCAACAGATGGTTGGAAACAATTCGATCTCTTTGTTTGATGTAGAGACGGAGTAGAGTTCTGTAGAGTACCTATCTTGTGGGGTCAAGGTTGGTACATGATACTTAATATTATAAACTAGCTGTTACCTGCGATTTTGTTCGTGTGGAATAGTATCTTTGGGTAGCATTTTTAATTATTTAGCAACTTTTAACACCGCCCCCCTTTGAAACCCTTACAACCCCCTCTTCGCAATAAAAAGTAGCCTATGTTCTTTCTCAGGGTCCCGACATTTGACCACATTCATTCATTTTCAATTGACGTGATTTTTTTTAAGTGGAGATAGTGAAGGGATGGAGAGTAACATAGGTTACATTTGCCCCTTTCTAACCCCCATTTAGGAAAGTGGGGGGGTGCGAGCGAAGCCCCGGGCAAAAGCTAGTAGGAATTATAAATGGGAAAGTGTGTCTGTCAGTCTGTATGTTTGACTTTCTTTCACGGCAAAACGGAGCGATGAATTGGACGTGATTTTTTAAGTGGAGATAGTTGAAGTTATGGAGAGTAACATAGGTTACTTTTTGCCCATTCTAATAATTTACGGGAAGTTGCGGGCCATAGCTACTAAACAATATTATGATTATCTCTCTTGTTGCAGCAAAGGAGATGGTAGACTACATAGCTGACTACTTGGAGAACATCCGTGAGCGCAAGGTGTACCCCAGCGTGCAGCCCGGGTACCTGCACAAGCTGCTGCCGAGGGAGGCGCCTGCGGCGGGGGAGGGGTGGGACGAGATCTTTAAGGACGTTGATGATCACATTATGCCTGGGGTGAGTGGTGGGGTGGCAGTGACTGCCAGCGACGGTCGGTGACTGACAGCGACAGTCATTTGCTGTCGGCGACTCTCGGATCGAGATCTTCAAGGATGTTGATGACCACATCATGCCTGGGGTAAGTGTCAATGTGACTGTCGGTGGCTGTCGGCGACTGATTGGTGACTGTCAGCGAAGATAGGTGACTGTTGGCGACTGCCGCCGACTGCCGGTGATTGCCTGGGGGACTGTCAGTGACTGTCGGTGACTGTCAGTGACTGTCGGTGACTGTCGGTGACTGGGATCAAAAATTATGTGACTGGCGGTAACTATCAGTGGCTATCGGTGACTATCCTAGTCTATCTGCGACTGTAGGCGACTGTAGGTGCCTGTCAGCGACTGCCGGTGAATGTCGGTGACTGTCGGCGACGGTTGGTGGCTGTCGATATTTGTCGGTGACTGTCGATGTCGGTATCTGTCAGCGACTGTCGGTGACTGTCGGCACCTGTCTGCGCCTGTCGGCGCCTGGTATCAAAAATTATGAGACACTATCGGTGACTATCCGATCCCGTCGGCGCCAGTCAGTGACTATAAGTGACTGTTAGTGACAATAGGTAACTATCAATGACTACATAGCTGACTACTTGGAGAACATCCGCGAGCGCAAGGTGTACCCCAGCGTGCAGCCCGGGTACCTGCACAAGCTGCTGCCGAGGGAGGCGCCTGCGGCGGGGGAGGGGTGGGACGAGATCTTCAAGGATGTCGATGATCACATCATGCCTGGGTGAGTGTCAGTGACTGTCGGTGGCTGTCGATGACTATCAGTGACTGGTTAGTGGCTGTCGGTGACTGTTGGCGACTGTTGGTGGCTTTCAGTGATTTTCGGCGACTGCCGGTGACTGTCGGCGACTGGTTAGTGACTGCCAGCGACGGTTGGTTACTGTCGGCGACTGGTATGTGACTGTCAGTTACTGTCAGTGACTGTCGGTGGCTGTCTGCGGCGGGATTTTTATCCTATCTATCCATTATGTGATTAGGTGACTATCAGTGGCTGTCGGTGGCTGTCGGCGACTGATTAGTGACTGTCAGCGAAGATAGGTGACTGTCGGCGACTGTGGGTGGCTGTCGGTGATTGTCGGTGACTATCTGCGACTGTCGGCGACTGTAGGTGCCTGTCAGCGACTGCCTGTGAATGTCGGTGACAGGCACCTACAGTCACAGTACAGGTGACATTATACCTGGGGTGAGTGTCTATCAGTGACTAGCAGTGACTATCAGTGGCTGGCGGTGACTATACTAGACTATCGACGACACTCAGTCACTATCTATGACCGTCGGTGACTATCAATGACCATCAGTGACATCATGTCTGGGGTAAGTGATAATCCACTGGCACTGACTGTCAGTGACTGTCAGTGACAATCGGTGACTACCAATGACTACATAGCTGACTACTTGGAGAACATCCGGGAGCGCAAGGTGTACCCCAGCGTGCAGCCCGGGTACCTGCACAAGCTGCTGCCGAGGGAGGCGCCCGCGGCGGGGGAGGGGTGGGACGAGATCTTCAAGGACGTCGACGACCACATCATGCCTGGGGTGAGTGGTGGGGTGGCAGTGACTGTCGGGGACTGTCGGCGAATATCGATGACTGTCAGTGACTGTTAGCGACAGTAGGCGACTGTCGGCGACTATCGATGGCTGTCAGTGGCTGTCAGTGACTGTCAGCGACTGTCGGTGGCTGTCGGCGACTCTCGGTGGCTGTCGGAGTCTGTCGGTGGCTATCGGCGACTGTCGGTAGCTTTATGCGTCTGCCGGCGACTTATCGGGTGACTGGTCAGTGACTGTTGGCGACTGTTGGTGGCTGTCGGCGACTGTCTGCGGCCGTCGGCGCCTGGGATCAGTGACTATTAGTGGCTATCAGTGACTAGCACCGACTATCAGTGACAATCGGTGACTATCAATGACTACATAGCTGACTACTTGGAGAACATCCGCGAGCGCAAGGTGTACCCCAGCGTGCAGCCCGGGTACCTGCACAAGCTGCTGCCGAGGGAGGCGCCCGCGGCGGGGGAGGGGTGGGACGAGATCTTCAAGGACGTTGATGACCACATCATGCCCGGAGTAAGTGTCAGTGACTGTCAGCGACGGTTGTTGCTGTCGGCGACTGTCGGTGACTGGGATCAAAAATTATGTGAGAATCTGTGACTATCGTTAGTCAACGATAGCCACTGACAGTCTTGGATAGTCATCCAAGACTATCAGTGACGATCAGTGACTGTCAGTGGCTATCTGTAACTGTCAGTATCAGTCGATTGTGTCTGTCGTCGACAGTGATTGCCGGTAACTATCGATGACTGTCGGTGACTGTCAGTATTTTTCGATGACTGTCGGTGACTGACAGCGACTGTCAGTGACTGTCGGTAACTGGTCGTTGGCGCTAGGGATCAAAATCTATGTTTGTAACGGTGACCATCAGTGGCTATCGGTGACTGTCTGAGGCTATCGGCGACTGGCGGCGACTGTCAGTAGCTGTTGGCGACTATCAGTGACTGTCAGCGGCGTCGGTGACTGCCGGCGACTGTCGGTGACCGTCGGCGCTTGGGTCCTTGGTCCATCAAAAATTATGTCACTAGCGGTGACTATCGGTGACTATCTCAGACTATCGGCGACAATCAGTCACTATCAGTGACCATCAGTGACTATCAGTGACTTTCAGTGACTGTCAGTGATTGTGTTATTACTCTAAGTATCTAATGCCCACACTTTGCCCACAGCTGGTCCACTGGCAGAGCCCGCACATGCACGCCTACTTCCCAGCGCTGACGTCATATCCTTCCATCATGGGTGACATGCTGTCCAGTGCTCTGAATGTTCTTTGTTTTACTTGGGTAAGTATACAGGATGTATCTATAAAAAATTAAAGTAAAGTATCAGCCTATATATAACTGACGGCGGCATGAAAGAATAGTGAAACTAATTTTAGTAGAAAGTCTTTTTTACAAGTGCGCAAACTGTCACTTTTGAAACGGTCATCGCTATAGTTAGATGCCGCGGACTATACTAAGCCATTGCAGGGCAAAGGCCTTCATTATAGAAATCAAGTCATCGCTACTATGATGGGATTAGGCTTAATCATCACGCTTGTCTAATGCGGTGCGGTGATCAAAAACCCGAGTGTGTTTGATAAATTCGAAACATACTTTTGCTCGACCCGAGAATCGAGCCCGGGATCTCGAGACTACGGCGCAGTATTTAAGCCACTAGACCAACGGGGCGTTTTTGTGTTAATGTATGAGATATAAAAATAAATAAGATACATTTTTTGAGTGCGGCAATGAAAGTTAAATGGTATTAAAAGAAGCGCCTGCGCTGTGTTTCGCCGAGTGAGTGAGGGCACCGGAGGCCCAATTGGGGGAAAGGGGTTTAAAGCTTGGCAGCGCACTTGTGACTCTACTGGTGTCACGGTGTCTATTGGCGGCGGCCATTGCTTACCATCAGCCGGGCTAACATGCGCACCACGAGTCTTTTGTCGGCGCAAGTTGCGTCTCGCTCACCTGACTGAGCGATGAGCGGGATAGAAGGATGCGCTCTCGCGAACGAGAGTCGACAAAATTTTGTCACGGTGCGCATGTTAGGCCTACAGGTGATCCGTCTGCTCGTCTGCCACCTACACAAAAAAGCGTGTTTTATATTATGCCTCTTGATGTACAGGCCTCGTCACCGGCGGGAACCGAATTGGAGACCATCGCGATGAACTGGCTGGGAAAGCTGCTAGGACTACCCGACTGCTTTCTCAACGAGAAGAATGACAGCCCAGGAGGAGGAGTCATACAGGTAAAACTAACTTCATCATCATCCACTGCTGGACATATGCCTCTCCAAATGCTCGCCACTTTGATCGATCTTCGGCTACTCGCATCCAGCTCCAGCCAGCCCTCTTGCGCAGATCATCACTCCATCTGGCCTGAGGTCGTCCTACACTACTTACGTTTACTAAGACGCAAAATTAACTTACTACGCTGGCTCAGCGATCCAAGGTACCCACCTTGGCCTCCGATATCAACGTACTGTAACGATGATTAACTTCTTCGGTGCTGGCCGTCAATCTATGGTTGGTATGTTGGAAAGAGAACCTGTCGTATAATTTTGAAAAGTAGTAGCAAATTTACAGTTAACAAAAACCTTTGTCAAAAACAGATAGACTTGCGCGGTTGTCGTTAAATAGAAAGACGTGAGGCTATGAAGCTGGAAAGGCGAAGGCCTAATGTGTACATCAAAACGAATCCATTATGAATTACAGAATAAAAAAATAAGAAGATAATTAGGCTTTTTGTCATATGAACGCCATTTTGTTCGGTCCTTTCAGTGAGTTATAACTATTAGTTCAATGGGTCCTGTACCCATTCTGACCAATCATCTTAGAATAATCCAATCATAATAATATACGGGTTCTTGGCGAGTTCGCCCCTACAGCGATATCTCGGACGCCACAGTCGTCCCTTTGGTCCGTCCCAGATAAGCTCTTTTGGACGCTCGATCCTCGCCCATTCTCTCCACAAGTCCAAGCCAGCGTAGTCGGGAAACCCGCGACCCTTACGTCTCAACCGGCGCTCAAGCCATTAAGCCATTGCGCTACACGGGTCGTCGTTATAATAGAAACAATTAAGGAAAATTACATTCCTTAGTTAAAAGTGTTTTTTTAGAAGAGTCCTACACAAATATTCACAAATAGGGAATAATATTCTATAAATAAAGATTAATTTATCAAAATGGAGATCAAAAACTGGACTCTCGATGGGCACTCACAGTAGTGCTCACTTCATTACCTCTGATAACTCGAAGGTGCACTCAAACCCAATGCCAGTGAAGGATCTCTTAATGAACGAATAAAAAAGTTTCTTTCGAACAACACACGGATTATCTTCTATGCTATTTATAAAGACGTTAATCTCATGTTCTACGCTAAGCCTTATAGGTAAACCGAAAACACGAAAGACTTGCGCGATACAATCAATTGGGCATTGATTGTATCGCGCCATCTATTGGTAGACAGTGGAACTTCTGTCCCGAAACGAAGTGAAGGCGGGCCATATTAATAAATCTGTACTATTAATTAAGAGATACATTATATACCCGATCACATTTATGGCATGTAATGGGGCACACTTATGTATTAATAATTTCTTCCTACAAATCAAAATATTTTTTATAATTGCTAAAAGTGGCCTCTTTTCGCAATTATGAAAATTATTGTTACATGGCGCGTGCAAAAAATATTGTTACGTATTTCAAAAAATTGTTAATGCATAAAGGAATGCATTAACAATTTTTTGAAGTTTTCATAGCTGGATTTTTAAAAATATATCTCATAGTCCTCACAATTAATATAAATCAATGGCGGCGCTAGTCTCGTCGCGGTACATCTCCTTAAAAACATAATGACACATAACAAAACAAAGAAAAGGAAAAAGAATTGAGCCAAATAGGCGCCAGCTCAGCATAAGTCGCGCCGTGTCATTCCTGGCACGTCACGACGCTGGTATTCTGCGGGAGACCCTTTAGAACATCGTGTGCCTGTCTGTCTGGAACTTGACATTGAGAGAAGTTCAATGAATTGCCATGCTGCATTATTGTATTTACTGTGACACAGTGAGGTAGAATGCAGAGACAAAGTTTGGTTGTATCTTGTTCGACCATCTGGTTTCTCGTAATCTATACTTTCACATTTACTTTTGTTTCATTGTCAATGATTTTATTGTAAAACATTTAATGATTTTAAAGGACATCTGTTGTTTATTCAGTCACGTATTTTGGAAGAACTCATTTTTAACCGATTTGAAAATAGGAGGTTCTCAATTCGTCTGTAGTATATTTAATATAGTGGCCCGCCCTCACTTCGCTTCGGGACCGGAATTCCGAAATGAACCAATAGATGGCGCTGTATATAATTACATCGCGCAAGCGTTTCGTGTTTTCGGTTTACCTATAAGCCTTGTCGTTGTTTATTGAAGTTATCTCTTTATAAATAGTATAGAAGATACAGGGTGTATCTGTTAACATTTACATCCCCTTAACCCCGTCTTCTGCCAAATCAACCTGGTCTCAAACTAGGGCAACCCCTGACTATGAGTACCAGGTGACGATAATTAACTGGGGGCGTCAACACAGAACACCCAGATCCAAGACAACTAAGAAAATTTAATTTTCTAAATTGACTTGACCGGGAATCGAACCCGGGACCTACCGCGCTTCGGGCGAACACCTAAGCCACTGCGCCGTCTAAGCCGTCAAATCCCACTCCAATCTCTCTTCGGTCGTGTCACACTGGTGTCCCATCGAATTAAGAGGGTAAGAGAATAGAGAATAGAGAGTGCACCTGTGTTTGCGCGCACACTTGAGCACTATAGTATATCCTGCGTACGGGGCTGATCTTTAAGATTGGCTGCCGTAGCCGAATATCGGTTGAAGGATTTATAAATAATAAAAAAAAAATTGAGACAACATCACATACATAGTCCTGATCCCAAACTAAGGTTTTTCCTTGTGCTATGGAAATCAGAAACAACGAAGGAACCACAAACACCCAGACCCAACACAAATATCTGTTTCAACAACAAACATTTGTGTTGTTATTTTATTCATTATTTTTTTTTAACCAGACCACGGCCAGTGAAGCAACCCTAGTCAGTCTTTTAGCAGCCAGGACCAGAGCTCTCATGGAGTTGGCAAAGCTGAACCCTGATGTACAGTCTGCTGAGCTGCTGGGACACCTCATCGGGTACTGCTCCGACCAGGCCCACTCTTCGGTGGAGAAAGCTGGGCTTATTGGTGAGTTCCATTTGGCCACAGCTGGGAAGCTGGTTAGTTTAGTAGTTGATAGATCTATGTACGTGTTGATGACTAGAATCGTATTAAAAAAGTGAAGTTATAATTCATAATAGGGTGACTAATCTCGATATAGTAAAAAATATTGATACTTTACTAAAATATTGGTAAATAGGAACTAATTAAAACCAAACAATTCAGTTAAATATATAACGTCTAGCTGGTTTTGTTAGTATTCAGAGTTGCATGGGCAAGTACATTTTTAAAGTATAAAAATTCAAAAAAATAAATATTTCTTTGAAGTACCCATACATTTTACACCAACTTTTATTATTAAAACATTTACTTAAACGAAACATTTGATATAGCTACCAAAAAAAAATTTGCTAGACGCGCATACAAGATACTAGCGTGTGACGTCACTCGACAGTAGCCATTTGTATAGAGCGTGCCCAAAATATGTGCTCATAAAGTTGTGATATCTCAGGTAATTCAAATGAGAATCAAGTACCTACCTAATTCTTTCAACGATGTTTCTTAAATTGAAGGGGTCTTTTGAATAAACACATAAAAATACTTTGCTTTATTGTGGAACAAAGGTGTTTCGATGATGTTACAAACTACAATTGGTGCTTAACTGTGACTTACCTTATAAAAGGCATACAGTAGTCTATTCAGTATTTAACATATACATAAATTCCCAAATATTATGCAATATAGGTAGTATCAGCTTATATGCTCTTCCACTGAAGGAAAAAGGTCTCCATCATAGAAATCAAGACTAGTCATCGCTACTATAATGGGATTTAGACTTAATCACCACGCTTGCCGAATGCGGATTGGTGATCAGTACCGCTACCATGAGTTGACATCGAAAACTGACATAACGTAAACTATTGCTCTGTCTCTTTCAAATGCATCACAATGGAAGAGACAAAGCGATAGTTTTCGATAGCGAGGATACTGTTTCAAACTCATGGTAGTGCTACAGAAACCCGAGCTATGTTCGGAAAATTCGAACCTGCAGGCGTCTAATAGTAATTAATATGTTTGTACCCAGGGCTCGTCAGGATGAGGTATATAGAGTCAGACGACAACCAAAGCATGAGGGGAGACCAGCTCGAAGAAGCTATCCTCAGTGACAAGGCGAAGGGGCTGGTGCCATTTTGGGTGAGTTCAAAAAAAAAAATATTTATAGTCTGGGTCAGTATCACTCAGTTCACCTCAGCCTGGTTATAAGCAAGAGGTGAGCCCACGTTGCAGTTACAACGGTCGCGATGGTACGGCATCATATCCAAAAAGTATACGTCTTTTGTTCTATGACATTTGTGAATTCGTATAAAAAACATTTTTCCATACAAAATCCGTCACGTGATTTAGACGACCCATTTGGCGCAATGGTTTGAACGCCGGTTGAAACGCAAGGGTCGCGGGTTCGATTCCCGCACCAACACAAATGTTTGTTGATGAAACAGATATTTGTGTTGGGTCTGGGTGTTTGTAGTACCTTCGTTGTTTCTGGGTGATTTTCCCAAGCACTTTTTTTTAGCGGCGAAGCTGAAAATCGATGTATCGAGAGCTACTAGTGACAGTTTTTATTTTTTTGGTAAATATTTGAACTATTATTTATGACATGTCATCAGCGTTTTAGCCTTTAGATATGTATTTATTAGTTTAAAAAATGTTGGAAGACCTAAATTCTAATTACGGTGGACTGTCCGAATTGCATTAGTTTACAATAAAAGTGTTATTGTAAGTTTTTGATGAATAATTGTAACTTTAAAATAATGTACACTTAAAATACAATAGACGAGACTTCAAATTAATCAAACAGAATTATTTAAATATTAATAATTGGAATTTTATATCGATCTCAAAAATGTCCCGCGGAAAATAGCAATAACGGTGGCGCGTTTTGAATCCTTCTTTACTTGTCACGATGTGCTTTGGGAGACACGAGCTCTGCTTCCTCCTACCGCTCAGTGTGTCCCCATGATCGGGATTAAAGGACATGCGGCGCGCTGTCATCGTTTTCCCGCCAAACAAGTAAGTACTAGTTGCGGTGGCGCAGGAGAACGTTTTTCATCAATACCGGTGGCATGTATTTTGAGCTGTCTTTTCTCCTTTACATGAAATCCAGTTTTATAGCTTATTGAGATTAAGTTAACTGTCATATTTATAGACTGTAAGTTAGTGGTGGGATAATATATTTTTTTATAATACCAATTTTGTTACTGTTTCTAAGTCCGGTGGTGCAATCCCGGTGGCTCCGGTGGCGAAATATAGCGCCACCGTAATTGTACAGTGCCACTGAAATTGATTTTCTACTAATTACAGTACATTTCTGGACTCTTTCCACACCCTTTGTGCCGATGAGCAACGGCGAAGAACTTGTCACTCCACATCTCATTTCCTGGGTCTGGGATGTTTATCTTCAGACCCATTTCCCGAGCTTCTCGTCGAAGGTCGTCCAGTTTGGCCTGCATGTCAGCTCGTGTGTGGCTCAACAGGCAAAGGTCATCGGCATAGTCCAAATCTTCCAATACGTTGGACAGTCCCCACTCTATGCCTCAGCGTTTGTTCTAGGTTTAATGCATAATGCCATCCAGAGCGACAAATAAGAGGAGAGGCGAGAGGAGACACCCCTGACATACCTCCGGATCAACTGGTACGTCCTCCGAGACGAGGCCTTCATGCGTCTCGACTCGACTCTACAGGAATAGTTCCAGTAGATGGCCTTGATTATGTTGGTGATCTTCTCGGAAACTCCGATTTCACGAGCCACCAGATAACGTTTCATTTTAGATAGCGTTTCAAAGACTTTTTCGAAATCTACAAAGGTCACATACATTTCCCTCTGCCATTCTGATGCCTGTTTGAAGATTATTCGCAAGGTGTTGATCTGGTCAGTACACGATCGGTTGGGTCGAAAGCCAACCTGCTCTTTGCGAAGAAGAGCTTCGACGGCCCTCGATACGATAGTCTGTCTAGGATGATCCAAGAGAGCTCTTCAAAAGGAATTGAGAGCAAGGTGATGCCTCTCCTGTTGCCACATTCACTAAGGTGTCCCTTCTTGGGTACGGTGGTGAGAAATCCTTTTTTTTCTCTAATCCTTGGGCACCTCTTCGGCCAGCCAGCTGTTCTTCAAGAGGGGATTCAGCACGTTCGCAGCGGTCCAGACATCAGCTTTTAGCATTTCCGCTGTGATGAGGTCCACTCCTAGGGCTTTCCCGTTTTTCGGGTATTGGATGGCCTTCAATACTTTTCCTCCTGTAGGGGGAGACAACATCAATGTTGCCTTATATATCTCCCTGAGATTACTGGCATTGTCAGTGCGTTAAGCTCGTTCGGCAATACTGTCAGCCCACAATCGGCGATCACGACGGGTACTGCGGTAAATTTTTCTGCGAATCTGTCGGTATTAGATTTATTTGAAGGTTGTTGAGTTTTGGATGGAGAGAGAGTTGAAGATGGAGTTCCCGTCTTGTCTCAATCAGGTTCCAGGTTTTCTGAGACATACAGTCTTCGCGTGTATGTGTTTTGTGTCCAAGGACGGCGGAGTTAGTCTCTGTATGGGCCATTTTGATATGGTTCCACTCCGCGTTGACAGAAAGTGTAGAGACATTTTCGAGGGCGGAAAAGCGATTTCGCAGTTTTAGCCCAAAGGCGTCGGCCAGGTCGATTATCTTGCGAGCTTTGCTGTTGAATCGGGCCGTGATGATTCGCTCTGAGATGGGTTTCCAGTCCAGTAGGCTCTTCGTCGCAACGTGAGAAAGGAGGAATCCTACGCCGTTTTCACGTACCTACGCCTTCTTCATCCTCCTTCCCAGATTAAAAAAAAGTAAGGCCCCTGGACGTTCCCAGTTCTCCGAATCCATTCCTACGCACTTGCTGTGGACGAGTATTTGCAGCTTGTATCTAAGCATTTCTGCTTCCACTTAGGCTAGTCGGCTATCCTCGCCGAGTGTTCGCACATTCCAACATGCTATTCGTGACCGTATTTTCATGCCAAAGGTCGTTGTAGCTTTATCGGTCCGGTTTTGTACTTCTTCAGTTTCTTCAGCTGGGTTCAGGTAAGCCAGTGATTAATCCACTATACCCTAGCAAGCTAGTAGGGCTGCCACCTTGGAGCCTGCAAGCGTGCTCGGTTTTGTTTCGGGTTTCCTTTCTTGTGAGTTTGGTTCGGTTTGGAGGCGCAGAAGACTCGCCTTTCGACCTGAGCTCAGCTGCACCTCAAGGTGGCGGCCGTGTGGTTGAACGGTTCCAGGAGGAACGACGGTGACGTGAGGTGACTTGGACTGGCTAGGGCTCTGCTTAAACTTGGTGTTCCGCCACTAGCACTGCAGATGGTTTCTTAGCACTTTATTGGCAATGCCGTTCTCACTTACTAACAGTAATTCCCACTAAGACCATACCCTGATTCCCCCCTCCCCCCCCCCCCCCCCCTTACGACTATTGCTATGCAACAACTTAAAAACTGATCATATTCTACACGACTATTACCTTTATTAAAAAGTCATACAGGTTACATTAATTAACATCAACTAATGTGTACCTATATTAACGTGATTGCAATACAGCTACATGTCATATATTATATCTAATTAAACTCAGGTTTTTAATAATTTAATTCAATAAATGACAATAAACAATAAAATTGTTTATTTATTATAATTTCGCTGGCTTAAAATAATCGCGGTGGTAGGGATTAAATTACGGTGGCTCAAATACAATTACGGTGGCTTGTAAAAATTTCAAATTGAAATATCTCTAAAAATAATTATAATATTTTTATGCCTCCTATATTTTTGAATACTACAATGTTTATTCTATTATGTGCCTCCCATAAAATGTATGTAAAGTGGTTTTAAAAATTCGCCACCGTAATTAGGCAAAAATGGAGTTTGTTGAAATTCACCCTTCTGGTTTCCATAGTACAAGGGAAAACCTTAGTTTGGGACCAGGACAATGTATGTGATGTTGTCTCAATTTATTTATTATTATTTATTTAGTAATTTTGTATGGGGAGTCGAAAATTATTTAATGAATTTACAAAAATCGTAGAAAAAAATGTCTTTCAGAATGGTTCGTCGAACACGAGGTTAAAGGGATGTAAATGTTCACAGATACACTCTGTATAACTGGAGACAGTAACAAAAAAATATAGGCACAGTCCACCACAAATCAGGTTACCACAACCTGTAAATTTTCCCCAATTGATATTCAACCTAATGAGTTTGACAGTAAGATAAGAGTCGGGTGTGTGGCTGTACGTACTGTTGCAATGAGGTAGAGGCGGTATTGTTTCGAAATATCTTTTATTGCTTTTCTGAAAATAATAGGTTATTCTACTCTAACTACCACAATCTGGGAGGCAAGGCCGGAATACCTGGTTAAAATTCGCAACCAGGTTTCGCGCAGCTTCATACATTTTGAAAAGAGCGTTTTGATTTCGATTCCACTCGTTGAAACCGGTATTATTTCTGGTTAAGCTCGTAGACCGTTTAGGTTTTGATTCCGCTCCCAAAAACTGGTTAAAACCAAAATGATTTCGCTCGCTCCGCGTTTAAAATGAAAAGCAAACGATTGTAAGGGAAAGAGATCGCAAGCAATCGCGTCCAATCGCGGTCGCGCGATAAAAAGAGACAAATATATCGCTGCACTATTCACGCGCATCGTGGAATTAACCAGGTTTTATCCCAGAAGCAATATCATCGCTCGCGAATCGGTTCCACCCCCCCCGCTCCGAACGAACCCTTACGAAAAAAACCTGTTTGAGATCGATATTAAACCTGGTTAATTAAAAAACCGGTTTTCCACCCTACTGGGAGGATACTTCTTCCCAAACCCTACTATAAATAACGTGAGGTCTGGACCCCCTTACTCTACTCCTCGCGGTATAGTCCACTTAGCTCGGAATGCGCTCCCGAGAGCGTGTCTGTTTTATTTTTTCAATGCAATGACAGATTCCCATTATAAAATCAGCCATAAACGGCGGGCCAGTATCAAAGGAGTTTACCATCGTACGTACCCTACATACAATTTACATCGACGACCTCGATGGGGCAGTGGCTTAGGTGTTCGCCCGAAGCGCGAAAGGTCCTGGTTCGATTCCGGGCAAGTCAATTAGGAAACTGAATTTTCTAAGTTTCTTGGTGTTGGGTGTGCTGGGTTGACGCCCCAGTTAAATCGTAAATGGTATCATAGTACAGGGGTGTTCCCTAGTTGAGACCAGGTGATAGGTTTTATTGTCTGGCGCATTTATTAATTTATTTAATTTTGAACTAAAAATTCTTGTAAACTGTCTCTCCTTAAAATCAACAGTCGCTATTATTTCAAAACCCCAAGAGTACAATCTGACATCCCGATATTTCAAAAAGCTTTTAACTAAACGCTTATTAAAAGAGAATTATGTGTTTCAATTTTTAAACCTATTCCTGAGTCCCTTTGGGACCAATTATTTGTTTGCGTAAGGATTATAGAAGAGATTGCGGCCCAATTAGAGAGAGGAAGCGGGAGAGACAAAGTACCTCGGTTTAGAGAATTTATTTCTCGAAGAACATTACTGTGGGAGAGCCAGGCTTCGGCATGAATTGGCCGGCTCGACCAGCCGGGCTAAGATGCGCACCACGAGATAATTTTGTCGACACTCGTATTGCGTCAGCGCTAGTTGCTTCTCGCTCACCTGACAAGGCGAGGAGCGGGATAGAAGGATACGCTCTCGCGAACGAGAGTAGACAAAATTTTGTCGCGGTGCGCATCTTAGCCCGGCTGAGTGATACCGCTGCCTCACAGAAAACCGGCGTGAAGCAGCTCCTGTGCTGTGTTTCGCCGAGTGAGTGAGGGTACCGGAGGCCCATCGGGGGGGAAGGGGATAAAAGGTTAGCAGCGCACATGTGACTCCACTGGTGTTGCAATGTGTCCATGAGCGGCGGCAATTGCTTACCATCAGGTGATCCGCCTGCTCGTCTGCTATCTATCACATAAAAAAAAAGAAAAGGTGTCAGACATTCGGTAGACGTAATAAAAGTAAGATAAAATAAATTATATTTAACACGAGCGGCAATAGTTTGATCTGCATAGGTGCATCATTTATGATTTCGATAAGAAAAATCATCATTGAATCCACTGACCGGACACAATATATCATTGTTTAAATAAAATTAACAGTTATAAAACTATTAAAACACTGAGAGAAAGTTATCTCAAAATTATGTCTTGCTTATCAAGAAGCCCGACTTTGCAAATGACCATAATAATAATATGAATTAAGGGGCTATACGAATGAAACTAGCGCCGCCGACCTATTTATTGATTGTGGCGAAAAATTATATTTTTGAAGAAAATAAAACATTACAGACTTAGGTCCAAGTAAAATGGATTTTTCAAGATGCAATACAATATTTCTAACACGCGACAAGTAACAATAATGTTAATTATTGATAAAAACGGCCACTTTTAGCAATAATTGACATTATTGTTACTTGTCGCGTGTTTTATATATTGTATTGCATCTTGAAACATTTAATTTACTTTTATCTAAGTCTGTAATGTTTTATTTTCTTCAAAAATATCATATTTTTGCCACAATCAGTGTAAATAGGTTGGCGGCGCTAGTTTCATTCGTATAGCCCCGTAAGTGTTGTGTCTATCTTCTATTACCATTTATAAACAGGTGAATCACAATGAAACTGTGAAATCATCTGCCAACGATGGTATTTCCGAGCAGATACGATCTAATGATCTTCAAGATAAGGGCTTATACCTTCCTTAAGAGCCGGCAACGCATTTGTGACGCCTCAGGTGTTGCAGATGTCCATGGGCGGCGGTGATCACTTACCATCAGGTCAGCCGTCTGCTCGTTTGTCCGCTATAATGTAAAAAAAAGGTAACTTATATAAAGAGCATAAAGGCATTTTTTATGATATAGGGGGCAGACAAATTGACGGATTACCTGATGGTAAGCGATTACCGCCGCCAATGGACACCCGCTATATGAGAGGTGTCACAAATGCGCAGCCGATCTTTTAATAAGGAATAGATACGCTTCGCTTTTAGGCATATAGGTAGATCGAAAAGATGAAAGACTAGCGTGATACAATCGACACCCAGCGCCATCTACAATTATTATAACAATTTATTATAACTACATTGATACATAATAATGAAAGTAATTGTCCAATTCTTAGCTTTTTAATTGCGTAAAATAATGTTGATCGGCGTAAACTTAATAGCAACTTAGTATATAAATTATAAACCTTAGTGGTTTACTGTGCTAAGTTAAATACTATTTAAGTTATTTAAGCGATAATAAAGAGAAAAAAAAATCTATTGACCGAAATTGGAAGTAATGGGAATATTAAGAGCTGGAACTAAATTAGGGTTGGCTAGTCGCTTATGAATTGAACTAAGCTAGTCTCCTGTGACTATTTTGCTTCAGTTTGAAACATCACGGAAACTTCTTAGTCGCCTGACAAGCTTATATTATTGGAACCAGGTGGCTTATAACGAAGCCGTCCCGTAGCGAATAGAATATACCTGTCACATTCAAACGAAAGCGCGTAGGAAAGGGAGGGGAACTTCGATTCGGTTGTATGCCCTGTTCAAATTAGGCCCTTTGGATGTTTAGGGTATGAAATTTCGCTTACGAATTGTATACGGATATAGGAATGATTTTATAATAGAAATATGAATTTCGGACTATCCTTTACTTTCGGATTCAGATATAATTTATACCGGATCGAATATTCGATTGTTTCACAACACTAAGTCACATAACACTAACTATAATAATGAAGAAATCGCAGTAAAAAACCACAAGGAACCTTAGGCTTGGCACGATTTTGTCTAGATTTCATTACCATCCATCGAGACTTGGCTAGTTTTTTTACAGAATGTTTTTGGTGGGATTATTCATTACCATTTGTAAATAAAGTTTTTTCAAACACCGCCAGCACAAATAAGTACACACAGAAAGTAGACTGCCCACTAAGAGCTAAAAACGTGTCATATACTCACGCAAGCACACTTACGGGAACATACGCCTTTTCGACCACATTAATCCTAGCCTATGACATAAGATTGTCAAACTGTCGAAGTCTGTGGTAGAGGCCGCGCGCTTATGTACTCATGAAGGGCAACAACCCTAGCATATGTCAACGAACTCTTCTAAATTCAAAATCAGGTTGAGTCTACCTTCTGTGTGTAACTATTTTGTGCCGCCAGGCTTAAAACGGCTGAAGTCCTTTACCACACAAACGTCAGAAAGAATAATATTGCAACGTATCCAATACATTTTTGAAAAAAACGGTACGATACGTCATCGTAGGTGCTTCGTGCTGAGTACTAGCGTAATCCTAGGGCACGATACTCTAACGTTAAGTTTTCTTGAAACGTTCGTGCTAAGCGTAGGCCTAGCACGAACGGTTCTGTTGAGTTTAAAATTAGATACGAAAATAATAGAATTATGTGATGCGTGTTGTTATTACAAAGATATCATAACACTAGATATGACTTTTTTTTATGTGATAGGTAGCATGCGAGCAGGCGGATCACCTGATGGTAAGCAATTGCCGCCGCCCATGGACACTGGCAACACCAGTGGAGTTACAAGCGCGCTGCCAACCTTTTATGCCCTTTCCCCTCGAGTGGGCCTCCGGTACCCTCACTCACTCGGCGAAACACAGCACAGGGGCTGCTTCACGCCGGTTTTTTGTGAGGCAGTGGTATCACTTCGGTCGAGCCGGCCCATTCAGCCGAAGCGTGGCTCTCCCACAGTTAAAACATTATCATACCAACCTATTATAAAGACGAATACACCATTTTTCCATTTTAGGAGAGTCTTACGCCCAAACTATTTCGTTAATAATGTGTCTGTTGAGGATCGATGGCTGGACCAGCCTCCTTATGGTTTATGTTATAATGTTTTTTTACTATTTTGATATATTATTGTTTTGTTTTACCTTGATTTCTTGTCAGTGTCCGTATGTTAACGAGCTAAATAAAAATATAATCCGTCCCCTATTTTTCTAAAATTAAGATAAATGTGCAGTACCATAAAAACTACCAAATAAAATTAAACGTTGTTAGAAATTTTCTTATTAATCTTAATTAATATTATAAAGTGAAAGTAACTCTACTTGTCTGTCTGTCTGTTACTTTTTTACGCCAAAACTACTGAACGGATTTGAATGAAACTTGGTACCTACACAGATTGTCTAGACCCTGAGAAAGAACATAGCCTACTTTTTATTGCAAAAAAAAAAGGGGTTCTGGGTGTGAAAATTATTAAATAATTAAAAATGCTACCCAAAGACACTACTTACTCCACACGGATGAGGTCGCAACAGCTGGTATGAAATAAAATACTTGCTGCTACAAACCTTCATGGGCGAGTCCAACTTACACTTGGCTGGTTTTGATACCACTTCTAGCAACATTATTCGCGGACGTGTAATGGAGTTATCTCCCTCATCGTCGCAGGTGATAGCTTGTCGTCATTTTTAATGGAGAGCACATGAGAATGCTATGGGGATTATTTTTGGAAACTAGCGAAAGATTATACTGTTTTTTTTTATCAATTAGGTGTTGATTTATCTGTACTTGAATATGCATAGAGCCGTTGGTAATCAAGAGAGCTCTGAACAAATGCCAATGCCTGATTTTGGAGCGTTCTTTTTGGGTCGACAAATACTTATTTATTTATTTAGCCCCCGTCGCAAAAACGATAGGGCGTTATAAGTATGACGTGTCTGTCTGTAGCTTCATCAGCAACCCACGCTCGTCCACTGCTGGACATAGGTCTCCCCCAATGCACGCCACCGCTCCCGATTTTCGGCCACTCTCATCCAGCTCACTCCAGCCAGCCTTCGAATGTCGTCATCCCATCTTGTCGCAGGGCGTTCAACACTACGTTTACCGAGTCGCGGTCTCCACTCAAGGACTTTACGGCTCCAACGGTTGTCAGTTCTGCGGCTAAATGTGACCAGCCCACTGCCACTTCAGTTTGCTAATTCGGTGGGCTATGTCGGTGACTCTGGTTCTCTGTCTAATTACATCATTTCTAATGCGGTCCTTCAAAGATGCTCCGAGCATAGCCCTTTCCATAGCTCTTTCTGTAGCTCTGTCTGTAGCATCGTAGCCATGTATCGTAGCTCTCGAACGCATGAACTATAATAACCGGGAATGCGCTTAGCTACATTACAATATGATCACCAACTTAAGATGTCCGCAACCACAAAATGATGAATTTCATAATTTCACTAAACTTGATTCCCGTAATATAGGCACGAGTATCAAAAGAAAGGGCTTGAGTAGTGAATGCATACATTATGACAACTTGTCGGGACACCAGTCGAGCTGGCCCATTCTTACCGAAGCGTGGCTCTCCCACGGCACGTTATGCTTCGTAGTACCTATAAATCTAAAGTAAAAATGACCTTATCTTCATTTCCAGGTGTGCGCAACCCTCGGCACAACAGGTTCGGTGGCGTTCGACAACCTGCGGGAAATCGGCGAGGTGTGCGATCGCCACGCCACCTGGCTGCATGTGGACGCTGCGTATGCTGGCAGTGCATTTGTGTGCCCTGAGTACCGGTGAGTATCATTAGACTGAGAAGTGAGGCAAGGCGCCGACGCTCAAAAGACGCTAGTGTAAGGAGGTTGCCGGCAAGACGCCGACGCTCAAAAGACGCTAGTGTGGGGACGTCGCCGGCAAGACGCCGACGCTCAAAGGACGCTATCATGGGGCCACGCCACCTGGCTGCATGTTGACGCCGCGTATGCTGGCAGTGCATTTGTGTGCCCTGAATACCGGTGAGTCTTATTGGAGTGACCCTGGTCACTCCCAGCCACCGACGATCAAAAGACGCTAGTTCGGACGAGCGTCTTTTGAGTGTTGGCGTCTTGCCGTTGACACTGCGCCAGAAAACGCTAGTTTCAAAGATCTGCGCAAGTGTGTGATGCTGGCAGTGCATTTGTGTGCCCTGAGTACCGGGGAGTCTCCTTAGAGTGACACTAGTGTATTTTAGGCGTTGGCGTCTTGCCGGCGACCTCCCTACACTAGCGTTTTTTGAGCGTTGGCATCTTGCCGGCGACCTCCCCACACTAGCGTCTTTTGAGCGTTGGCGCCTTGTTGGCGACCTCCCCACACTAGCGTCTTTTGAGCGTTGGCGCCTTGTTGGCGACCTCCCCACACTAGCGTCTTTTGAGCGTTGGCGCCTTGTTGGCGACCTCCCCACACTAGCGTCTTTTGAGTGTTGGCGTCTTGGCGGCGACCTCCCCACACTAGCTTTTTTTGAAGAAAACGCTAATTTGGGAGATCGGCGCGGCGGACGCTCAAAAAACGCTAGTGTGGGGATGTCGCCGGCAAGATGCCAACGCTCAAAAGACGCTTGACTCTAAGATGTGTTCGTTTTTCCGTTAAAATAATACCGCATTTTTTCTATTGCAGCCATTGGTTGGATGGCGTTGAGTCGGCTGATTCCTTCGCCTTCAACCCTTCCAAATGGCTGATGGTCAACTTCGACTGCACTGCCATGTGGTAAGAATAAATCCATAGTTCCATTCTTTAATCTAATTATTTTTTTAGTTTAATTCAACTTCTTTTAACTGCTTTATCAGTAAAGATATTTAGTTTTTAAGGTTCCGTAGCCAAAATGGCAAAAACGGAACCCTTATAGTTTCGTCATGTCCGTCTGTCCGTCTGTCCGTCTGTCACAGTTTTTTTTTGTATTTTTCAGGGTGCGAGACAGTACTGCTCTCCACAGAACCTTCAATGTAAATCCTATTTACTTGCGACATGAAAATTCAGGTAATAATATCTTTATTGATATATAGACACGCGGAAGCGTGTCAAGCCAAGGTAAAAAAAATTAGCGACTAAGTGACCAAGGGTAATCTTGGCACCCATTTACTACTCTACAACAAAACTTTTTTTTACCCTGGCTACCATTTCACTTTCATGTTTTTGATGGGATAGAGATACTTCTGATCCTCTCTCACTTCGTTACGGGATTTAGTTCTTAACTTTACTAATAGATCGCGCTGGGTGTTGATTATATCGTGCAAGTGATTGATTTACTTAAAAAGCCTTTTCGATGTCTATAAAGCAGTTACGTCTTTAAAAATAGTAGGTAGAAGATAGAAAAATATTTTGTCTAAAAATAACGTGTATATTTTATTCTTGAATTTTTCTTTTCAGGAAAGGCAATCGATTATATGGTAAGTTTTTTAATGTAACTACTTTAGCACCTACTCTTTTAGACTTTCTTTTACATCTAAATGTCCCCATTGTGTTTTTGTACGTTTGTCTGTTTACGGCATACATTATATTACAATATACGGCCATAAGTTCTGCATAAGCTATATGCTACGTATTGCTACCACAAACACTGTTGTTTCACGACTATCAAATAGCGTTTTAAGCGACTTTTATGTCCATGAGTTTGAGAAATTTTTATCCACGAAATAATTTAAGTGTTGTAAGCAAAACATACATTTTGGCTTACATAGTATCTTCTTCTTAGACTGTGCATAGCTTGTGGCGCTTTATCCTTACATTGTGGAACAGGCTCTTAATGTAATAGGTACATATTTCTTTGTGTTTTGCAATATTTTTGTTATCAATAAATGTAGTACTTTTTCCTTTCTAATTATAATTTTTTGAAATATTATGTTTTTTTGTCTTATTTTTTTTTCTTTATTCATCTAGTTTGGTAGCGACAAAGATCACTTGAGGAAACAAAAGATCAAACAAATTAAAAGAATTACAGATATCATTAATGACATAAAAATAACCAAAAATGATATGCTCCAAGATTACATATCACGTAATGAAAAGCCTTGGGTGATGAATCGAGCAGTGATGAACTTTATGATGATTCGTCATCAGACAGTTCCAAGAAGACTGCTAATCACAAAAGTGATGATGGAAAAGTCAAAAGTGATTATAAGAATACTGTTAGATGAAGGAATCATGACAGGGTGAAGAAAGCAGTGATGATCTGTATGATGATTCATCGTCCGATGATGCCAGTGTACATGGGTACAAGCCTCATGGAGATATTCAGCTGGAAAACCCGGATAAAAAAGAAATGCTTGTAAGGTTTACAATATATCCCGGATTGGTGGTGGTTACTAAAAGAAATATCAAGGTTCAAGATATTTTATTTGCATAAAACACGGTGTATATGCATGGTGGAAATTACCTAATTTGATTGATAATTTTCGATCTCGTGTCTTGCTAATTACATAGCATACAAATATAACATAATTAAATAGATCTTCGCTTAACATTATAGCTACAGTTGGGTATGGGAGAAGCAAACATGTCGTTAATGGAAAACCATTTTGTGGAACTTATAGTTCAAA
Organism: Cnaphalocrocis medinalis; assembly: GCA_014851415.1. Lineage (NCBI taxonomy): Eukaryota > Metazoa > Arthropoda > Insecta > Lepidoptera > Crambidae > Cnaphalocrocis > Cnaphalocrocis medinalis. Next base: position 4,364,405 of record CM026301.1, on the reverse strand, counting down.
CCATATTTTAATGTTCTTAAAATTTAAAAGGATCTTGGATATTTTTAATAAAATCGCGTTGATTTCGCAATTATTTTAAGTATGACCCTAAAGCTAGGACTGAAAGCTGTCTTTATTTATCTCCCCGTAAAATTAACAGATAGTGATTAGTGAGTTGCCGATCAAAATGCATTTGAAATAGAAATAGAAATTTTGCTAACAAGGTCAACATACACAACTTATTTTCTCTAATAAACTACGGGTCCACAGCTAGTCCGAAATAAAGAATAGAAGTAACGTAAAACATTACCTATTTAAATGCATGTAGCATTTAAATTGATTTATTCTTAAATAAAAATACTATAGAATTGAGAGTCTTGGTTTTGCAAACGATAATGGGATAATAACATTACATTTTATCTTTTATGTGTTTATCTAATGCATGATACCATCAAAAACTCTTTTATTGTTAATATCTAGCAATATTGTGCGGTCAATATTATGTCATCTATGTAAAAGATCCTATATAATACATTTTCATTTGACCACACAGTCTTGCATTGAATGCATGGAAAATCTAACCTTATGCTTAAAACTATTAATAACATAAAGTGTCGGCCTATATACTGTCCCACTGCAAGGCAAGGGCCACCATCATAGAAATCAAGTCATCGCTACTATGACGGGATTAGGCTTAATCACCACGCTTGCCTAATGCGGATTGGTTGATCACAAACCCGAGCTATGTTCGAACATATGCTGATACTTTACACACGCTGCACTGGTTTGATTGCGTAGCCTGTTAAGTACTAGATTTAAGAAAGCGACTTTGTCAAAACTTTGGTGTGGTTGGGTAAATTATGGTTGAGGTTATGTTTTTGGTTATATACTTGGTTGGTTGTTGGTTATATACCTACTTCTGGTTTCTGCTTTAATGACGCATTATTATTTAGAACTTTTTTATCTCAAACTTTTTTATTTCCAGCATTGGCAGATTCCGCTGAGTCGTCGCTTCAGGGCTTTGAAGCTCTGGTTTGTGTTAAGGAACTACGGAGTGGCTGGGATACAGAAGCACATTCGTGAGGTAATTTTTTTTATACTAGAGGCAGCAAACGTGCAACCGGGACACCTGCTGGTAAGTAATCACCGCTGCAAATGAACAACGAGATCAGAGAGGTCGCTGATGCGTTGCCGGCTTTTTAAGAAGGAGTAGATACGCTCTTTTCTTGAAGGTCCCTAAGTACTAATTAAGTACTAATATACTATAATACTCTTCCAGCCATTTGATACTCATATAACATATCATACACTTTATTGCTGCATATTGGCACACATACAGGTCATAAATATAGTTTAACTAGCGGCCGCCCGCGACTTCGTCCGCGTGAAAAGTAACTTTTTACCCCTTACAACCCCTTTTTCGCAATTAAAAGTAGCCTATGTCCTTTCTCAGGGTCTAGACCATCTGTATACCAAATTTCATTTAAATCCGTTCAGTAGTTTTGGCGTGAAAGAGTAGCAGACAGACAGATAGACAGAGTTACTTTCGCATTTATAATATTAGTATGGATTAAGTTAAGGGAACTGCGATAGTATGTTAATCCAATAATTTAGTAGCTGCTATCTTAGATCAATTTCCATTAAAATATTCCAATAAAACTCTACCGTGCAATGACCATTTTAAAGAAAACAATATCAAAAACATAAATGTGAATTCTGCTAGCCAAGGTAAAAAGAGTGTTGTTTATCGAGTTCAGCGTCAAAAGAAATGATATCTAAATAGCTGCCAAGGTCAATGGTGAGACCTACTCGGCTAATTTTCACACGTTTGAACGTAATAGTTTTCGACGAAAACTATTACGAGGGGGTCAAAAGTCGCTCTAAATGGTTCGTGTAATATTACCCTAGTTCGCTTTGTCGCCAAATTTTTTTTTTACCTTGGCTGGACACGCTCCCGCGTGTCTAGGTAAATTCATACTTTCAGGACCTACTTACGCACGTTTACGCAATCACGCTTCCACACACACACACACATGCATATACACACACACACACGCATCCACACGCACTCACACACCCATACACACGACAAATGGACAATACTCGTTGTGGTATTTTTTGCGTAGGGGGTTAACAGAAAAATCTGTCTCTTAAGTGTGGTTTTATTTTTTTTGTTTTCAGAGTGTGCGTCTGGCTCAGAAATTTGAAGCTCTTGTGTTAGCTGACCAACGATTTGAAATTCCTCAACCAAGGAACTTGGGTAAACCACCTATGTTTTTGCCTATCATCTGTTAAATATACTCGGCGTCAAAAAAATCGCACATCTGCGTAGTTTTCATACGAACGCGCTCATATCACGGCTTCGTATATAAAAAAGTAAAACATTTTGATTGCAATATTTTTTACGTAACATGGTTTTTATATGCTCGTCTGTTAATCATGCTTCTTAATTAGTCGTGAAAACTTCCTAATTTTCCCAAAAACATAAAAAAGTAAATCAATGTTCTTGTCTCATACAATGTTCTATGGAGCTGAAAAACTGATTTACTTTTTAATTTTTTTGGACGAATCAAGTAAATTCCATGGATGGATTAAAAGACGAGCATATATTGGTAATGTTACCTTAATAATATTGTAATAAAATGTTTTACTTTTTAAGGGGCTATACGAATGAAACTAGCGCCGCCAACCTATTTACATTGATTGTGGCGAAAATATGATATTTTTGAAGAAAATAAAACATTACAGAGTTAGATCTAAGTAAATCGAATTTTTCGAGATGCAAAACAGTATTTTTTTACACGTGACAGTAACAATAAAGTTCATTATGCTAAAAACGGCCACTTTTTAGCAATAATGAACTTTATTGTTACTTGTCGCGTGTTTTTATAGATTGTATTTCATCTTGAAAAATTCAATTTACTTTTATCTAAGTCTGTAAGTTTTGCTTTCTTCAAAAATATGATATTTCGCCACAATCAGTGTAAATAGGTTGGCGGCGCTAGTTTCATTCGTGTAGCCCCTTAATATACGAAGCTGTGATATGAGCGCGTTAGTATGAAAACTACGCAGATGTGCGATTTTTTTGACGCCGAGAGTAGTATAGTAATAGAAGAAGTAAAACATGTCCAAAACCTCTAAGGAAATTAAGATACCACTACTGTGATGGGATGGAACTGCGTATGCATAGATACGGGAGATCGGAGCCTTATGGGACAAGCAATGTTATGCTTAAAAGAAGGCTTCAGCCACTAATGTTTAGTCTTTTTTTTATACTCTTTGAAAATAGAGATTGTTTTTATTATTCATATTCTGGTGTTTTACATCCAGGAATGGTGGCATTCCGTCTCCGAGGAGACAATGCCCTCACCGAGCGGCTCCTGAAGAAGCTGAACGCCCGTGGCTACATCCACGCCGTACCGGCTTGCTTCAAAGGCGTCTACGTCATCAGATTCACTGTCACCTCTCAGAGGACCACTAACCAGGATATCTTGGGTATGTCATGAAAAATAAAATAAAAATAAAATAAATGAATATTTGATTGAATATTTGATTGAATAATTGAATAAATATTTGAATAAATTATGAATGAATATTGGAGCCATAGGTCCTTGAGTGGAGACCGCGACTCGGCAAACGTAGTGTTGGACGCCCTGCTACAAGATGGGATGACGACATTCGAAGGCTGGCTGGAGTGAGCTGGATGAGAGTGGCCGAAAATCGGGAGCGGTGGCGTGCATTAGGGGAGACCTATGTCCAGCAGTGGACGAGCGTGGGTTGCTGATGATGATGATGATGATGATGATGAATGAATATTTGAATAAATTATGAATGAGTATTTAAATGAATAATTGAATGATTTCTTTTAATTATGTGATTTTTTGTTCTCTTTCTGTATCTGTATCTCTCTTACGTGATAGGTGGCAGACGAACAGATGGATCACCTGATGGTAAGCGATCTCGCCGCCCACAGACACCTGCAGCACGAATAGAGTCACCAGTGCGCTGCCAACCTTTAATCTCTAAAATCGGAAGGGAATTAAAGGGTACCCTTCATTCACTCTAAAAAAACACAGCGTAGGCGCTGCTTTGATGGATGTTTTGAATAAAGAATTGTGAATCAATGAATATTTGAATAAATGAATAATTTATTTAATGGTTTTTTAATGATGATTTTTTTCTCAGATGACTGGAATGAGACAAGATCGTCGCTTCGGATATTCTTCTCGATGTCTTCGGAACTGAGAACGGAAATATCGTCGTACCGAAGAAGCCCAGGATTACTCTTAAAGGTGTGTTATCTCTTTCTTACACACTTAATTTTTCTCTCTTACTCAGCTGGCTTACAGTCTTGGCGTCAAAACGAGAGATCGCCACTGGTCAATCCTGCATTACTTCTTGCCAGTTATTTTTAAGTTCTTGCAGATCAATCTTAATGATATTTCTATCAATTTCCTCCCTCAATGGCGCAGTGGCTAAGGTATTCGCGCAAAAGGTCCCGGGTTCGATTCCCGGTCAAGTCAATTTAGGAAGTTTTCATGGGTCTGGGTATTCTGGGTTGACGCCCCCAGTTAATTATCGTCTTCTGGTAGTCATAGTGCAGCATCTGTGTTTGCGCACACATTTGTGCACTATAAATTTGAGCAAAATTTGACGGCCTTGACCTCATTGTGACTAAGGTAACGCACAAAGCGCAAAAGGTCGCAGGTACGGTTTACGGTCAAGTCAATTTAGGAAGCCACATTTTTAAATGTTTCTTGGGTCTGGGTGTTCTGGGTCACCCTTAGTTAATGATTGTCATCTGGTACTCTTAGTACAGGGGTTGCCTTAATTTGAAACCGGGTTGATGGTGTGATTGTCAGGCGCAAACATCCTGCGTCGAGGGCTCATCACTGACATTGGCCACCATAACCGTATTATCGGTTAAGAAGACATTATTATAGATTTATCCAGAAATTTCCCCTCTCGAATCTTCCAGAAACCCGCGAGCTGAACGCCACGTTCGGAACCAGCCTCCTGTTAGCCAACAGCCCGATGAGTCCTAAGATTGTGAACGGCACGCATGCGGCTATCTGCGAGTACGAGCAGGTCCTGACTGCGTGCGCGCAGACCTTCGCGCAGTTAAAGATGGAGCCTAAAGATAGCCCTGGTAAGGTTCTTTTTAGGTTGACACTAAATTAAGAATGAGGTCTTTTTAGCTTGAAGCCAGACATTCCATTTCTGCGTAAGAGGGCTGGCTGGAGCTGGATGCGAGTAGCTGAAGATCGATCAAAGTGGCGAGCATTTGGAGAGGCCTACGTCCAGCAGTGGACATCTCTAGATTGATGATGAAGGATTTATTAGGGTCATTTTTTATTTATTGTTTCGGTCCCGAAACACTGGGCCCGTGAGGTCCCAGTCCTCTCTCTTTCTTCCAAGACTTAGCTAAGCGCTTAGTTGAAGTCACGGGAGACCCAAAGGCTGGCAGCTACTTCGCCCACTGAATTTCCATCGTTATCCAACGAGGTAATGATGCCAGCATTTTGGGGATATTGCCACAGGGGCCTAATCTGTTTTAATTTTTCTTCTTAGTAGTTTTTTAGCTTTAGATCAGTTATTATATATATTATTTTGCTGAAATATAATATTTATTTTATACTTTTCTTTTCAGCAAGATCCTATCGACACCTCGGCCATTATTTCTAGAGCAAGAAAAAAACCAAATACAAAAAAAATCTAAGTCACTAACTTAATTAATTTCATGGTTTTTAGAATGGTATGCATTGCCTGCTTGTATATAATGAACTTGGGTACTAGGGTCTTTTATATCCTATACATTTGGTGTACTTTCTGTGTCTCTTCTGTCTTATACATACAAAAATTTACGCCTGTTTGAAAATAATATTATGTTTGTTAACTTTACTATAAAAGTACTTTATAGTGGCTCGCCATCACTTCGTTTTGGGACATTAGTTTCAAGAAGTAGTAATAGATGGCGTTGGGCGATGATTACATCGCGCAAGTGTTTCGCTTTTCAGTGTTGTGTTTGGTTATAGAATCTACCTCTATAAATAGTATGGAAGATAGATATTACGTTGGCGATACATAACGTATACCTACGAAAGTTTGTGTTTTTTTTTTCAAGAACAATATTACATACATCACAGAAAAGAGACAGAAATTACAAAAAAAATGTGCATGGGCCCCTTAATATTTTTATTGAATTCATTTACCTTCTCTTTGTAAGGCAGATTAAATACTAAAAAAAATAAGTACGGACAGCAGGTTACTACAATCTGTCAAATTTCCTCAGTTGATATTGAACCAAACGCGTTTGACATAAAGGTGAGGTTCGATTGAAGAAATTTGACAGATTGTAGTAACCTAATGTGTGGCTGTCTGTACCTTACTAACCAATAATCAACATTTGACGCGTTACCAGTTGTTGTAGCACATTATTACCTATCGTATTCAATCAATCAATCAATATTACGACGATCTATTTGCCCTAACTGGTTAAGTTCGTTGTTGGCAATGTTGGGCTTCATATTGGCAACGATACGCGTCATGTTGGCAACGTTACAACATCGCGCTGGCAACGCCGCGCGTGCTGCCAATGCCTGCGTCATTTCCAACATCGCGCGTCATGTTGGCAACACCGCGCGTTATGCTGGCAATGTCACCGCGCGTCATGTTGGCAATGCCGTGCGTCATGTTGAGAACGTAGCTAAACTTGTCGAGTCAAATGTTGCTTAGTGGATACTTGGCGTTGAAACTGTAAACTTCGGTTTGCCTTCCTAAAATGATTATACATAGGTGGTGGTGATTAATTAATTAACTTGCTTGATGCCTTTTTCCATAACAATAGTTCTTGCTGTGGTAGCGATAGTAAAATTTAAAAGATACTGGAAAGGTTAGCATGATCCATAAAAAATAAATCATTATCTTAGGTGAGGGTTTCCCATCCACTTGGGGAAGGTCATATCTATTCATTGACTACACAGTAAGGCCTAAGATAAAAGTATATGAAATTAAACGGTCGTTACATGATAATCGCAATAGGGAGCGATTATTATATGTCCTTACCACAAGTATAGTACGAGGCCAGAAAGTGTAGTTATGACCTTGAGTGCGCAGAAACCAATTTTGATAGAAAGTCTTCTTTTTTACAAGTGCGCAAAATAACGGTCATCGCTATACTTTCGTGCCTCCAGCTATACCTATACAGTGATAGCTTTAAAAATAACAGCTGTTCTATTCTAATTTGGGGCCTGTGGTTACAGTCATACCTAACCATTACAGAATATACCATTTGCATTAACACGTAACAATACTAACAGAGATGCGCCGGCGCATCCGCGGCATCAAGATGTGCGGCAAGATGTTCTCTCTGGACTCGTGCATGGATATGGTCCAGGGTATGATGGTGGAGCAGAGCCTGCCTCAGTGCTGCGAGGAGGAGAGAGAGGATGCTTCTAATGGTAATTATCTCTTTCTATTTTTTACTAGCTGTACCCGCGACTTTGTCCCCCTTACAACCTCCTTTTCGCAATAAGAAGTAGCCTATGTCCTTTCTCAGGGTCTAGACCCTGGTCGTCAAACATGCGGCCCGCGGACGTTAGTCGTGCGGCCCGCGGTAAAGTAGATTCCTTTAATTAATAGTAACTACACATCCGTACTTCACTATAATGCGGCCCGGACCTTAGTGCTCACATTGTTATGTGTGGCTCTGAGCAGTAAAGTGTGACGACCGCTGGTCTAGACCATCTGTTTATGTAATTTTATTTAAATCCGTTTGACGTGAAAGATAACAGACAGACAGAGTTACTTTCGCATTTATAATATTAGTAATAATTAGGATTAGGATTCTCTCTCAATAATAAAAATAAGAGACACAAAAAAATGAGAGAGATCTATTTTTTATGTGGTAGGTGGCAGACGAGTATGCGGATCACCTGATGGTAAGCGACTGCCGCTTGCCATAGATACCTGCAATCAATAACTGACATAATAATTAAAACGCCCAATTTAATAAATTGTTATAGAAGCTCAATAAGCTAGTGGAAAAATGGGCCTGCAAGATTGTCTGCATAATTCATTGAAACCTTGAACAAGAAGTAATTTTATATTTTTATTTTATGTGTTTAACTATTTGTGATGTCTAATGTTTATATTAATTATTTGTTTCAAAAAGATTTTATAAAAAAAATAGTGTCCAATTAACAATAAAATAAATGTATTCTGTTTACTAATACTCTTTGTATTTTGGAAATTTTGATTTCGTTTTTACTGTTACTAAAATTGCTATAATTTTAAGTTTTATCAAGTTTTCCTTCACGTTTTATGTGGCGTGTTAACTAAATGTGTTGTTTTGTCCAAAATGATAAATAACTTAATTATATTTTAATATCTCATTTTAAAACAGTACAAATTAAATATGGCATCAGACTTTTTACTTATATACAGAAGTTTCCAAGACACTTATGTGATATTTGCCAAAAAAACAGCATTAGTTCAATGAAATAATATTTCTTTCGTTAATTTTTTTGACACAATTATAGTTTTTTAATAAATCTAAGGCGTGAAGTAGGTATTTCCAACTTAACGATAGAAATAAAATTTGCTGGAAATCCTTAAAACATCTTCTAAGATGCTCATTTTAAAAAACATTCTTTTTCATTTTAATATTTTTTACTCAATCTTTCTCTTCTTGAATCTAACACAAATATTTTCCTTCCCTTTATAAAGTCAATTAAACTCCAGGATCCAGTCCCGGCGAGAGGTCCTCACTCTCATCGTCCCCCGTGACGTCAAGCAGCACCATACGGCAGGACATCCTCACAGACACTAACCAGCTCCAAGTACCAGCTACACCATCCAGGCAGTACCGCTCCAAGTCCGTCGATGTGTCCCTCTCCGGACTTAAACTCGACGACGCAAAAATCACCATCGATATGAAAAACAGTGAAATAGTCATCACACCTACTAGCTCTAAAAATTTCGTCGAACCAGAACAGAAATCAGTTAATTTCAGCGAAATCGAAGACAAACTCAACATAGGCGACAAAATAAGCCAAGCCTTTGAAAATTTCCAAGATGGACTACAAATGTTGAGCGAATTGAGAAGCAGTGAAGAGGAAAAGGAGAAACCAGAAGATTGTAACGCTAAACTTACTATCAGAGGTCCATGGGAGTTATATAAAAAAGTTGATTCAACAATTCAGTGAAGGCCCATTCGAATCTGAGGATTCCAAGCCTGAATCCGAAAGGGCTATGTCTACATTATCCATTAGGGATAAAGCTGATGCTATTTGTAAGAAATGCTTACATTACAAGGGGAAGATAAGTAAGTAAACGTGTAATTTGGCAATAATAGATTGAGGTTCTATGTCTTGGAGTTATTAATATTTCAAATATATACTGAACAATGGAATTTGCCGGAGTATTTTCGACTATCATAAATTGTATGGAAACGTCTTTTAAAATCATCTCTCCAATATTATAATGATACTGTCCTGTCTTTGTCAATAGGTTAGACAAAGGACAGCACCATATTAATGAAGGTTTATTAATTACGCTTTCTTCTGTTCACAGATAAAATCTGTAATAGAGTTATCTTTTGAAATTTTAATTAACTGTAGGTTTTCACCAAATGATAGTTAAATTTGACTTAGATAATTTTAAAATTGTGTAGAATATTATTGTTTCGTTTTATTTTCAATACAGTTATTTTGGGATAGTACATAATATTATAGTTTAAGTTTAATTTGTTATATTTTGACACTTAATTACTTTGCACAATGTTGTGTCGTGATTTCTTTACTTAGATGATTTAATATTGTTATCATAAATTTAAGCCATTCAAAATGTACATTATTGTGTTTGATATAAGGATATTTTTAAAGTATTATAAATTATGTTATAGTTTGCTTGTAAGTAAAGAAAATGTTTAAACCATTCTTAAAAAGAAATTAAAAGGTTTAATACTAGTGGCTTATCGTGTAAAAAAATATATTATTTAGACACTTTCCTCAAATAATATTAATAAAATAATATAAAAATAAAAACTGCTGTGCTTTATCAATAAAAATATAAAAAATATATATAATACATAAACATGTATGTAGTGATAAGTAGTGTTCTATAATCTATATTATCAATTAGATATCCAAAAAAATGTTTAAAATATCTTAAATTCATATAAAAATAATCTCGTTATTTGTACTATGTAAGGGTTATTATATGTAACAGACACAAAATAGGTTAAATGTAACTGTATAAAAAGTGTAGAGTAGTATTTTAGAGAAATATAATGTTTATTGAGGCAATAAATATATTGTTTTATTAATAATATTTCAGTAAAAATATTGATTATTAAAAATGTGTGATGTTTTTAATAATTCGATACGATAGGAAATGAATATTCAAACTACCTTATACTTAAAATAGTTTTTTATTTAATAAATGCGTAACAGTCAATAACATTTTTACTACCTAGCACTAAATTTTATATTGAGCTTTTATAGACAACATTTATTAGAATAATAGTTACTAAATGGTTCATAAAATTTGAGCTAAAAAATAAAATACAGTTAGACGGTAAAATTAAATTATTTCATCTCTTCATGAAAAAAAAAGATGGAAAATTGAGTTTTCAAATTGGGATTTTAATATTAAATATTAATATAATGCAAATAGGTACCTAAAGTAAAATAAATTAGTGCCCAGATATTTTATATTAAGATTATTGAGCAAAACACTGTTATACTTAAATATACAGACCATTTTCACATAATTCATAAATTCAATAATTTAATTCATAAATACATTCATTCACAACAACAGTTATTATTCAGTCTTAAAACTAATTTAATACTCTATGTAAATAAATAAATGCATTTTAATTTACATATTAAATACTACGAATTTCATACACATCTTGTATTATTATTACAAATTATTACAACTGTACATAAAAGCTCTTTAACAATTATTTTGGTGTTATTAATAATAACAATTTGAGTAGAGAGCTTTTTTTTTAAATTATGGTCCAGTTTTTGTTATATTATTGTGTTCATAATTTTATCACTTTTCACTATCAACATAATTTTATTTGCTTTATTTGACTGGAAAGTATTATTATTACCTAATTTCGAATACAGCCTAAAAGAGTGGTTATAAATTCACATTTTATCAATTTATATTAATTACTAAATGGAAAAATCTGGTAATTTAATTCCATTTAGTATTTTGGAAATATATTTAGGAAAACATTTTTCCACTTCCGAAGTAATACAGTAAGATTGTATGTATTAATTTACCTTTAAAGTTGCCTTTAAAGAATCGAGTTCATTAATGAATAGACTTTTCTTTAAATTGGAATTTATCAGGAGGTCTAAATGACCCCCCAAGGTTTTAAGTGACAGTTACAGTGGGAGGTCGAATCGGCCCCTCACCGTCTCAGCCGTCAGTCCAAAGTCTTTTTTGCAGCTTATTCCCACTGTCCATCCTGGGTGGATAGTGTCAAAAATGTTTAAAACACTCGCTGGCCACTCAGCATAAAGAAGAGGTGGATAGTCTTTAGTTTCACTTGTTTGAGACTTTTTGAAGCGATAAAAAACTAGTATAGTACTAGTACTAGTATCTTCTCGATAGGGTTTGTTTGTTACAGTTGGACATAATTTTAGCAAACAAGAACAAAAAGGGTTTTTGCAAATTAAACATTCGATAGATGGCGTTACCTAGACACCTGTACTTTAACGACATTGGTTGTTTCAATAAATAATTTGATTTGATTTCATAACGTAACTGCATAATTTTGACATGATACGTCAAAATGTAACCAATCCACTCGTTTTTGGACCAGTCGTCTTCGAACACCATCTAGCGCAGCGGTCGTCACACTTTACTACTCAAGAGCCACACATAACAATGTGAGCACTAAGGTCGGGGCCGCATTATATGTGAAGTACGGATGTGTAGTTACTATTAATTAAAGGAATCTACTTTACCGCGGGCCGCACGACCACCGTCCGCGGGCCGCAGTTTGACGACCACGGATCTAGCGGATCATTCATTTCCAAAAACCTCGATTTCATCTGAATGAACAAACTTTCTACATCAAAATTTTAATTGTTTTGTAAGAATTTAGCTACTGAATACATTTTCATTTTTTTTTTTCAATTATCTCGAAGTAACCTATTGTGGATTAGTCCTATTTTGCACAACTAAGAAGTCTAGTTGAACTCACATGTTGATGTCAGATATATTGAAACTGGATCGCATTTTTGTCGCTTCAAAAAGTTAAAGAGGCCTTATTCTACTAACTAAGAAAGAAAATTTCGCTTGCAAACAAAAATCGCCTCTGACTTATAGCACAAAATAATTACACACAGAAAGTAGACTGCCCACTAAGAGCTAAAAACGTGTCATGTACTCACGCATGCGCACTAACGAGGAAATACGCCTTTTCTACCACATTAATCCTAGCCTATAACATAAGATTGTCGAACTGTCGAGGTCTGTGGTAGAGGCCGCGCGCTTATGTAGACTCATTCATGCCGGGCAACAACCCTAGCAATATGTCAACGAACTCTTCTAAATTCAAAATCAGGCTGAGTTTACCTTCTGTGTGTAATTATTTTGTGCTTATAGGCACGAAAGTCTTAGATCACAAGTTGGTAACCTCATCTCGCATTGCTCTCCTTCAGTGGACGCCCGTGATGCTCTTCAACCAGGGTTTGTAGTACGTAGTCCTCATGTAGACACCTGGGAGGAAGGGGGCTGCACACCTGATGCCGTGGGAGACGGTGCCCACCAGCTGCCACCTGCCGTCTTCTCTTTGGAGGACTAGGGGCCCTCCGCTGTCTCCCTGGAAAAAATATTGACGAATTGGATTTATCAAACTGTCACTAAAACTTTACAGAAAGGGATATTGCATTTGAAGTAGAAGTATCAGCCTATATACTGTCCCACTGCAGGGCAAAGGCCTCCACCATAGAAATCAAGTTATCGCTACTATGATGGGATTAGGCTTAATCACTACGCTTGCTTAATGCGGATTGGTGATCACAAACCCAAACTACTTATGTTCGAAAAATCCGAAACATACTTTTGCTCGACCTGGGAATCGAACCCGGGACCCCGAGATCACGGCCAGGTACTTAAACCACTAGACCAACAGGGCGTTAAAAACGACGGGGTGCTTGCTATATGTTTAAGGAGTGTGTGTGTGTGTGTGTCCATAGTTCACGCCGTCACAAACACATGGATTGTGTGTTTTAACACAACTCTCACAATATGGGTATCATAAAAAGGGCTTGAGTAGCAGAATATATTATTGTCATTTATTGTGACAAATTTCAAATCTAAGATGGCCGCCGTCAGAAAAGGAGTGTTGAAGGTTTTTTAAATTTTATTTTTTTTCCCCAAGGTAACTTTCGTATACTTATCTACTATCAAGTGGTTTTCAGCCAGTTAGAAGCGAGAAAATGGGCTTTACCCCCACTCACCCCCATTGTATAACCACTACCATTACCTTGTCACAGTTCCCCACACGTGCAGGTAGTGGCGTGATAGAGATGAGGCTTACACTAAGCAGTCACTGGACGTGGAATGATAAAATGATGATGATGTGACGAATTGACGTCCATGACGAGTAACTTACTTCACACGAGTCTTTCTGCCCATTCGCATAGCCAGCACAAAGGAAGGAACTGAGAATCTTCTTGGAGTGTCCTGCCGTCTGGAACATCTCTTGGCAGGCACTATTCTCGATCACAGGGACCTGTAACGTAATGGAATTAGTATTAAGCATCATCATAAGCAATTCACGCTCGTCCACTGCTGGACATAGGTCTCCCCCAATGCACACCACCGCTCCCGATTTTCGGCCACTCATCCAGCTCACTCCAGCCAGCCTTCGAATGTCGTCATCCCATCTTGTCGCAGGGCGTCCAACACTACGTTTACCGAGTCGGGGTCTCCACTTAAGGACTTATTGAGTATTAAGCATATGGAACCAGTTAAAGGTACCTATGCTATAAGTTTAATTACCTAATGATATGATAGGAAAGGAAAGGTGGCAGTGTCCCTGGACGATTTCTATATCTTTTTGCCTCCTATAAAAATCTTTGCCTCTTATAAATGCCCTAATTGCTCTAGTTTGAGACCAGTTTGATTGGTATGATGGTCTGGCGCATTTTGTTGGTTTTGTTAGAAACATCCTTGTCTCCTATGAATATCCTTAACCCCTATGAATATCCTTGTCTCGTCGTTATCATCATTGCGTCAAATCCTGGTTGCGTCTCCAAGCCGGCGTTTCGGAGCCTGGGTTATGTTTTATGCTACATCTCATCTACTTTGCATAGCTTCATTATATCATTGATGCAAAAAACCGTTTTTGTATCAATGATCCTCTTATGCCGTCACCCGGCAGTGGTGTCATGGTCAAAGATTTGTCGCGACCGTACTAGCCTAGGTGATACAGATACTTGTGATGTTTGTCTGTTACATCACGAACTATGAAGGTTGCCACGTATGCAAGAGTTTCTCGCACCGTCTTTTCACTTAACTCTTTAGAGAATCCATCACAGTACATTGTGTCGCTCAATAGCTTCTATTAACATATGTAAAAAGATCAGGACTTAGGATACTCACCTGAACTTCCTGCAGCACTGCTGGCACCTTCCCATCATACTCCAGCCTTCCCCACCCGGTGACGGTGGCCATGCGGCCAGTGAAGTCTGCATCATCAGGTGGCATACAGATGGGCACTGAAAATAGATAATATATTTTTAGATGAAATATTAGGCTTTATTTATCATCATCAGCCTGCTGCAGTCTACTGTAAGACATAGGCCTCTCCAGATGTTCACCAATCCGATCGATCTTTGACTACTTATCTTGCATTCAGCTTCTATCAACCATCTTGTGCAAACTTTCGCTTAGGAATGTGAACTTGCACAAGGTCAATGAATTGGTAAGCCTAGTAATTACGATGAAGCAGCTGCCGAATGACCTTCGGTAACCTTAGACAGGATAACCAGACCAACTGAATCATGGTTACATTACTTCAGAAACTTAAATCATGGTCACATACTTGAGAAACTACTGAAACGTGTAGATTTTCTCAAAATATTTTCTCCCTCAACCTAGCGCATAGTAAAACCACATAATAATTACACACAGAAGTTAGACTTTGACCTGATTTTGAATTTAGAAGAGTTCGTTGACATATGCTAGGGTTGTTGCCCGGCATGAGTACATAAGCGCGCGGCCTCTACCACAGACCTCGACAGTTTGACAATCTTATGTCATAAGTTAGGATTAATCATTGACTTAAATATATGGACCGGGCCTATTGTCCTATACAGAAATCAGTTATACAAATACCATGCGTGTCGACGTGGAGTTCTCAAAACTATTGTTCTCTCTATCTAACTCAGCCTTGATTTCATAAGTGGAAAGAGATGACACTATTTCATTCAGCTCTATAATCGGAAAAATTTTCATTTGACAACCACGTTAATGCCTAATGCGGCCAAAAAGCCATGTTTAGTTACAGTTTTCTGAAGTACATGAAGTGTCAACTCACCGTTTCTTCCGACAAAAATAACTAATAATTTCTTTTCTTTTGAGAACTCGTTGTCCACATTACACAGGATATTGAAGAAACATTTAATCATTATGCCCAAGTGTAGTGTTATAGGATGTGGCTCAAGGAAAAGCGAAAATCAGCAAAGATTAACATTGCACCGGTATGTTATATTTTTTTCTAATTATTATAAAATGTTCATTATATTTATAGAAGCTTTGAATGTTTTACACTTTTGTTTCCCCGTGTGATTCTATCCGTGTGTTTTCAGTCCATAATTATGCTTCATTTTGAATATTTTTATGTTATAAAAATTCGTGAGTTTTATACTAGGGTTGTAGTAAAAACATCGATAATATTTTACGATGAAGATAAACCTTTTATGCTAAGCGATGAATTTCACTTTGGGGAGTATTGTAATAATTTGATTTTGATCACATATCGTAAACTCGTCAATTTGAGATTGTTATTAATGATACCGGTATTACATACCTACTGCTACGACCTCCCGTTTTTATTCACTGAGCTACCATTGCCCTACCTCTATTATTAAGAGTAGATAATATCATTATAATCTTATCAATAATACCATAATTTTCTTACTTACAGATCTCTTTCTACAAACTGCGACGAACTGAACTCAGGAAGATAATATCACTACAAGCTCTACTACCTACTACCACCATAATTGTAAATTGAATACATATCTGTATACCTAGTTGTAGTGGACGAGGTGAAGGAAAGAAAACTCGGTATTAGAGAGTAAAGAAATACTTATTTAGCGGTCACAGACCAAACTATTAAAATAATTAAAATTACGAGTTAGATGTGCGCGTTAGGTGTTCCTTGTATGCAGTGGCGATCCGGATGTCCGTTGAGTCGATTTCCGCGACGTCATCGGCGCCTCCCATTGGTCCGCTTGTGCGATATCACGTTATGAAGCACCAATGAGAGCGGACGCATATCACGCGATAAAATTCGTTGATTGGAATGATTGGTTCTATGATCCTGGTGTTGCCGCTATGATCCTGGTGTTGCCGCAACACTAGTTAAGTTTAATTTTGCAATAAAAAGATCTATATTATCTATTACATATTAAGAGCATAATTATTACCTACTTCAAGAAGACTTGTAAACTTTGTGCAATAAAGAGTACCTATCTATTTATACTTTGATTTTCATTTAACCAGTAACTTAAGCTTCTAATCAATCAATTTTACGAATGTCATTTTAGGCTTTCAAATTAGGATTTGAGACGAGTTCTGTCAAAACAACTTCCATCGGTCTCAAACGAAAGAATGGTCACTTCAAATTACGAAATGACGTTCTCAATCGTCAATCGTTTGGTTGAGTCTCAAAATTACTTCAATACTCAATGCTTTATTTGCGTTTCACTTCAAATTAGACCCCCAGTCAGTATCGACTTGACAAATTATGATATCGATAAAGCATTATCAACAGAGCAGCACTAAAATAGCTGTCAGTCCGCCATTTTATGTTCTAAACCGGCACGTTTTTTTTGTAGGTATTTCTGCTCTATATATATAACTCATTGGGATTAATGTGGTCGAAAAGGCGTTTTTACCCGTTAGTGCGCATGCGTGAGTACATGACATATTTTTAGCTCTTAGTGGGCAGTCTGCCTTCTGTGTCAATATGTATTTTGTGGTAAAACTACACACTTAGATTTGACATAGGTATTCAGAAGAGCACTCCAATTACCGACTAGAATTATTGCAAGATAGAACAAATTGGCGATCTCTTGTTTTTGATCCACTAAGCTAACTTTGCTCGAAGGATGTCCACATATGTCTCGTAATACAGAATCTTCTGGTATAATCTTTGGATTGGGATCTTACCTATATGGGCATCGAACTTGACGGGTGTATCTAACTCAAGCAGAGCCTGGTCGTTTTCAAAGGTGGCTGCGTCGTACTGTCGGTGGACTATCACCCGGCGCACGTTCCGGGAGACGGGCTTTCGAGGCTCCTTGTCTCCTGATGTGTCGTTCTCGCCAAATACTGCGACTAGAGATGCGAGGAAGCTGAAAGAGAAGGACAGAGATATTTGTTTATTCCATGTAAAAAAGGAAAGGGAATCAGGGTCACTTTTGAAGATTTAACTTTCGTGGCAGTTAAATCCAATTTTCCTCCATCCATCAACGCGCTCTTTTGATGTATAATACCCATCAAAAACATAGAGCTATTACAGTTAGGAGTATCTTGTTGTGTCAAAAGTTGGCTCGCGGTCTGAAAGTGGTCACAAATTGACAGGAAATATCGATTAAGAATAGATTAAGTTAGTCAGATGTCTGTACCAACTTTGACTTTACTGAACTATCAAACCTGAGATCCCAACAGCCTTGTCACTTCAAAGTCCAACCCATAGCCACTGCACGCGAAGTAAAAAGCCGCTTTCAACGTCTATTTATTTGATGCAAATACTTCAGATCAGATTTTGGTCTACGGATCAGTTGTAACCTACCCAGGCTGACAATGAGCAGCGGTGT
Organism: Cnaphalocrocis medinalis; assembly: GCA_014851415.1. Lineage (NCBI taxonomy): Eukaryota > Metazoa > Arthropoda > Insecta > Lepidoptera > Crambidae > Cnaphalocrocis > Cnaphalocrocis medinalis. The sequence goes on along the minus strand of CM026301.1, from coordinate 4,346,343 downwards.
TCACATATCTACTCGTGATGAGGACTCCGCCACACTTGTTCTTCGTGAAGAGTCCCAGCCAGGTGGCTTCCCTGACCAGCACCTGCCACGGCCACTCGCCGAACTTGGCGTTCTTACCGCCGACGATTCTCCCGGACTTCATCAGGGGTCTGACGCCGCATACTGGAATAGAGATGGAGGATTGATTAGTGAAAAGTATGTTCCAAATTTTCCGAACATTTTTTATGATATAAGTGGCAGACCAGCCGACGGGTCACCTGATGGTAAGCGATTCCTGCCGCCCATGGACACCTACAACACCAGTTTTGTTACCAGTGCGATGCTTATCTTTTAACCCCCTTCCCCTGGATTGGACCTCTAGTACCCTCTCTCACACAGCAAAACACAGCGCATGCACTGCTTCGAGCCGGCGCATGCATTCATGTCAAAACAAAGTACACATTACACAGTATACATACACAGTATACATTTATTTTACAAACATTTTTTTCATGACTTAGGTGACGGAGGAGACATACGCATTAACTAAAGCGTGGTACAATGATTCAGTTGGTCTGGTTCCCCTGTTAAAGGGTTGCGAAGGTCAGACGGCAGTTCATCATCATCAGCAACCCACGCTCGTCCACTGCTGGACATAGGTCTCCCCCAATGCACGCCACCGCTCCCGATTTTCGGCCACTTTCATCCAGCTCACTCCAGCCAGCCTTCGAATGTCGTCATCCTATCTTGTAGCAGGGCGTCCAACACTACGTTTGCCGAGTCGCGGTCTCCACTCAAGGACTTTATGGCTCCAACAGGTGTCAGTTCTGCGGCTAATGTGACCAGCCCACTGTCACTTCAGTTTGCTAATTCGGTGGGCTATGTCGGTCAGACGGCAGTCGCTTCATGGTAATAACAAAAAAAAGAGACCTATAGCCTCTTTTCTATCACGCCACTCCCTACGATCACTCATCCATTGTTTCCCCACTACCTTTTCGATATTGTCGGACCAACGGGCAGGTGGTCTACCCATAGAGCAGGTGGTCTACCCACAGGACATCGCGTCCCAATCGTAACTGCCAATCGGTAAGCTTTACGCTTTTAGGGCACTATACGGCCTGCCTCGCCATTGTAGTGCCTCACTAATGCTCGCGGAGAGACATGTGGACGGATTCCACGCCATTGTACGCAAGCGCTGCGCGTCTCTACTGAGGAGGCTGCGAGCCAGCCCGAATGGCATCCTAAAGGTGTGGGCAGACCGTTGGGATGCGCCTATGTACGCGCGCTGGATGCAATTGCATGCACAGTGAGTGCAGTGTAGTTGTATTTTATAATTTTATGCTATGTACCTTGTTATGGACTTTGTCTGAAATAAACTATTTATTATTATTATTATTTATACCTTACGCTTTACCAGAAGAAACTATACTTACAATTCTCATCATTATAGTCGACTTGTTCGTACACGTCACCCTCTGTGGTCACTTCGTCCAGCTCCGTGGTCACCGTGGTCGCGACGGTGGTCGTGGTCGGCTTTTTTGTTGGTCTTGACTTTTTTGTGGTCGTCACCTGGAATTGGAATAGGAACGAGAAATTATTTTGAAGAAAAAAATGTTGCAAGAGTATCTTTTCTGTCTTTTTTTAAAAAGACAACGCATTTGTAACTCTACTAGTGGTGTAGGAGTCTTAAGTAACGGCAATCGCTATACACTACAAAACATAGAAAAAATAGTAACAAGTTAATAGAGAAAAACCTGCCTAACTCAAAAAGGGAAAAAGATAATTATATAAACATTTTGCTAAATAGGCGCCCGAAGCTAAAAAAATTAATATTACTTTTAAGAAAGATATTTAATATACAAACTAACACACATGCACTAGGGTTACAAGGAGAAAGCCAAGAAGAAAAAAAATATGATGAAAGAAACATTGGCATAAGGAAAACGATGACACAAAAACAATCAAAAGATAATAATATAAAGAAAATGTTTTTGTAAGGGTCAGATTACACCAAGGATTGATAAACCAGAATCCAAAAATCAATCTACCTTCTAATAAAATAATTGATAGAGAACACTTACCACTTTCTTAGTAGTCGTAGTGGGAATCGGCGTTGTAGTTGTCCTCCTATACGCTATCGTGGTCGGCCTGGTCGGCTTCTTCGTCTTTACGGGCGGCTTTTTAGTGGTCGTAGTCGTGATTCGCAGCGGCTTTTTTGTGGTCAAATACGGTCTCTTTGTTGTCGTTGTCTTCTTCCCTGGACGTGGTGTGGTCACTTTATTTAGAGTTGCAGTTTGGTTTTTTATCTAGAATTACTATATCGTGTAGTTCCTGGAACGTGCCTTGGAGACTTCCAACTATTTTATTGACGAATAGATTCATCTTCTCGTTTAATTTTTCGTCTTCTTGCCATATTGGAGTTGTGAATTCAATTTCATGTAGCAAATCTTCTTGATTATCTGATAATGCTATACTGGTGTTAAAGAGTGCTGGATTAGATCCAGTAGCGTTAAGCATTGGATTTCGAACTGGTGGGAAGTTGATGGAGTCATCTGGAGAGGTCTGGGTTTCTGGTTTCAAAGTCGTTGGAGCATAATACTCAGTATATGAATCAAATTGTGGGAATGGACTGGTTGAAACTGACACTGGTCTGGAAGACACTTTGACAGGGTATGGCGTTGTATTTGGGGCAGGTTTTGGAGTAATAACTACTGTTGGTGAGGATGGTCTGTCGTATGTTTGCGGAGGTTTTCCCATGTAGATGTTATTTGTTGACGATATGTGGTTGTTCACTGTTATCTGACTGACAGGTTTCTTGAAGGGCTCTTGAGAAATCTCTACGAATTGTGGCTCTTTCTCTTCAGTTGACGTTTCTGGCTTTGAAGTAAAGCCGTTGAGTACGATAACTGTTGGAGTTACACTTGAGAACGAATCTGGAGCAACATCGTAAGTGGATACTATACTAGGTTGGAGGAGTTACTGGTCTTCTCAAAGGTTTTGCTCCGGTCACGTAGCTGGTGGAAGGCGGTCGTCTAGGTTGTAGTTGTTGGAGTAACAGTGGTACTTGAACTTACATAGCTGAAGGTAGTAAGAGAATTGAAGTTGTTAGGATCTGTAGGGTATCTATTGAAGGCGTCTATATCATCACTGGGGGAACTAGGGACTAGAGATGATGAATAGAATGGTTTAATAGTTGGTTTGTCACCTTGAGGTATACTATTTGGGGTTGTAAATGGTTTTTTAGTAGTAAATGTTGGTAGTCTTGTCGGACTTGATGTTGAAAGAGCTGGTTTTCTTGGTGGGCTGGCAGTTGTAGGCGATGGCTTTCTCGTTGGGTTTGACGTTGGGAAAACAGGTCTCTTCGATGGGTAGGTGATCGGATTTGGCGTTGGTTTTACAGTGACGTAATGACCAGTTGATGAATAGTAGTTAGGATAGCCGCTACTGTAAGAAACTGGAGAGACTGTTCCTGTAGGAACAGGTGATGATTTTGTCTCTGGTTCCAAGTCTACAGATGCTGGTGACGTAACGTCTTCCTTCATACTTGGTGTAGATTCATTCAACATTTGCAATATACTATCAATTGAAGATAACTCAGTTACTTTCATAGTTTCTTTCGTTACTGTTGACACCATTACATAATTTTCCGTTGTTGGGGTTTTGGTTTCTGTTGTTGGTTTCGGTTTGAAAACTGGTTTCGTGAATATGGGATGGTGAGTCGAAACTGTTTTAGGCGTCGACTGTAGGTGTAGAAGACATAGGGTTAACTGTAGGTTTAGTTTGCATTGACGATATTTGTATATTGAAGTCTGAAGGTCTGACTACATTCTCAGCTATGGATCCATTTTCGTTTAGCAGTATAGTATCAGCAATATTATGGTCTATAGAACTATGTGTATAAATGGAATCAGGTTTTCCTGGTCTATAAATTATGCTAGTATCTTTCGGTGGGGAATGTAGTAACGTATTAGTAATTTGGCTAAGGCCTTCAGATATCAACTCAGCTTGGGCGGCCGTCGTTTTAACATCAGGAGCAGCAGTGGAAGCACCAGGCCTGTATCCAGGTGTGACTATAGGCTTGAAGCTGTTGTGTAAGGCGCTGAGCTGGTCGGAGTCGTAGTCATCGCTTTCTGTCTCAGCTTCGGGGTAGTCCAAGTAGCTGGTCATAACTACGCCTGGGCCTTTGGGGATGTGGGACTGGCTGTCTGATTTGAGTTGGCAGCAGGCCCCGAAGAGGAAGCCATCCATGCAGGTCCCCACCACTTCCCCCCCTCGTTGGAAGCACTCGTGGTTGAACATGCAGATGGTGTTTCCTCTGTTGTATTTGGCAGCTCTTGATGCTTTGCAGTGCGCTGGTGTTATTCGATACCCTCCGAAGAGTTTTCTTGATTCTGGAAAGAAGAGAAGATGAACTTTAGTGTTTTTTTTAGTTAAGGCACTATGAAATAGATTTGACGACCTTTTTTATAGTGGCACAGTATATTGAAGGCTTGCCTTAGCCTCATGTTAAGCCAGAGCTTACGTAGCAGTGCCCTGTGGCTAGGGGAGTTAAGAATACTGCCAAGGTATTCCCGGCCTGTCGTAAGAGGCGACTAAACGGGCTTCGGAGTACGTGAGCATGCCACTACTGGGGAGTGGCTTGCTCAGTATCACGACTCCGCGAGGGAAAAAATCCTACTGGGTGTCCTGGTAGGTCGCGCATTTGGGAAGGGCTGCATTGCGCCAAACAATTTGGCTCAAAGTGGCGAGCGCGATTTGCGGTACGGTCCAGTCCCGGCTGTGGGGTATCCGACCGCGATTGCGCTGAGATGGACACCCCAGGGGTTTTGGTTAGGGTTAGAGTCCCACACACCACCTTGTCCCCCACATGTGGCAAGGTGAAGGCCATGATGGTTTCCTCTGGAAAAAAAGAGCCTACGTAGCAAATAAGTACAACGAACGCGATGGCACGGCATCACATCCGTTGGCACTGCCATACTGGCCCGCGAGATGCTTCACGCTTCGTTTGAAGAAGTCCATATTGTAGGACAGTGGAAACACATGCGACGGCCTTTTTTATATCATGGGTAGCAGACGAACAGATGGATCACCTGATGGTAAGCGATTGCCGCCGCCCATAGACACCTGGAACACGTAGAGTCACAAGTTCGCTGTCCTCCTTTAACCCACAATTGGGTGTTCTGTGAGGCCGTGGTATCACTCCGGTCAAGCCGTCCCATTCATGCTGAAGCGTGGCTTTCCCACGATCAGCTTCAGCAGGTAAATTAGCGTTTCAGCGTCGCATCGGATGACCATAATAACAAAACAATTCAAAACTATTTTCTCATAGATCATGACAGTAGATCTTACGTTTAAAGTCACGATGTGAGAAATAGTGGCGTTTTTCATACATTTCTAACTGAATGTAAGATTGCAAAGCACCATAGCAATTTAGCCAACCATCAATCACGAGATACTTCACATAGCTTTGTCGAAACAGCTATGTTATTGAAACACTAGCTCCGCCGCGTCTTTCCAATCTATACAAGGCCAAAACGCAGCCATAGGAAACTGATCGTGTATAATATATTGTAATAATGTTTTTAAATACATGTGCGATTACAAAAGAATTTTGCGTACTGCTCGTGAATAGTTTGTAATGTGATAACGTGCGTCCTGGTTCCAAACTATACTACATCATTTACGCCTTACAAGAGTTTAAAAAGATCTTAATATTTATTATGAGCCCAAGTGTCCCACTGAAGGGCAAGGGTCTCCCTACGCTTTATACAAGGTGTAAAAAAAATAGCGATAATACTTAAGGGTGCAAACATATACCGTTCACTGCCAAAAAATTAGTAGGTAGGAAAATCGCCGGCGTGTCACAGAATTATCGTTATACTAGAGGCCCGCCCTCACTTCGTTTCGCGACATTAGTTTCCCATGCAACAAATAGATGGCGCTGGGTGTTGATTACATCGCACATGTGTTTTGCTTTTTCGGGTCATCTATAAGCCCTGTCGTTGTTTATAGAATTTACCCTTTTTATTAAATAAGTAGAAGTAGAAGATTTTGAACCTAATGTTGATGAAGTCTAATCCCATCATAGTAGCAATGACTTGATTTCTACGATGGAGGACTTTGCCCTGCAGTAGGTATATAGGCTGATACTTTACTTTAAATTAGTGGCCAACCCGTTCGTTCGGGACTTAGTCTTGCTGTTAATTCCAATCTTAGCCAACAGATGGCGCTGGATATCGATTACATCGTATGGTTTGAGTGCCGGTTGAAACGTAAGGGTCGCGGGCGGGTTTGATTTCCGCAACAAAAATGTTCGTTGATGAAACAGATAATTGTGTTGGGTCTGGGTGTTAGTGGTTCCTTTGTTGTTCCTGGTTTCCTTAGCACAGGACCTTAGTTTAGCAGAAAACCAGTTTAGTTTAGGACCATGTGATGCTGTCTCAATTTATTTATTATCCCGCCCTCTCTTCGTTTCGGGACAGTTAGTTCTACTGTCTACCAATAGATGGCGTTGGGCGTTGATCGCATCGCGCAAGTGTTTTATGTTTTCGGTTTACCTAATAAGCCATGGCATGGAAAATGAGACAAACCTCTTTATAAATAGTATAGAAGGTATACCTAGGAATAGAAAAAAATCTTTATTCAAGTTAGGTTTATGAATGTCAAAATATAAGTATTTTCTACCGGTTCGGAACGCCGATTTCTACTGAGAAGACTCCAGCAAGAAACTCATTAGTTACTCTTTTCAAATAGTAATAAGTTAGTATAGATGTAGATAGAAGATGATAATATAGATTATAGTGGCCCGCCCTCACTTCGCTTCGGGATCGTAATTCAGAAATGAACCAATAGATGGCGCTGTGCTAAATTACATCGAGCAAGCGTTTCGTGTTTTCGGTTTACCTATAAGCCTTGTCGTTGTCTACAGAAGTTATCTCTTTTTAAATAGTATAGAAGATAGAAGATATAGACTAGAGGCCCGCCCTCACTTCGTTTCGGGACATTAGTTTCCCATGCAACAAATAGATGGCGCTGGGTGTTGATTACATCGCACATGTGTTTTGGTTTTTCGGGTCATCTATAAGCCGTTGTATAAGTAGTTGTTTATAGAATTTACCTTTTTATTATAGTATAGATAGATATAGATTTTGAACCTAATGGTGATGAAGCCTAATCCCATCACAGTAGCGATGACTTGATTTCTATGATGGAGGCCTTTGCCCTGCAGTGGGACAGTATATAGGCTGATACTTTACTTAACTTTGGATTAGTGGCCAACCCGTTCGTTCGGGACTTAGTCTTGCTGTTAATTCCAATCTTAGCCAACAGATGGCGCTAGGTGTCGATTACATCGTATGGTTTGAGCGTCGGTTGAGACGTAACGGTCGCGGGATCGATTCCCGCACCAACACAAATGTTTGTTGATGAAACAGATATTTGTGTTGGGTCTGGGTGTTTGTGGTTCCTTTGTTGTTTCTGGTTTCCTTAGCACATGACCTTAGTTTAACAGAAAACCAGTTTAGTTTAGGACGTTTCGAGACAGTTCCACTGTCTACCAATAGATGGCGTTGGGCGTTGATCGCATCGCGCAAGTGTTTTATGTTTTCGGTTTACCTATAAGCCATGGCATGGAAAATGAGACAAACCTCTTTATAAATAGTATAGAAATAGAAAAAAAAATTATTCATGTTAGGTTTATGAATGTCAAAATATAAGTTTTTTTCTATCGGTTCGGAACGCCGATTTCTACTGAGAAGACTTCAGCAAGAAACTCATTAGTTACTCTTTTCAAATAGTAATAAGTTAGTATAGATGTAGAAGATGATAATATAGATTACTAGTGGCCCGCCCTCACTTCGCTTCGGGACCGTAATTCAGAAATGAACCAATAGATGGCGCTGTGCTAAATTACATCGCGCAAGCGTTTCGTGTTTTCGGTTTACCTATAAGCCTTGTCGTTGTCTATAGAAGTTATCTCTTTATAAATAGTATAGAATAAGAAGAAGATTTATTCATTATTAAATTTAAATTTAAATGTAAAGATGCCTAGAAATCTAGTCACTTAACAGTTATACTTATCCGCTACTGAGTGGCGCGTTGCTGTCACATTAAATTGTAGGCTTTCTCAACTAGAAACTTTAAGTTTCACCCCCAGACGCAAAATGTGAGTAAACACCACTGTCTACACGGCGAAGCTTTATAGAAGCTTTTTTTTTTTAATGTGATAGGTAGCAGACGAGCAGGCGGATCACCTGATGGTAAGCAATTGCCGCCGCTCATGGACACTTGCAACACCAGTGGAGTTACAATTGCGCTGCCAACCTTTTATCCCCTTCCCCCCGGGTGGGCCTCCGGTACCCTCACTCACTCGGCGAAACACAGCACAGGGGCTGCTTCACGCCGGTTTTCTGTGAGGCAGTGGTATCACTCCGGTCGAGCCGGCCCATTCATGCCGAAGCGTGGCTCTCCCACAGTTGAAAGCCAGCCAGCTTTAAAAGAGTTAATAAAACCTTAATTGTCATTGAAGTAAAAAAATTTACCTTAATTAAAATCCTTAATAAAAATAAAGACTATCCCTAACTAAGATAATGAGCATTAAAGTTAAATGACGTCTCAGAATGCGGCAGTTAGTGCATAAAAAGTGTAGCCGATTCATCATCATCAAACCAGCTAGATGTTATATTTTTTAACTGAAAATTTAGGCTATTGGTTCTGATTTACCAATAAAGTATCAATATATTTTTACTATATCGAGATTAGTCAAATACCCTATTGAATTTCCTTATCACTTACACTAATCCACAAATATTTCTCCTTTGAAATAATTATTACGTAGGTATTCTATCTAGTTACCCTTTTTTCGGTCGAGTTTTCCGCTAACCTGACTGGACAACTGCCTAAGTAACATACTATTCGACCTACAGAACATTTTTGCAGCTACTTGATATTCAGTACACAATTTAGCTAACTATCGAATTGCTCTCACTGCTTAAATAAATTTAAAATCAAGGACATACAGCACATTCCGCTATAACATTATCTTTTGCATAAAACATACATTTGTAGACGGTATATCGAGATTTAGTGAAACTAATGCTACAACGATTTGAAAAGTGAAATCTGCGTTCATAGATAAATAAAATAAATTGAAACAACATCACATTACATTGTCCTGGTCCCAAACGTACACAAACTAAGAATTTCCCTTGTGCTATGGAAACCAGAAACAATGAAGGAACCACAAACACCCATCATCATCATCAGCCTGTTGCAGTCCACTGCTGGACATAGGCCTCGCCAAATGCTCGCCACTTTGATCAATCTTCGGCTACTGGCATCCAGCTCCAGCCAGCCCTCTTGCGCAGATCGAACCACAAACACCCAGATCCAACACAAATAACTATTTCATCAACAAACATTTATGTTGGTTGTTTTTTTTTATGTGATAGGTAGCAGGCGAGCAGGCGGATCACCTGATGGTAAGCAGTTTGCCGCCGCCCATGGACACTTGCAACACCAGTGGAGTTACAAGTGCGCTGCCAACCTTTTATCCCCTTCCCCCCGGGTGGGCCTCCGGTACCCTCACTCACTCGGCGAAAACACACAGCACAGGGGCTGCTTCACGCCGGTTTTCTGTGAGGCAGTGGTATCACTCCGGTAGAGCCGGCCCATTCATGCCGAAGCGTGGTTCTCTCACAGTTGAAGGTACCTGGAAAGACATCGTCGAGAGTGATCTGCGAGAACTTCAGGCCAAGGACTGGCAACAAGTGGTACAGGATCGACCGAAGTGGCGTTCTCTTGTTTCGGAGGCCAAGACTCGTTTCGGGTCGCTGAGCCAGTGGAGTAAGTAAGTAGTCATTTGTCAGTATCATAAATTGTGTTCATCAGCAACCCACACTCGTCCACAGCTGGACATAGGTCTCCCCTAATGCACGCCACCGCTCCCGATTTTCGGCCACTCTCATCCAGCCCACACCCAGCGAACCTTCGATATCATCATCCCATCTTGTCGCAGGGCGTCCAACACTACGCTTACCGAGTCGCGGTCTCCACTCAAGGACTTTACGGCTCCAACGGTATAAATTGTGTTGTGTTAAATGAATTTTAAATTACTTAATAATTGTAAAATTTATATCTTTTATAGCGGCCGCCCGCGACTTCGTCCGCGTGGAAAAGTAACTTTTTACCCCCTTTTAACCCCTTACAACCCCCTTAATATTATTATGTTGATACAACTTAAACAATTATTTCGACCAAATTGGTACCATAAAAGGGTCATTGTGACTAAACCTTAAAAGATAGACTACATATGCCGTCGCGGACTTTTTTTTAGATCATATATAGAGGAATAATTCTTTCATACATATTTTTGTGTATCTTGAACCGTTTTCGCAGCGCACGCAAAGAAAGCCTTCAAAATGAATAATTTTCCCCGTTTTTTTACACATTACCGCTCTGTCTTTGCTCCTATTGGTCATAGCGTAATGTTATTTAGCCTATAGCCTTCCTCGATAAATGGACTATCCACACAAAAAGAATTATTCAAATCGCACCAGTAGTTTCGGAGATTAGCGCGTTCAAACAAACAAACAAACAAACAAACTCTTCAGCTTTATTATATTAGTATAGATTATAAACCAAATTAATAATTTTATTGTGAAATGTATATCTATTTTCTTTCTTTCTTTTCTTTCTAAAGGCAAGGAAACCATTCCTAAATGCTGTGAAAGTATCTGCCCCACTTCAGTAGGCTTGGCAGATCAGTTTGATCACCCACTTTGCTATTCAGTGCGCGCCATGACACACATAGAACATCCTGCTAAAATAATCTGTCAGCGCAGGAGAAAGTTTCGCTTTCTGTCTTCAAAATAAAATGCATGCATGGGGTACTGCTGCCACCCTTCAACTGCTTGGGTAGCGTAGTTGTAGTGGTCGCACTTTAAGGGGCTATACGAATGAAACTAGCGCCGCCAACCTATTTACACTGATTGTGGCGAAAATACGTTATTTTTTAAGAAAGCAAAACATTACAGACTTAGATAAAAGGTCATTGAATTTTACAAGATGCTATACAAATATAAAACACGCGACAAGTAACAATAATGTCAATTATTGCTAAAAAAAGTGTCATATTTTCACCACAATCAGTGTAAAAAGGTTGGCGGCGCTATTTTTTTTTTGTTTTTTTTTTATACTAGAGGCGGCAAACGAGCAAGCTGGTCACCTGCTGGTAAGTAATCACCGCCGCCCATGAACATCTGCGAGATCAGAGAGTTCGCTGATGCGTTGCCGGCCTTTTAAGAAGGAGTACGCTCGTTTCTTGAAGGTCCCTAAGTCATAGCCGTCAGGAAATACTGCCGCAGCTGCGCAGCTAAACTATTCCACAAGACTGAGGTTATTTTCATTCGTATAACCCCTTAAAGCGCAGGCTGATACTTTACTTTATAAAATACTAGTGGTCCGCCCTTACTTCGTTTCGGGACAGTAGTTCTACTGTCAACAAATAGATGGCGCTGGGAGTTTATTGTATCGCGCAAGTGTTGCGTATTTTCGGTTTTCCTATAAGCCCTTGCGTAGAATATGAAATTAACCTCTTTATAAATAGTACTAGTGGCCCGCCGCACTTCGCTTCGGGACCGTAATTCAGAAATGAACCAATAGATGGCGCTGTGTCCAATTACATCGCGCAAGCGTTTCGTGTTTTCGGTTTACCTATAAGCCTTGTCGTTGTCTATAGAAGTTATCTCTTTATAAATAGTATAGAAGATAGATTGACTAATGACCCGCGCCCTCACTTCGTTTCCGAACAGTAGTTCCACTGTCGACCAATAGATGACGCTGAGCGTCGATTGCATTGTTTACTAGTTTTTGTGAAGTAAGGTTCTTTAATCCGTACCCATGTCGACAACAGTTCCACCCACATCATTTAGATGCTTGGCAATCTTCAACTGTGCGTTTCTTAAGAAACTTTCTGCCTCGAACTACAAAACTATGGAATGAACTGTCACCAGCGGTATTTCCGAACCGATACGACCTACAAACCTTCAAAAAGCGAGCGTATTCCTTCTTAAAAGGTCGGCAGCGCATTTGCGACTCCTCTGGTGTTGCGGGTGTCCATGGGCGGCGGTAATCACTTACCATCAGGTGATCCGTCTGTTCGTCTGCCCCCTATCTCATAAAAAAAAAATAAAAAAAAATGTCCCCTCCTCCCTGGCGATGAGGGTGTGTCGCTGGGGTTTAGTTCGGTATACCTCCGGCTGCTACCGAAAGAGAGCCCGACATATCCCGCCTGCCCCCCGGCAGGAAGGTATGCGTAAGGAGGCATTGCCCAGCGTAAAATAAAGGGTACTAGGGCACTAAATCCCATTTGGTCTAGTGGTTTAAGTACCGGGCCGTGATCTCGAGGTCACGGATTCGACTCCCGAGTCGAGCAAAAAGTATGATTCAGTTTTTTCGAAAATAGCTCGGGTTTGTGATCAACAATCCACATTAGGCAAGCGTGGTGATTAAGCCTAATCCCATCATAGTAGCGATGACTTGATTTCTATGATGGAGGCCTTTGCTCTGCAGTGGGACAGTATATAGGCTGATACTTTACTTCTACTAGGGCATTACCAATGCGCCAACTAAATGATTGAAGCGTCTAGCCGGAAAATGAACAAAATTTGGTTATTCATCTCGATGATTCACACACTCGTCTTGATGTGACATTAAAATGTAAATGAGCTACTTTCCCAAAATGAGTCAAAGAGAATCAACGGTGATATAATCACTTAAAAGATGAGGAATGAGTATCCGTAACGCAAGAGGTTTAAAATATATCATCGGTTTCATACTGGAGGCGTTTGTAAAAGTGATCAAAGAGAATATAATCAGTCCGTGAAAGTGATCTCAACAAACAAAGCCTGTCATTAAATAGTTTTGAATGAATGAATGAATGAAATCCTTTATTGACACAGTAAGGCAAGAACATACACATATTAAGACGCTAGAACAAACATTGAAAATATTAAAAGGTTACATAAATTAACACAAAGTACAAATAAAGCAACTGTTGCCAAATAGCGACCGCTCAGTTTTGTCGGCTGCTACCATCGGTATCCCGCCTGCTGTTGTCCCTCTGAAACAAAAACTATCAACGGAATTTAAGTAAATTGGATACATTATCATTTATTTACCCTGGCCCGCCCTCACTTCGCTTCGGGGACAGTAATTCCAAGAAATAAACCAATAGATGGTCGCTGGTCCAATTACATCGCGCAGCGTTTCGTGTTTTCGGTTTACCTATAGCCTGTCGTTGTCTATAGAAGTATCTCTTTTTAGATAGAAGATGATAGAAGATATAGATAGATAAGATTATTATTGTTATTTACTGGTATTTTAACCACTTTTAACATAGCGGCATCCTAAGTCTATGGGTCCATATTATAACCTATGACATAACCGTGATGGCGCCATCATTATACTTCCAAGATTTCATTGTCAAATACTTCCGTTAGTTTTCTGCCACGTAACAAAGTAAAAAAGCATTACTGAAGACTAACTATGATGTCAGACTGTTTAAAGAGAAAGTTATGAATAAGTGGGTCTTTTTCACTTTTTAAGTGCTAAACTTGAGGCATTTTCGTTAGCGTTTCATTATGTAATACTGTTTTTATTCGACACTATTATTAAGACATCATCATCAGCAACCCACGCTCGTCCACTGTTGGACATAGGTCTCCCCCAACGCACGCCACCGCTCCCGATTTTCGGCCACTCTCATCCAGCTCACTCCAGTCAGCCTTCCAATGTCGTCATCCCATCTTGTAGCAGGGCGTCCAACACTACGTTTACCGAGTCTAACTCTATGGTATCTATGGTCTATGAGAGGGTGTATCTATATGTAGACATTTAATAAAGGACTTTTGAAAATTCGCCAAAAAAAACAACTTTCGAAAAAAAATTTATTCCGAATGGTTGATATAAATAAGACGTGGTTTAAGAGATGTAAATGTTCCCAGATACACCCAGGGGGTCTACTCCGCCAAACGATATCGAATTATTCGTAACGATACGTCAGTTCATACAAAAACCCTACTCTAACACAGCTTAAAATACGAATAATTGAATTTGACAGCTTCACAAACGTCAAATCTCGATATCTCGAGACGATACTCTTAACGATACCATCAGAGACGTCGTCGGAATGTTCGTCGATTTGACGTTTGTGAAGCTGTCAAATTCAATTATTCGTATTTTAAGCTGAGTAGGGTTTTTGTATGAACTGACGTATCGTTACGAATAATTCGATATCGTGTGGCGGAGTAGACCCCTTGTATCTAGATATCGGAAGGTTAATTTTTTTTTCTTTTTTATGTGATAGGTAGCAGACGAGCAGCGGATCACCTGATGGTAAGCAATTGCCGCCGCTCATGGACACTTGCAACACCAGTGGAGTTACAAGTGCGCTGCCAACCTTTTATCCCCTTCCCCCCCGGGTGGGCCTCCGGTACCCTCACTCACTCGGCGAAACACATCACAGGGGCTGCTTCACGCCGGTCTTCTGTGAGGCAGTGGTATCACTCCGGTCGAGCCGGCCCATTCATGCCGAAGCGTGGCTCTCCCACAGTTAAATGAGGGTTGGTGTCTTGGTGTACATCGTGAGAGCACGCGCGCAGCTATGCGTTTCTACCTCGCTCCATTTGCCAAGTAGGCCCCTTCCGCCTCACACCGAGTATTATATCGATTCTGTAACATGCATTCTATTAATGCTGGTTTTAAATATATAGTTTATTTCGAGCGATAGTAGCTTAGTTGATAGGAATACTTCCCAACGGAAGGTTTAAGGTTTGAACGATCTGTTGAAATTCACACAACATCTCATACTTTGACCTGTCTCCGTACTAAGTAGCTTAAGCACTTGTGACAGATATCAGATAACAGAGGATTACAAATAGAATTCTTAAATACATTGTATAACACCCAGATACTGAACAAATTAAATTACTTAATTATGAAATTGAGTGGGATCACCAATATTATTTACGTGAAAGTTTGTAGGTATGGATGGATGTTTGCTCTTCTATTACGCAAAAAACTACCGATTGGATTTTAATCTGGGAGCACGGCAGTGCCCAAATTGCCAAGTCAATAAATGAATAACCGACTTGGCAAAACATGGATCTCACCACTTTATACGGTAGTTGCGAGACTTAGTTTTTTTGACAAGTATTGTTTTTGATGGGATTTGTTTTACGGCTTTTGAAAACTCGTAGATAATTTTTTTCTACTCCCCATTCAAAACAACCAACCAACTTTGGATAAAAAATATTTTTATGCGAATTCCTAAGTCATAGAACAAATCTTTTTTCCCATTGTTGGTAGAAGTTGTGGTTAAAGGGATGTAAATTTTCACAAAATCACCTTATTATAATGTAAAAAAACATAAAGGAATCATAAAACATAATGGTTGGCAGCTCACTTGTATATGGGCGGCGGTAATCGCTTACCATCAGGTAATCCTGCCTGCTCGTCAGCCACATATCACATTTTGAATAAATCAACCGTACGGAATCCTTCGTATGCCAGTCCGCGTCGCACTTAGCTAATTTTAACTTTTTATCTACGGAACCCTAAAAAAGTGAACTTGAACTTGACTTTCGCACGTTCAAAGATTAAGAGATACCATCCGTCGAGATTTGAATCTCAGAACAAAGGTCATACAAAGGAGGTCAGCTGACTCATACAATTTAATTGGACGAATCGCGGATGAAAGTGTATCCGTGTAATATGATTTGTTTGAGCTTTCCTTCCGTTTGAGACTTTATAACTCGACCATTTTTTCGTAAAGTATCAGCCTATAACTGTCCCACTGTAAGGCAAAGGCCTTCATAGAAATCAAGTCATCACTACTATGACGGGATTAGGCTTAATCACCACGCTTGCCTAATGCGGTGCGGTGATCACAAACCCGAGCTGTATTCGAAAAATTAAAATGTGAAAATAGTTTAGGCTTTTTTTACTATTATAATTTTTTTTTTGTCAGTTATTTAGTTTTATTTTGTATTTTATTTTTAATTATGCCTTTTATTATTATTTCAAAGTAAAAATGTACGTATAACGTTACAACCAACGGGGCGTTTATTGTGATAAGTGGCAAACAAGCAAATGGATCAACGCTACTCTAGCTGTACCACAACTGATTAGCAAAACTAGAATGTAGTGGCCTCACTCTGTCAGTGACAAAATGCTGAGTGGCAACCATTTGGTAGCTTAAGCTTACGAGTACTTATATTGTACCTACATTATTATGTTTTATTTTAATACTAGTGGCCTGCCCTCACTTCGTTTCGGGAGATCAGTTTTAAACCTAGGCAATGGATGTACGTACATTGCAAAAAGTGTCTCTCTCTGTCGTGAGTTTACCTACCTGGCCCATTATAAGTCGCCTGCGTGACTTCGTAAATCATCTGACCATCTGGCTGGTGGTCTGCCTACGCTTCTCTTGCCCAAACGTGGTCTCCAAGCTAGACGCATTTGCTCTATCTTTTGTCGTGATGGCGACATAAGTGGCCGGCCCAAGTAAAAAAATACTACAGATTGAAAACGTGTTAAATATAAGTATTTTTGTTTGGGTCTCCCACATAATAACAATAAAGTGTATCACTAATAACACAGACACTACAAAACTATGGGTCTTTTGGCGTTAGCTATCTCCCCGATAAGCAGACGCCTTGGCAGACCATTGCTCCGATGGAAAGATTGCGTCAAGCGCGATATGCACGCTTTTGACATCCCTTTGGCAAAGTGGGAGGAACTCGCTTCTGAACGCCTGTCCTGGAGGAGAACAGCGTCGGAGGGCATAGGAAAGCACGATGAAGCCTGGTTAAACCAACTCGCGGCCAAGCGTGCTAAGCGCCGTGCCTACAACCCCACCCGCAGCAGCGCTCGGTTCACCTGCTGCAAATGCGGACGAGTGGTTTACTCCCGCATAGGACTTTACAGCCACGAGCGCTGCTGTAAAGCCACACCGCGTGATGCTGCTTAAATCATCTATTAAAGATGCAAAGGCCTATAATGATGATGATGATGACAAAACTATGAAATGAACTGTCACCTGCGGTATTTCTAGACCGATACGACCTGCAAACCTTCAAAAAGCGAGCGTATTCCTTTTTAAAAGGTCGGCAGCGCACTTGCGACTCCTCTGGTGTTGTTGGACACCCGTCCATGGGCGGCGGTAATCGCTTCCCATCAGGTGATCCGTCTGTTCGTCTGCCCCCTATCTCATTAAAAAAAACCACAGTCTACGCATATATTATGCAAAACAAGCTGAGAAATCTACGCATAAAAAAACGTGCGTAAATTCATAGAGAAGTTGTCACACCGTGAATCAAAGACAATAGACTTCCCATAAAACCTTTACACTACTCTCCTACTTATACAACTCTATTATCTATGGTTAAGTGTGTCATGAGAATTAAGTTAAAAACAACGAGAAAATTTTCTATAGATCTTTGTGGAAGTTCCGATTTATAAAAAAGGTAATGGGAGTAATTAGATGCAAAAAGTAAAAAAAAAATGTTATTATGTTTTTTTTTAAATGACTAATAGTTATACATTAAATGATCAAAGATTAATTTATTTGGATCATTCTTCAAGATTTCATTTTCGTAGCAATCCTTTAATCTACATTCCTCCGTTCACATCAGAATCATAAAAACATCATCATTTCAGCCAATAGGCGTCCACTACTGGACATAGGCCTCCCCCAACGTTCTCCACACAGATCGGTCCTGTGCCACCCGCATCGAAGGGACTCCCGCGACCTTTACTGGTCGGTCCACCTGGTGGGAGGCCTGCCACGGCTGCGGCCTCCACTCAAGGACCTTTCCACCCCAACGGCTGTCTGTTCTCCTCGCAATGTGCCCTGCCCATTGCAACTTGAGCCACGCAATTCTTTGGGATATGTCCTTAAAGTATAAAATAAAAAAAACATACTTAAATGTTTAAATGCCCCGTTGGTCTAGTGACTTAAGTACCGGGCCTTTATCTCTGGGATCCTGGATCGTGCAAAAGTATGTTGATTTCGAACATAGCTCGGGTTTGTGATTACCAATCCGCATTAGGCAAGCGTGGAGATTAACCTAACCTAACCTAATCCCATCATAGTAGGGAAGACTTGATTTCTATGATAGAGGCCTTTGTCCTGCAGTGGGACAGTATACTGACTGATACTTCTCTCTTTTTTTACTTTTACATGAATTAACTCCCCGTGCTCGGAGTCTCGTGTTCGATTCCTGGATCGAGCAAAAAGTATGTTTCAAATTTTTCATTGTAGCGATGACTTGAATTCTACGATGGAGGACTTTGCCAGACACACAGAAGGTAGACTCAGCCTGATTTTGAATTTAGAAGAGTTCGTTGACATATGCTAGGGTTGTTGCCCGGCATGAGTACATAAGCGCGCGGCCTCTACCACAGACCTCGACAGTTTGACAATCTTATGTCATAGGCTAGGATTAATATGGTCGAAAAGGCGTTCCCCCGTTAGTGCGCATGCGTGAGTACATGACACGTTTTTAGCTCTTAGTGGGCAGCCTACTTTCTGTGTGTAATTATTTTGTGCTGATACTTTACTTGGATGTATCTGTTCATAAGGCCTCGTTCACACAGTTTTTCCTTCGCAACTTTTTAAATAAACATTTATTAAGCTAAAACACACGCTCACAGTTTCTCTTTCTTCGACTTTCACTCAGTGATACTCAGTAATTCTCGTTCACCGCTCTGTTTGACTTGCGACTTTAGTAAACAATGCGACGAAAATTTTTAATGGCGTTTGGTTGTAAGTTTGATGAAAACATTGTACCTATAACTTTTTAGAGTTCCGTAGCCAAATGGCAAAAAACGGAACACTTAAAGATTCGTCAAGTCTGTCTGTCCGTTCCGTCCGTCCGTCCATCTGTCCGTCCGTATGTCACAGCAATTTTTTTCCGAAACTATTAGAGTTATACTGTTGGAAATGTTGGAACTTGGTAGGTAGATGTATTCTGTGAACCGTATTAAGATTTTTATGCAAAAAAGGGAAAAAACTTTTTTTTGGGTTTCCCATACGTACCTATGGAACTGAAATTCAAAAATGTTTTTTTCATCCAACTCATAAGTGTGGTCTTTAAAATGATATCGAGGTCTCTAACATAATTTTGTTCTAAACTGAATAGTTTGCATGACAGACGCTTCCAAAGTCCCCCCCCCCCTCTAATTTCTAAAATAAAATAAAGATAAATCTAAAAAATATTTATGTTGTACCTACATTACTATTGAAACTACTAACGAAAATTGGTTTGAGCGAGATCTGCTTAGTAGTTTTTTTTATTACTTCCTAAATCGTAAACCGCTTAATACCGCGTAATCTTTCGTAAAAATAAATTTAAAAAAGGCCTTTATTTTCATAAATCAATGGTACGGAACCCTTTGTGCGCGAGTCCGACACGCAATTGGCCGTTTTTTTAACAAATGCTCTACTCAACCTACAGACATAGCAAATTAAATTTGCTTGAAAAACGTGTTATATGATTGATGAGTAGTCGGTTATTCGCAAAAAAAGTTGACTAAAATAAACCAGTCAAACTGGTTTTATAGACATTATTATGACTTTGACCTGAATAGCTGTAACGCTTTGTCGGTCATAAGGTCAGTACAAGTTGTAGCTAAAAAGATCTAACCACTTCTTAAGTCACTCTTCCGCTAAAATACAATTTAGGTAAAGTATCAGCCTACACTCTGATTCATAATCATGTAAAGTAAACTGACAAATGTCAATGTGTCATCCCCATACATTATCACTCAATTTGACACATGCAAAATGCATTGAAACTTGTCATTTTTATCTGTCAGTTTACTACACATGATTATGAATCAGAGTATATTATACAGTCCTACTGCAGGACAAAGCACATAATACTTAAATCCATACGGAAAGTGTGTCTGTCTGTATGTTTGTTTCTCTCACGGCGACGAATTGACGTGATTTTGTAAGTTGAGATCGTTTTTTTTTTAATGTGATAGCAGACGAGCAGGCGGATCACCTGATGATAAGCAATTGCCGCCGCTCATGGACACTTGCAACACCAGTGGAGTTACAAGTGCGCTGCCAACCTTTTATCCCCTTCCCCCCGGGTGGGCCTCCGGTACCCTCACTCGGCGAAACACAGCACAGGGGCTGCTTCACGCTAGTTGAAGGGATGTAGAGTAACAAAGGCTACTTTTGCCCCTACTAACCTAATTTTAGGGAAATGGGAGGCGCGAGCGGAGCCGCGGGCAAAGCTAATACATTATCTAACATTCAGACTGTTAAACCTGCATGGTTATTACATTGTCAAAGCCAACACGGCATTCAAATTTTAAAGATAAAAAATAATAAAAACAACAGTGTGTCAATAGATATCGTGTATGTCAAGAATAACAGCAAGTTAAAACTAAAACTTAAATGTTTTCATATCCTGCCTCCTATCCCTAAAACAGAAGGTTAGGATTCGTGCCGAGTGCCGTGAGGCACCGATGGGTTATCCATAGCACGTTATTTGTGTAATTTGCGCTCTTCAATGCGTTGCGCTGCCCATAACCTTCTGTTTTAGGGATAGGAGGCAGGATATGAAAACATTTAAGTTTTAGTTTTAACTTGCTGTTATTCTTGACATACACGATATCTATTGAATAAATTTGGCATGACAGATGCATTATCTGTCACCACCCCTTTTGAACCCGGTCTAAAACTGACTGTCCCTAACAAGGAAGAGGACAATCCAGAACTACCGTACCAGGAGCTTATCGGCTCACTAATGTACATTGCGATATGTACTAGACCCGACATTGCCCATGCGGTCTCATACCTCTCTCAGTTCAATGCACATTACGGGGGGGTACACTTCAGGGCCGCTAAGCGAGTTCTTCGCTACCTGAAAGGGTCAAAAGCACTTCGGCTGCATTTTCACCGAACAGCCCAGTTTTGTCCAGTAGGATACGTGGATGCGGACTATGGAAACAATCTTGTGGACCGTAGATCATTCACAGGGTTCGCTTTCCTGATGAGTGGCTCTCCAATCTCTTGGGAAGCACGCAAGCAGCGTACTGTCGCGCTTTCTACCACGGAAGCCGAGTACATGGCTTTGGCTGAAGCTTGTAAGGAGGCTATATACCTCCAGTCACTCATCAGTGAAATCTTCATCATCGCCCATCCCATCGTCATCCATACCGACAATCAAAGTGCACTGAAGCTCGCTCACAATCATACATTCCATTCACGCACCAAACATATCGACATCAGGCACCACTTCATTCGTGAATCACTTCACACCATAACATCAACCTTCTGTATATATCTACCCACGACATGATCGCCGACATCTTCACTAAACCTTTGCCGAAACTGAAGCATAATAAATGTACAGTAGGGTTAGGTTTATGTATAGTGTAAAGTCGCGTTCAGAATATTTTTTTTGTAATCATGTTTTGGTGTAGATAGTTGATAGGTGTGTAAAGTAGGTTTAGGTGTTTTTATACAGGATGTTTTTTTTTGTGTGCGTTTATATATAGGATGTATGTGTATTGTATATAGGGTGTGTTGTGTTTTTGTACGTGCTGTATTTTATTCGGTCCTCTTTTATACAGGGTGTTCGCTTTGCGGGGGGGTGTTAAACCTGCATGGTTATTACATTGTCAAAGCCAACACGGCATTCAAATTTTAAAGATAAAAAATAATAAAAACAACAGTGTGTCAATAGATATCGTGTATGTCAAGAATAACAGCAAGTTAAAACTAAAACTTAAATGTTTTCATATCCTGCCTCCTATCCCTAAAACAGAACAGACACTACACAAACACAAGTGTTCATCACACAAATGTTTGTCCAGGGTGGAAAGTATGTTTCGAATTTTTCAAACACAGCTCGGGTTTGTGATCACCAATTCGAATTAGTCAAGGTGAGAAAGCCAAATCCCATCATTTAGCGATGGTCACACACACACACAAACACATGCTCACACACTGCATGCAGCTATTTTTATTAAGGAATTTATTTTTGTTGTTGTTATGATTATATTGTTTATATCGTGATGTTTTGCTTGTAGACCGTTCATAAAAGTTCATAAGTTCAAAAGCATATCCGGCTGCGACATAATATGCAGATTAGAGATAAATAGATTTACATAGGCAGATTCTGATACATTTGTTCTCTTATGCTACCATTCTTAGTCCATTTATCAACCACTCAAAAGCCGGCCTTGAAACTGCCTATGTCGAGTAAGCGTAGAAAGTGAGGGTCAACGAAAGTGAAACGCCGCTAGAAATGCTATTCATGGTTCGCAGGTGGTCGCCATTGGGTAAACACTGTGAGATAGGCGGTTTTGAATGAGAGTTACTTTGGATGTGTAGTTTTAAAATCAAAATTTTTGAAGTTATAATATTATTATAACTATATGTCTATACAGGATGTATCTGTAAACATTAACATCCCTTTAGCCACGAGTTCTATGAACTATTCTGAAAAATATTTGTTCAACGACTTTTCAAAATTCATCGAAATGACCAAATCTCGTGACCGACTTTGTATGGAGAGATGAATTTTTTTATGCGAATTTTCAAAAGTCATAGACCAAATGTCGTTCTGAATGGTTGGTAGATCATGTGATTAAAGGGATGTAAATGTTCACAGACACACACTGTATAAGTTGTCAAATACAATTAAATTAGAACAATCATGCTTCACCTATCTTGTACGTATGCAAATATACGTAAGACACGAAATTATGTAATTTAGAAAATGTAATATGGTTTTCTGTTTTGAGTAGGTACCAAATAAACAAATTACAAAAAAGATAGCCGCCGCTCATTGATACATGTAACACCAGTAGAGTCACAAGTAAGCTGCCAACCTTTAAATCTCTAAAGGGATTATAGAAGACTAGCAGCCGCCCGCGACTTCGTACGCGTAGAGTTA
The DNA here is from genome assembly GCA_014851415.1 of Cnaphalocrocis medinalis. Lineage (NCBI taxonomy): Eukaryota > Metazoa > Arthropoda > Insecta > Lepidoptera > Crambidae > Cnaphalocrocis > Cnaphalocrocis medinalis. Next base: position 4,323,385 of record CM026301.1, on the reverse strand, counting down.
CTTACCGTAATATTTTGGACAATCCACACAATATTATAAATTGTAGCTTAATTATGTGATATTCTGATGTAATAATATAGCTATAGCTTATATTATTGTAGAGAGTTTCATCAAAATGTATTCGGTAGTTTTTGCGAGAAAGAGGAGCAAACATCCATTCATTCATCCATTCTATAGACTATTCATCAGCAACTCGTCCACGGCTGGACATAGAATTTTCGGCCACTCTCACCCAGCCCACACCAGCCAACCTTCGAATATCATCATCCCATCTTGTCGCAGGGCGTCCAACACTACGCTTGCCGAGTCGCGGTCTCAACTCAAGGACTTTGCGGCTAATGTGACCAGCCCACTGCCAGTTCAGTTTACGAATTCGGTGGGCTATGTCGGTGACTCTGGTTCTCTGTCGGATTACATCATTTCTGATGCGGTCCATCAGAGAAATATATAGACTATTAGTGGGAACTAATAAGTAGCTAATTTATTATCTGTATGCACAATGCAACTCTTTGTCAGTCCCGTTGCGCTTCGCGTTATAACGCAGCGCCGTTTCATAATTAATGGCGATTACTGTATCTGTGGTAAGCAAATTGCATTATGAATGTATTAACATACATATAGACTTTTTAGGAAGGTATAGACGGCGCAACATGAAGGTATTCAAATCAAAACAAATCAAAAATTTTCCTATGAAAATCCTATATTTTTAAACGCTATTTTTAAATGCTATGCCTTTGCATAGCATTAAAACAATAGCGTTTATTTATCAAAAAAACTTCAAAAATGGTTTGTGATTGCAGACTTCTTTTAGCAAAAGCTTGTGTTAGAAGTCTCCGCTCGTCCATATAATCTGGTGTTTTAGCAATGTCTATAGGTGATCTAATGATAATCTAATTAATAAATGCTTGTAAGTTTCTATGTGTGGGTTGTATTTGCGAGTGAGCGTGTGGCATATCTTCATATGTGTTGTAGGTTAAAATTTTATTTATTTATTTATTCTTTATCGCACAGAAAAAAGTACAATTAGCGGACTTAATGCTATACCTATAGCATTCTCTACAAGTCAACTATTTTAATGTTTTTTTTAGATTTTTTTTCATTGTTTTTGCATTTGTGGAAATATTTGCAAAACTGTAATAATTATACCGTAATTCGGCTAGCGCGACCAATCTTTACGATCACCCACGTACGCAAGATATAAGTATATGGTGTGTGCACAAACACAAGTGCACGCTTAATTCGATCCCTCCCCCCTTACACTCTTCATTAAATGGGACACCAGTGTGACACGATCGAAGAGAGATTGTGCGCAGGACCAACCGTGCTTTACAAGACCGCCGACTTCCAGACTTCGGGCTGACACTGAGAATTTCTGAACAGAAAAATTTATGTAATCATTTTTGGCCCAACCTGAGAATCAAACCCGGGAGCCCAAACGTAGTAAGTCTGGTAACTACTATGAAGCAACAGCCCAGACAGGGGAACCAATGCAATTGGAACATGGTAAAATCAAAGTGAATTAAATTGCAAATATTATAATGCACCATACTGTTTTGCATTTAATGCACCATTTTCCGTGGATGTAACAGAATATTATATTAAAGTGAAACCATGAAATTGTGAAAACTCTCTAATAAACTTGAATTTGTACCAAGTAGATTAAAAGCTGAACATTTTTAAGTATCCTCTTAGGCTACACCCGCAACGATACTAGCACCGCCAACTGATTTGTAGTAATTGTGAGGATTACACCCCGTGAGTACCCCCTTTTCGCAATAAAGAGTAGCCTATGTCCTCTCTCAGGGTTTAGACCATCTGTATACCAAATTTCATTCAAATCCGTTCAAGAGACCTATTTTTGAATTTTCGCTTCGTCCAAACAAAAGTACTCGTTTTGCAAGTCACGTCGTCTCGTGAGTCGCATGATTGATAATTTTCCCTATTTTTTAAATCACTCCCTTATTGCTAAGCTTGTCAAAGTATAGTGTTAACTCGTTAATATTTGACGAGTGATTTGACGTAAATGCGTCCACTCGCCTCACGGAAACGAATGGTTTACACCACTCGTTGCAAATCGCTCGTTTTCGAATAATTCAAAAATGCGTATGTCAAAAATCATGCGAGTCACACATTTTTTAGTGAGACCACAATTCAAAAATAGGTTTTCAGTAGTTTTGGCGTGAAGGAGTAACAGACAGAGTTACTATCGCATTTACAATATTAGATTTTTGTTGACCATCACGTTTTCCCTTGCCGAGCCAGTGGTACAATCAACCGTACACCATATTACTTAAATCATTACTAATTTAAATTATCTTCAAATGACATACTATTGCGAATTATAGAAAGTAACGTCCAATATCTTATTGTAATACGATCACGTATCGTTCGTTGGGACTGGGGACCACTTTCGACCATTAGAAAGTTTGCCATAAATGTTATAAATTCTCATAGGAGTGTAAAATTGTATTTATTTATTATTAACTAGCGGCCGCCCGCGACATCGTCCGCGTGAAAAAGTAACTTTTTACCCCCCTTTCAACCCCTTACAACCCTTTTCGCAATAAAGTATAGCCTATGTTCTTTCTCAGGGTTATTTTTTATTGATAGGTAGCAGGCGAGCAGGCGGATCACCTGATGGTAAGCAATTGCCGCCGCCCATGGACACTTGCAACACCAGTGGAATTACAAGTGCGCTGCCAACCTTTTGTCCCCTTCCCCCCCGAGTGGGCCTCCGGTACCCTCACTCTAGATCTAGATTACTCGGTCTAGATTATCTGTATACCAAATTTCATTTAAATCCGTTGAGTAGTTATGGCGTGAAAGAATAACAGACAGACAGACAGAGTTACTTTCGCATTTATAATATTAGTATGGACTAGCTTTTGCCGTCTTCGCTCGCGCCCCCCACTTCCCAAAAATGAGGGGCAAAAAGTAGCCTATGTTACTCTCCATCCCTTCAACTACCTCCACTTAAAAAATGACGACAATTTGTCGCTCCGTTTTACCACAAAATATAAAGGACACAGAAAGTAGACTGCCCACTAAGAGCTAAAACATGTCATGTACTCACGCATGCGCACTAACGGGCAAATACGCCTTTTTGAACACATTGATCCTAGCTTATCACATAAGATTGTCGAACTGTCGAGGTCTGTGGTAGAGGCCGCGCGCTTATGTACTAATGCCGGGCAACAACCCTAGCATATGTCAACGAACTCTTCTAAATTCAAAATTTAGGCTGAGTCTCCTTTCTGTGTCCTTTATATTTTGTGGTTTTACTGTGAAAGAATGACAAACATACAGACAGACATACATTCCCATTTATTATATTAGTATGGATGTCCTTCCTAAAGATATTTATTGACTTATTTAATTTGAAATATAAGGCAGTTCATATACTTGTGTTAAAGCTATGCTTCGGCATAAATGGTATTTTTTATGTGATAGGTGGCATACAAGCAATAGCTTCCATCAGGTGATCCGTTTACCTGATTGAAGCGATTGCGGCCGCCCATAGACACCTGCGACACCTTAGAGTCACAAGTGCGCTGCCAACTTTTATCCCCCTCTCCTCCCAATTTGACCTCCGGTCCTATACAGAGTGTATCTGTGAACATTTACATCCCTTTAACCACGAGTTCTACTAACCATTCTGAACAACATTTGTTCTAAGACTTTTGAAAATTGGCTTAAAATAATTTCAACTTTTCATACAAAGTCGACGTGACTTCGTCATTTTGTATGGGGAGTCCAAAAAAATATCGACGAATTTTCAAAGACGTAGAGCGTTGATCACAATTTTGTTTGTAGAAAAAGTGGTTTAAAAATGATTGCAAACGTTCACAGAACCACCGGAGGCCTAATCCAAGAGAAGGTGGGGGTGGTTAAAAAGGTAAGCAGGCACACTTGTGAAACACTGGTGTTGCAGGTGTACATGGCGGCGGTATCGCTTTACCATCAGGTAATCCGTCGGCCGCCTGCACTATATCTTAAAAAAAAAAGATTACACACTGCAAGTGTTGTTGATGTCCAAATTAATATCAGGTTACTTTTTTTTCTTTTGGCTGCCGCTGGCGCAATGATAGTGACACTGCATCATACGCCCAAAAGGTGTGGGTTCGATCCCCACTCTGGACAAACCATTCGTGTGATGAACACTTGTGTTTGTTCAGTGTCAGGTTGTATTTAAATTGTATTTAAGTAATATATTTGTGATCCTCTGTTGTCTGATATCTGTAACACATGCATAAGCTACTTAGTAACGGAGTCAGGTCAATGTATAAGATGTTGTGTGAATTTTATTTTTCTACTGCACCATCGGCCAGTCCATTTGCATAAGTAAAGTAAATATTGACAAAGGATACTTAAATACTCTGGGCTTTATGACTCATAAGTTTACGTCGCATCTCCAAACTGGAGATAAGCCCCGGTATGCGTTGTTACGACCATCTTAATGAGATGTCGTAAATCTCACTACGTTAATAAATGTGAGTCAAGTTACTTTGTATTTTGGTGAATATATGAGATGAGGAAATGTTTGGAAGCTAAATTAAGTATCAGCTTGTCCCACTGCAGGGCAAAGGCCTTCATAGAAATCAAGTCATCGCTACTATGATGGGATTAGGCTTAATCACCACGCTTGCCTAATGCGGATTGGTGATCACAAACCCGAGCTATTGTTCGAAATTCGAAACAAACTTTTGCTAGACTGAAATTTTTCAAGTGCATTACTTATCTACTAAAAACATAGTAAACTATAACCATTAAATAAGTAAAAAGTAGGTAATTTAAATAAAATCTTTGGATTGCATCCGCGGATACCTACTTGTTATTATTGCCTTTAACATTTTTAAACTCTGATTTTTAGTCATGTGGAGTAAACTGACAGATGTCAATGTGTCATCCCCATTATCACTCAATTTGACAGATGCAAAATGTCAAAATGTATAGAAACTTGACATTTGCATCTGTCAGTTTACTCCACATGATTAAAAATCAGAGTATACTTCAATAGGGGTCAGACACCTGTCAAAAATTGATGTATCATGTTTTTAAGAATCCAACACACACATTTTTATTTTTTTAACATACCACCTTGCACCTTTAGTCTTAATATTCCAACCGACCCAAAATCACATGACACAATTTTCTCCCCATACCTGTTCATAGCATTACAACTCGTTTCTTAAAGAGTACTTACTTACAATGCACTGCTGTTAAAGTTGTTTCAGATTAGCGTATATCTACCGCGCGTATACAGTCGGTCCATACAAGCATATACGCGCGTTTGAAACGCGCTTCAAAAAATATACGCACATACAACTATATAAAAAGTTGATCGCTGACTTAATCGCGAATTGTATTAATAATAGATAGATAGATAGATAAACGTTAATTGGCCATAAAACATAGAACATATAGCAGTAAACAAGTTTGAAGAACAAAAGAGACAAAATATAAAGGACATATCATTGTCCAATGCAGTCAGATGCCACTTTTAGTTGTTTAATATTATTATACATTTGATATAATATTACTTATATAAAATGATATTGATACAAAACATATATAATACATTGCATTGTCCTGATATTGTACTGAGTAGCTTAAACACTTGTGTCACAGATATCAGACAACAGAGGTAACACAAATACAATAGTTAAATACATTATAATACCCAGACACTGAACAAACCACAAATGTTTATCCAGAGTGGGGATCGAACCCACGACTTTTGGCGTATGAGGTAGTGTCGCTACCAAATACGCCATCCGGATAGACAGTAGGATAAAAAATAGCCAAGTAGGTATCACTTCTTCTTCCTAACGTTTATCTGTTTACAAACGAGCATAAAAGCGCGTAAACGCTCATGCGTCTGCCGAAACGCGCTTCAAAAACGAGCATATACGCGTTTTAAAAACGCTAGTCTGAATAGCACTTACCCGTTCCTTAAAAGTCATTGTACGAGGACCGGTTGCCAAAATACTGGTTAACCAGGGACTGACATGGTTCGGTTACTTCCAGGGGTGGCAACAGTACAAAGTTAAAATATTTCGACGCCTCCTCGCAATACAGGCACTAATTACTCACTCCTCCATTATTTATTTCGTGAATTGTAAAATTTTAAACTTTAGTACATATACATACATAATTCTATATTCTTCTATACTATAAAATACTATTTATAAAGAGATAACTTCTATGGACAACGACAAGGCTTATAGGTAAACCGAAAACACGAAACGCTTGCGCGATGTAATTGGGCACAGCGCCATCTATTGGTTCGTTTCTGAATTATGGTCCCGAAGCGAAGTGAGGGCGGGCCACTAGTACTAGATAACCTTGATAATATTTAGAATTTGTATAAGTATGTTACGTACATACATAAAACTATAACGCTCCGTTGGTCTGGTTAGGGGAAAACTCGCCTGAAAAGAACTCGAACTAGTGGTTCGATTCCCGTGTGGAGCAAAAGTAGGTTTTGAATTTTTCAAACATAGTGACCACCAATCCGCATTAGGCAAGCGTGGTGATTAAGCCTAATCCCATCATAGTAGTGATGACTTGATTTCTGTGATAGAGGCCTTTGCCCCTGCCGTGGGACAGTATACAGAGTGTATATGTGAACTGAACATACATCCCTTTAACCACGTGTTCTACCAACAATTCTGACTAACATTTGTTCAACGACTTTGTGAAATAAATCGATTCTTTTCGACTCCCCATATTGATTTCTTTGCTGGTTACTGTTCTAAGCTAACCTTACCAATATTTTTGTGATGATAATACTAACTTAACTCTACTAAACGAAAAAATATTGGTTAGGTTAGGTTAGAACACATTTGCAATTACCTAAAAGGTAGCTAAGTTATAAGTACCTGTTTACTAAAAAACACCTAATATTTATATTATGTAACACTTAGCAAGCAAATAAATATTTCATTTCATTTCATTTCACAGTGACCAGCAAAAAATCTAGAAATTTTTAGATGAGTTGCCACCTAAACCTACCAAATGACCATGTCTCGTGACCGACTTTGTATGATAAATAGGCTGTTATTTTATGGGAGAGCGATGTTCAAACCACGCCATAATAAAAAGCGAAATGGCTTTGATTATCGTCTGGTAGCGAAATCAAACGCTTTCGCGGTGTTCTGTAGCGCTACCATGAGTTGACATCTAAAACTGACATAACGTAAACTATTGCTCTGTCTCTTTCAAATGCATCACAATGAAAGAGACAGAGCGATAGTTTTCGATAGCGAGGATAGTATTTCAAACTCATGGTAGTGCTACTGACCGCATGTCAAACATTGCGGTGAGTTAAGTGGTGCAGACATGGTGGTATTGAGGGGAAAAGATGAGGGTTATTAAGAACAGGAAGTACTGTGAAGGAAAAATCTTTTAGATTTTCGCATTGCGATAACTATAAAATACTTCGTATTGCGATATTTTAAGTCTTTCCATTTTGTAAAATGAGTGACGTAAACAGAAAAAAAAACAGAATAAAAAAAACAAATGAATGACAGTCATCAAAGCACAAATACATTAGTAAAAGCCGTACAAATTTGAATTTGGAATTCTCTACCAAAGTGGAGAAAATAGCAATTTAAGTGGCCAGTACGAGAAACGCCAATTTCATATGTAAGGACCAATTTTTTTTTTAATGGTTACCGAACTGACGCGATCGAATCTCCTAGCAAATAATAAAAATCTGTATGTACGTACAGCCACATCAAAGTATCTCCAAAACTGTCAAATTTCTTCAATCAACTCTCATCTTTCTGTCAAACACATTAGGTAGAACATTAATTAAGGAAATTTGACAGTTTATGGTAACCTAATGTGTGGATGTCTGTATGTGCTCAGATTCGTTCATACGTCCATAGTTTGGAGTTATTTCTACTTGGCCATCATCTTAAAAAAATCAAGTTCATTTCTGCCAGTGTCAAGTGATAATTGACACAGTTACAGAAATGCCGTTTTAAGGTATTACAGTTCTATACTTTATCTATACCGTGTTTAATACTTTTGGCTTAACCAGTTAAAATGTAAAAAAACACACAAATCTCATACATTGACCTGACTCCGTACTAAGTAGCTTAAGCACTTGTGTTACAGATATCAGACAACAGAGGAAACACAAATATAATACTAAAATACATTAACACCCAGACACTGAAACAGGCATTATCCAAGACGTGTTCGTCTCGATGACTTCCTTATCACCGAACTAATGGTAGAAATACCCATAACATATTTATTTGGGGAGTCGAAAAACTATGGCCAATTTTCAAGTCTGAAAATAGAATAGAAAACGTTTATTTGGCACCAAAATTACAGATATCTTAGAACCCAATATGTTATTTTGAATAGTTGGTTAAAGGGATGACATTAGGGGATGTAAATGTTTCCAGATACACCCTGTATGGTTGAAGACAGTCTGTAAATCTTCGTCTATTTTTACCTGACTACGGCAAAGCAAAAGGAGGGTTATGATTTTTAGCTCTGAATGTTCAAAATTTTTTTTTTTTAATTCAAAATCGTTTGAAGAAATTTGACAGAATTGTATACATTTATTTGTGACCGTATATTGATGATAGATGGCAGACGAGCAAACGGATCACCTGATTGCAAGCGAATGCCAACATCAGTGCAGTCACAATTGCGTTCTCAAACTTTAATTCTGCTTTCCCTGGATTGGGACTCCGGTATCTCTCACACGACAAAACACAACGCAGCTGCGCAGGCGCGCTTCTCGCCAGTTTTAGTTAAGTTTTTTTTTTATGATAGTCATATGTGAGGTCATTATGATGCCATGTGGCGGGTGCGCAGGACCGATCTGTGTGGAGAACTTTGGGGGAGGCCTATAAATAAATAAATATTAAATATTTCACTACATCACATACATATTGTCTTGGTTCCAAACTAAGGTTTTCCCTTGTGCTATGGAAACCAAAAACACAGAAAAAACCACAAACACCCAGACCCAACACAAATATCTGTTTCATCAACAATAATGAATGGTTGAATAGTTGGTTAAAGGGATGACGTGGTTTAGGGGATGTAAATGTTTTCAGATATATCCTGTATAGGTAAAGGCAGTCTGTAAATCTTCCTCTATTTTAGCTCTGAATGTTCAACATTACATTCAAAATCGTTTGAAGAAATTTGACAGAATTGTATACATTTATTTGTGACCGTATATTGATGATAGATGGCAGACGAGCAAACGGATCACCTGATTGCAAGCGAATGCCAACATCAGTGCAGTCACAATTGCGTTCTCAAACTTTTAATTCTCCTTTCCCTGGATTGGGACTCCGGTATCTCTCACACGACAAAACCAACGCAGGCGTGCTTCTCGCCAGTTTTAGTTAAGGCCGCGGTATCAGTTATTAGTCGAGTCAGCCCTTTCATGCCGAAGCGTGGCTTTCCCGCAGACGAAATGATATTTATAGTTGCGTGTACCTCAGTAAAGCAGCAAGTGAAATCTACATAGCTTTTCCTCATTAGTTTCAAGTTGATTGTATTTTTAACCTCTGACGTAAAACGACACGGGGTTATAGGTTTGACGTTTGTCTGTCTGTGGCATCGTAGCCCCCGAACGGTAGAAACAATTTGGATTTTTTTGTTTAAAAGTTGTAATAGTCGAAAGTGTTCTTAGCAATATTAGATGGCCGCCAACACAGAATTATGAATTTCATATTATTTTCTTTTTTATAATATAGGAAGGCAATTGAGCAAGCGGGTCACCTGATTGTAAGTGGATACTCATGGACATCAGCTACACCAAAGGAGCGCGGATACGTTGCCGGCCTTTTAGGAAGGTATAGGCTCGTTTCACTTTGATTCCCGTAGTATTTTTTATTTTAAGTGGGCTCATGCAGACCAGCCACGCAATTCTTTGGGCTATGTCCGTGACCTTAGATCTCCTGCGGATCTCATCACTTCTGACACGATCACGCAAGGAGATTCTGAGCATAGCCCTCTCCATGATTGCCATCTGAGTGACTTGAGCCTCTTAAGCCTGGTGAATGGTCCGCGGGGAAGTCCATTAGAGATGCGGGTGGCACAGGACCGATCTGTGTGGAGAACTTTGGGGGAGGCCTATGTCCAGCAGTGGACGTCTATTGGCTGAAATGATGATGCAGACCAGTATCACTGCGACCAGTTTGATCTACTGTGATCGCCGCTATGCTACAATTCAGTCCCAAATCCTGCACTTTTAAGAAAGTGTATTAGTTGTTTGGGACTGAGATCCCTAGCTTCATTGGGGCTTACTATGTGCTTTCCCAGATGTTGTTGTTTCCAGTTCAATTGTTTCCTCCTTAAATCCTGGGTTTTTTAGGCGGAGCGTGAAACGGCATCACAGCAGGCCTTCAGGGTGAGAGTGACAGACTCAATGGACACTTTGTCTGTTCTTTTGTGCCTGTCAATCTCATATTTGGATCTCACGGCCGCTTACCATCAGACGGAGTGAGATCATCCTGATTGTCTTCAATTTAAAAAAAAATGCTACGTTTACGCATCAATGGTTATGTGAATTTTCGTAATATGTAACGCCAAATTTCACATATTTATGTGTGTGCAATAGTTTTTGAGTTATGAGGGGGCCAAAAGTCGCTCTAAATGGTTCGTGTAATATTAACCTTGTCCGTTTAGTCGCTTATTTTATTTTTGACCTTGGCTTGACACACTCCTGCGTGTCTATATAGGTATCAAATAAAAGGTGCATTGAGCAGTATTTTTTTTTTATGTGATAGGTAGCAGGACGAGCAGGCGGGTCACCTGATGGTAAGCAATTGCCGCCGCCCATGGACACTTGCAACACCAGTGGAGTTACAAGTGCGCTGCCAACTTTTTATCCCTTTCCCCCCGAGTGGGCCTCCGGTACCCTCACTCACTCGGCGAAACACAGCACAGGGGCTGCTTCACGCCGGTTTTCTGTGAGGCAGTGGTATCACTCCGATCGAGCCGGCCCATTCATGCCGAAGCGTGGCTCTCCCACAGTTATGACAATTTGCCGGGGGAAAAAATATTATTTTTTAACTTACCTCTAGTAAAGTCATCTGCTCTGCAACTATTGTCCAATACAGATAACACCACAAATAAAACAAAAATACATTTCACACCACACATAGGCCTGGCCACACACAATTTGAAATCTGTCATTTTGACGTTTCTTTCCCGCTACTTTTAACTTTTTAAATGTCAAGCCGTCGAACACATTTTATTTTTAAAGTCGTTAACGAAACTTTTTAGGCTTTCTCAGCATTTTTTTCACGTGTCAAATTTAGGAACGAAACGCTAAGTGAAGACGTGTCGACGATGTCACGGCAAGGAACCTACTACCCAACTGACCAACTTTATGCTGTGAAAAAGAAACATACATATTGCTAGACCCAACTTACTTCGTCAAAGTCCCATCGGACTTTCTCCAGTCACAACTCTCAACCTTACAGCCTTGAAGAGAAAGTTAAAATGATTCCGTTGAGTAGAGAGCTGGGACTCGGTCACAGTAAGAAGGGGCCACTCGCTAAACAAGTGAACGGTGAAATGAGAAATAGAAAAAGACAGGTATATGATTGAGGGGGATGGGTAGACATTTCTTTTTATCAATCGACTACATAAGCTTTGGAGTTGAATTTTTATAATATATTTTTTTTTCATACTAAAAAAATTCATTTTGTTTTTATCCAAAGGGATAGTGGCAGTTAACTATGTGGTGGCACACAAGCAGACGTATCACCTGATAGTAAGGAATTTGCGCCGCCCATAGACACCTGCAACACCAGTAGAGTCACAAGTGCACTGCCAACCTTTAACCCTCGTTCCCTGCCAATTAGGCCTCCGGTACCCTCACTCACTCGATGAACACAGCGCAGGCGCTGCTTCACGCCGGTCTTCTGTGAGGCTGTGGTATCATTTTGGTTGAACCGTCCGAAATATTTCACCATTATTAAAATAATAATAAATAGATTTAAAACAACATAAATACATGATTTGATTTGGACCACCACACGGTTGCTTTACGCTTTCATGAAAAAGACATCAACGAGCTCAATGAGAAATAATGTTTCATTATTATGTTTATATTTTATTAATATTATATTATCCATACTAAATTATAAATGCGAAAGTAACTCTGTCTGTCTGTCTGTCTGTCTGCTACTCTTTCACGCCAAAACTACTCAACGGATTTAAATGAAATTTGGTATACAGATAATCTAGGCCCTGAGAAAGGACATAGTCTACTTTTTATTGCGAAAAGAGGGTTGTAAGGGGTTGAAAGGGGGGTAAAAAGTTACTTTTCCACGCGGACGGAGTCGCGGGCGGCCGCTAGTATTACATAATATTTATACGTATTTTGTTCAACGTCAATTTTTCTATAATCTGTGGTCGTGTTTTGAAATAGTTGTTTACTAAAACTTATTTATTATGTTACTATAGTGAGTAACATAGAGTGAGTGAGGGTAAAAAAATCCAACCGATATTTATTGTATATACTCAAAACTGGAATTCAAGACCAAAAAATCTACGACAGATACGTCACTGTCAAATCTGTTAATGTCACTTATGTTATTTTCAAGTGACGTTTTCCGGTTTTCGCCAAACATTTTGGCATTATTTTACTTATTATGCAGACTAAAGTGTCAAGTTTCCATACATTTTTAAAATGTTGTAGGTAGATGCCAAATGTTATTAACACCTGAGAAGTGTTACAAGCGCAATACCATCTTTGAAAACTAAAATTACGGATGGTTAAGTTTTTATTAGAAAGTCTTGTATTTACGTGAAAAAAAGTAAAAATAATATTTTTTGTAAATTAAATAATCAAAATTACCATTAAATAAATTACCTACATCAGCGCGTGTTTTTAGAAAAAAGGCGTGTACTATGGTATGATCATTTTATTGCAGTAGCAACATTGTAGTAGATTTTTTGGTCTTGAATTCCAGTTTTGGGTATAGATAGAGATTAGACGGCGGTCAATCTTAACGGCCAAATACACAGGATAGGTATTTATAGTGGTCAAGTGTGTGCGCAATCACAGGTGCACTAGGGAGTAAGAATTGAAAAACACTAGTGAGGGTTCAATAAATGTTCAGTATTAATAAGGTTCTAAGTATATTAGTAATGTTCAGTATGTTTTGTAAAGGACAGGGGAAAAGAGGCGATAAAGGTTTTCCTACTTGTAACTCTACTGGTGTTGCAGGTGTCTATGGGCGGCGGCCATCTCTTACCATCAGGTGACCCGTCTGCTCGTCTGCCACCTGTCACATAAAAAAAAATCCGGGAGATTTATTTTTGTCCAAGTTCTAATATTTAGTTATAAACTTTTTAAACATTATGCGTACCACTCATGGGCATCTCACTTTTTCCTAATAACATTGGAATGACATAATTTCATTCAAAAAACACTTTTTTTTTACATTTTTCGATAATGACCCACTCCGTCCCTTTCACTCTTTGAATTTTTAATAGGAGAGAGCGGGATGGGCGTATGGAAGACGCTCCTACTTGGAAGTAGGTGAAGCGTCTAGAATATCGGGTAGCTGATTAAGTTAATAATATGGGAACGGTAAATTAATCACTTGTGTAGTGATTTGATTTGGTTTATTGAGAATTTTTTATTGAAATAAAAATACTTAAAAAAAATATATAAATGAAAAGAAAGAAAAAAACTTTTTTTTTGTTTTTATGATAAAAAGGTATAATTTAATTTTTTTTTAAATAAAAATCAATAAAATTTACATTACGTCAAAAATTAATAAAAAAAAAATTAACGCAATATTATGGTGTTTTCTTTTTTTAATAATTAAAAATTGTACCCTAAAAATGAATTAAAAAAATTGTGGCAGACTAATAAAATCATTATTATGTAGACTTTTTGAGTAACGCAATAAAAACAATAAAAATTTTATAACAATAAAAAAATATATTAAAAACCTTTTTTGTTAAAAAAAATGTTTTCCAAAAAAGTTAAAAATCGATAAATCTTACACTAAGTGCATTACAAGCATAAACCTACATACTTTCAATTTTCTCCGAGGTCGCTGACCTCTAGCTGCGTCTGCGCCGCTGGGAAAACACATCACTTGCCTATACAAAGTCGGGTAGGCTGGACTTTCGCTTGGGTCACGGTTTAGTGAAGTTCTGATATCGATAACGATAAAATGTTATTTATCAAAAATAAAAACGGCTCTGGCGTTTTGTTTTGCCGAAAGGATACCGGCCTAAACAAGCGAAAGGGGAGTCCAAAGGTTGGCAGCGCACCTGCGACTATTATTGCGTGTCCATGATCGGCAGCTTACCATCACCGTACCGTATCAGATAGATGAGATTATTTGTCACCTATTACAAATATTTTTGTTACTATGCATTACTTAAATTTTTTGTTTTCTTAGCTAATTTTTGAGGTTAGCTGTCATATTCAATAGAAGTGCGCACAATAAAATAAGGTTATAAGACCGCTATTGTTGAAATTTTTAGGCAGAATAAGTGAAAATCTTTGCGTAACCCGGGAATTAATCCTGTAACCACAAGTCAGTCGTAGCTTTAAGAACAACTAGCCAATACTTGATAAAAAATCTTTAAAACTTAAGAAGTATCGAAAATATTATCGATACACATCGCCTCCCTAGTGTCCCACGAGCCATTATCGATAAAGTATTCGACACGGCGCAACACAATAGAAAGTTTATTTGTGTACTCTAAGTACCGTCGGCAAAAAAAGCTAACAATAATAATATTTTTTGTTAACATTTTTTGTAATGGGGAGAGTGTTGCGTGAAAGGTTTGATTCCCGATTTGAACCTTTATTATAATAAAACAAGAATAAAACCTCATGTTGATAGATGAAGAGCATATAAAATATGAATATAGAAACCTTAGATAAAGCGTTCAAAGGGTTACCCTTAATGGGCAGTAGGAATAAAAACAATTAATAGTTTAGCTGCGGCAGTATTTCCTGACGGCTATGACTTAGGGACCTTCAAGAAACGAGCGTACTCCTTCTTAAAAGGCCGGCAACGCATCAGCGACCTCCCTGATTTCGCAGATGTTCATGGGCAGCGGTGATTACTTACCAGCAGGTGACCCGCTTGCTGGTTTGCCGCCCCTAGTATTAAAAAAATTGTTTTGGACCTTATCTCCAACACATAAGAGAATTTATATTAAATTATTATAGATTAACATTTGTTTTGCTAACCATTCTTTTGTCTCAACTTTATTTAGTGAGTCCCATAGAGGTCGCTTGATAAGAGATAGCTCGACTGCACCAACTGCAAGTGAAAATTCAGGTTAGAGGTCAAATCCCTATGAACATAGGCAGAAACTTTTTTATTATGTATTTTATGCGATAGTTGGCAGACGAGCAGACGCATCGCCTGATGGTAAGCGACTGCCACCGCCCACAGACACCTGCATCACCAGTTGAGTCACAAATGGGCTGTTTGTTGAAAATGTAGCCGAAGTCCTTTTCAGGTAGCGAAGAACTCGCTTAGCGGCCCTGAAGCACAAAATAAAGTCTCTGACACAGAAAGCTGACTCAGCCTTGATTTTGAATTTAGAAGAGTTCGTTGACATATGCTAGGGTTGTTGCCCGGCATGAGTACATAAGCGCGCGGCGTCTACCACAGACCTCGACAGTTTGACAATCTTATGTCATATGTTAGGATTAATGTGGTCGAAAAGGCGTTTTTGCCAGTTAGTGCGCATGCGTGAGTACATGACATATTTTAGCTCTCAGTGGGCAGTCAGCCTTCTGTGTCTGAGTCTTTATTTTGTGCCTGAAGTGTACCCCTAGTTTATAACTTGCTTGTTATAATTGACATACACAAATATATTGACACACTGTTGTTTACAATGAGTTTATTCTTAACTATTTAAATAACGAATGCCGTGTTGGCTTTGACAGCTAAAAACCATGCAGGTTTAACAGAAACAGCGTAGATGTTGCTTCACGCCGGTCCTATATTTATCGATATCCTTAATAGTTTTCGAGGTCAACTATCGATAGTTCAGCAACACTAAAACACACTATTATCCTACTACCATCACTATACAAAAAACAATAACCGTGTTAAATGTCTTATTGTTACTATAAGATAATACAATATATTTCTATTTTATCGTTTAATCAGCAGATAAATAGAGTTGTTAAACGTATCTAAGTGAGCTTTAAGCATTGATCAAAAGATATAACTTAAATATAGTGATAACAATCTTGTAATGTTGTACAGTTAGCCACACATCAGGTTACCATAACCTGACAAATTTCCTAAATCGATATTCAACTTAATGTACATGACAGTAGGATGAAAGTCGATTGAAGACACAACACAAGTTTTGTATACTTTGATGTGTGGCTGTACTTAAGTTCTCTTTGGGCGGTCTTAAGTAGACATTACATTTTAGAGAATATTATTACATTGTAATTATTACAAATTGTAATGTTTTGCTGATATTATAAATTGACTATTTATAAAGAGATAACTTCTATGGACAACGACAAGGCTTATAGGTAAACCGAAAACACGAAACGCTTGCGCGATGTAATTGGACACAGCGCCATCTATTGGTTCATTTCTGAATTACGGTCCCGAAGCGAAGTAAGAGCGGGCCACTAGTAAATGGATAATTTAATGGTGAAATGCATACTGTCTAAGTGTTTTTTTGACCGATGGAAAATATCAGAACAGAATGTTATCTATACTATTTACAATGGCCTCGATGGCGCAGTGGCTAAGGTTTTCCCAAAAAGGTCCCAGGTTTGATTTCCGGTCAAGTCAATTTAGGACTACATTTTCTAAGTTTTCTTGGGTCTGGGTGTCCTGGGTTGACGACCCCTGTTTATTTTCGTCACCTGGTACTCATGAAGGGTTGCCCTAGTTTGAGACCAGGTTGATTGGTGTGATTGTCCTGGTGCATTTATTTATTTGGGTTTTGTACATTGACCAACTCACCAGAGTTATATTTTCATGAAGTAAATTGTTTATTATTAATTTATTAATTTTGGTTATTGTAAACTCATCGCCATTGCTTTTGTGAATAGGTCTGCGGAAAAATCAAACAATAAGTAGAGCTATCGTTGCTTTACAAAAAATATTAAGTATGTGAACTGAGGATTTGTGGCCAATTTACAACATTGCCAAGAGAACACACGGCCGTTGGGGTGGAAAGGTCCTGGAGTGGAGGCCGCAGCCGTGGCAGGCCTCCCACCAAGTGGACCGACGATCTGGTGAAGGTCGCGGGAGTCCCTTGGATGCGGGTGGCACAGGACCGATCTGTGTGGAGAACTTTGGGGGAGGCCTATGTCCAGCAGTGAACGTCTATTGGCTGAAATGATGATGATGATGAGTCAAGCCAGTAGTCGAGCCGGCCCATTCATGCCGAAGCATGGTTTCTTTCTCCTCGGTAAATAAAATAAAAAATATCGAAAGGAATCCACCCTTACACTGTGGAAGTTCCACCAGCTCGTACTAAGCGTTTCGCTTCTTCTTTTTTGGTACGAACTGCTAAGGAATGGAACAACTTGCCGGCTTCTGTGTTTCCAGAGAGCTACAATTTGGGTGTCTTAAGTCGAGAGTGAATAGGCTTCTTCTGTAAAAAAAAAAACTTTAACCCACTCTTGTCTCTAGCAAGTGGACAGAGGTTCGCAACCTCAATAGATGACCCCAATTCTTTAACATAATAAGAAATACAATGGACTTTAATTTTTCTATGAGAATTCGCTATAAATGTGAGTAAGATGTTAGGTACCACTTTCAAAGTGTGCTTGTTTTCCTTTGCAAAAGATACTATTAACTGTGGGATAGCCACGCTTCGGTATCAGCCGGCTCGATCGGAGTGATCGGCCTCACAGAAAACCGGCGTGAAGCAGCCCCTGTGCTGTATTTCGCCGAGTGAGTGGTAGTAGGGTATCGAACCTGGGACCCCAAGAGCAGCCGTCGACTTAAAGTGTGACCCACTGCGCCACATATTTTCTTTAATGATATAAGTAAGATGGTAAACGAGCAAGCGGGTCACCTGATGGTAAGTGAACACCACCGCCCATGGACATCAGCTACACCAGAAGGAGTGCGGATGCGTTGCCTTTTAAGGTATAGGCTCATTTTTTGAAGAATCAAATGTCGTACTACCATATCTGCCGCAGAACTGACAACTGTTGGGGTAAACGAGTTCTGGAGTGGAGACCGCGTCTTGGTAAACGTAGTGTAGGACGACCTCAGGCCAGATGGAGTGACGATCTACGCAAGAGGGCTGGCTGGAGCTGGATGCGAGTAGCCGAAGATCAAAACTGGCGAGCATTTGGAGAGGCCTATGGACTGCAACAGGCTGATGATGATGTCTTACTGGTTCGGAAATACCGCTGCGGGAAGTTGATTCCACAATGAGGATGCGTGGCATTACTATGAGCTTAGTTAAAGCCAATTTGTTTGCAAAATATCTAATTCCACTTACAAATTTTCGAAAGCTAGCAAATAGGGAAAATAAGGGAAACCGTATGGAGAGATATTCCAAGATGGCCGTCTTCACTTTCTATAGGCCATAGCGAGATGGGGCCAAACGTGACCCGAGTTAGCAAAATCGGTTAATCTATTAAAGTAACTTGCTAGGCGACTATAATGTACAGAGACACACTTCGGTTTAGTAACTGCTGCACTTAGAGACGGTAATTAAACCTTAATAGACGATTAAGTTTGCTCTATCAGCCTATATGCTGTACCACTGCAGGGCAAAGGCCTCCATCATATAAGTTATCGCTATGATGGGATTAGGCTTAATCACCACGCTTGCCTAATGCGGATTGATGATCACAAACCCGAGCTATAAACGTAATCAAAAATATGGTATACACTTTAGACCTGTCACAGTAATATGTATAAGAAGACTACTTCCACTTTCTTATAAATATTATTGTGACATTTCCTAAGTGTATGCCATATTTTTGAACTAGTCTGAACTTACGAAAATTCGTCACTTATGGTTTTTATTTAACTAATAACATGTTATACTATTAAAAAAGAAATTTCAATCATAAATCATTACATTTCATTTAAGCGGTTTTATTTATCTACATCTTAATGAATGTGGGAGAGCCACGCTTCGGTATGAATGGGCCGGCTCGACCAGAGTGATACCACTGCCTCACAGAAAACCGGCGTGAATCAGCCCCTGTGCTGTTTTTCGCCGAGTGAGTGAGGTTACCGGAGGCCCACCCTGGGGGGATAAAAGGTTGGCAGCGCACTTGTACTCCGCTGGTGTGACAGTGTCCATGGGCGGCGGCAATTGCTTACAATCAGGTGATCCGCCTGCTCGTCTGCTACCTATCACATAAAAAAAACTTTTTAGCTCTATACGAATATCTTAGCTTAACTGTGTACAAGAGCTTTATGTAGGTATGATTTAGCCAAATGGGACCAAACATCGTTATTAATTTCAACTATTGTTGTAATGTCAATGATAATACCATTGTTTGTATAAACACAAGTTTCACTTTAAAATAATCCCATCAAAAACATAAATGTGAAATGGTAGCCAAGATAACAAAAAGTTTTGTTTGTCGAGTCAAAAGAAATGTTAACTAAATAGGTGCCAAGTTGAATGGTAAGTCCTACTTGATAATTCTCATTCGCAAATTATATTAATTCGGTTGGATGCCATAATTAGTTATTTATCATCATCACCATCATCATTTCAGCCAATAGACGTCCACTGCAGGACATAGGCCTCCCCCAAGTTCTCCACAAAGATCGGTCCTGTGCCACCCGCATCCAAGGGACTCCCGCGACCTTCACCAGATCGTCGGTCCACCTGGTGAGAGGCCTGCCACGGCTGCGGCCTCCACTCAAGGACCTTTCCACCCCAATGGCCGTCTGTTCTCCTCACAATGTGCCCTGCCCATTGCCACTTGAGCCACGCAATTCTTTGGGCTATGTCCGTGACCTTAGATCTCCTGCGGATCTCATCACTGAAACGATCACGCAAGGAGATTCCGAGCATAGCCCTCTCCATTGCCCTCTGAGTGACTTTGAGAAAACATAAATAGTAAATAATAATAAATAGTGATATTCTAGGCGATCGATTTCGTACAGTAAAAAGGTAGCTAATAGTATACAGAGTGTATCTGTGAACATTTTCATCCCCTTAACCACGTGTTCTACCAATTATTCTGAACAACATTTGTTCTATGACTTTTCAAAATTCGCATAAAAAATTTTCACCTTTCCATACAAAGTCGGTCACGTGACTTGGCCATTTTGAATGGGGAGTCGAAAATTTTTTCGAAGAATATGGAAAAGTTGTTGAACAAAATGTTGCTCAGAATGGTTGATAGGGCACGTGGTTAAAGGGATGTAAATGTTCACAGATACACCCTGTGTAGGTTGTAGGGATCGTAGTTTGAATCCGAGTGTCTTTACGCGGATTGAATCCACGGCCCCTCGTATGAAAGCCTTGTTACTGTCCACTGAGCTACCAATCGCTAATAAGCCATTGTACAGTGAAAAGTCTACATACACCGACCTCAAAATTAGTGAACGATTGTCCATAGCTTATTGCAAGCTACTTACTGTATTGAAACGCCTCTGAGTTTCACCGTAGGAATCTCTCTTTTTATAGACTTGTGCCAAGTTTATTACTCGAGGATATAAGTTACTTTCGTTGGCGTAGCACACTGAAAACCGATTATTTAAAATACATCGATTTTCAACACAGAACTGACAACCGTTGGAGCTATTAAAGTCCTTGAGTGGAGACCGCGACTCGGTAAACGTAGTGTTGGACGCCCTGCTACAAGATGGGATGACGACATTCGAAGGCTGGCTGGAGTGAGCTGGATGAGAGTGGCCGAAAATCGGGAGCGGTGGCGTGCGTTGGGGGAGATCTATGTGCAGCAGTGGACGAGCGTGGGTTGCTGATGATGATGACATCGATTTTCATAAATATGTCTTATAACATTTCATACATTGACCTGATGACCATTGCTATGTATCTAAAGCACTTGTAACAGAGGAAACACAAAAATAAAAAAATAAAACTTAAATACTTACAATGAGTGTTCATGACTCGATTGTTTGTCCCGGGTAGGGATCGAACCCAACGCCTTTGACGTATGAAGCAGGGTGATTACCAAATACCAATTCATCATCATCATCATTTCAGCCAATAGATGTCCACTGCTGGACATAGGCCTCCCCCAAAGCTCTCCACACAGATCGGTCCTGTGCCACCCGCATCCAAGGGACTCCCGCGACCTTCACCAGATCGTCGGTCCACCTGATCGAGGCCTGCCACGGCTGCGGCCTCCTGCAAATACCAATTACCATGTTAAAAATAATGATGATAATAAAATTATCATGGGTGGATGGATATGGATTATAAATCCAACCAATTCGGCTACGGCGGCCTATCTAAACGATCAGCCATGTCCGCAGAAAAAGGTCTATGAATCTGTTTGATATTACATACGAGTGTTATTCTGATCTACTTTACTATTTATAAAGAGATAACTTCTATAGACAACGACAAGGCTTAAAGGTAAACCGAAAACACGAAACGCTTGCGCGGTGTAATTGGACACAGCGCCATCTATTGGTTCGTTTCTGAATTACGGTCCCGAAGCGAAGTGAGGGCGGGCAAAGATTTAAATCTCTTTGAGGGCGGGCCACTAGTTTGATTAATAAAGGGATGTAGTTTTATTTCCATGAAATGATAAATGTTCTTATCACCATTCGCTCAAACGGTCTTCCGTCCTCATAATTGCCAACCATAACTCAATTAGTTTATACCTATCAGGAAATCTGCCGTGTACTTACATAACTCCACGCTACAAATTCGACGAAAATGCCACAACTGCACGCAAATTGCATTTTTACCAATCATCAGGGAAAGTCCGCTTTCACTCGGTGTCACTCGGCTGATATTTCATATCGCATAACCCTGGTTGTTGAACTGACAACTGGATTTCGATTTCAGAGTGATACCAGTGGCGCCACTTTGTGTGTAATATAATAATGGTAAAGTTCAACGACTTAAAACCACACCATTTAGTTCATACCTCAGATTATACAATTAATAACTGTTACCCGCCACTTCGTCCACGTGGAATAGTATCTTTAAGTAGGATTTTTAATTATTTAGTAATTTTCACCCCCCCTTTTAACCCCTTACAACCCCCTTTTCGCAATAAAGTAAAGGGGTAACGCCGCCAGCATTTTGGGCACGCTGAATTGCGGGGCAGACAACCCTCTGTAAATATCTCATCACTTTTTTTGTTATACTCGTATGTTCTGCTGTACCTTATAAGTAGCCTATGTTCTTTCTGAGGGTGGAGACCATCTGTATACCAAATTTCATTCAAATCCGTTCAGTAGTTTTGGCATGAAAGAGTAACAGACAGACGGACAGACAGACTGACAGAGTTACTTTCGCATTTATAAGTAACTAGCGGCCGCCCGCGACTTCGTCCGCGTGGAAAAGTAACTTTTTACCCCTTACAACCCCCATTTCGCAATAAAAAGTAGCCTATGTTCTTTCTCAGGGTTTAGATTGTCTGTATACCAAATTAATTTAAATCCGTTCAGAGTTTTGGGCGTGAAAGAGTACAGACAGACAGACTGACAGTCTGACCGAGTTACTTTCGCATTTATTATACTTAGTAAGGATTAGGATTAGTTGTAAAGTCAGATGTTCTCCAATACAAAAAGAGAAACTGAAGAAATGTTAACATTGGTCGGATGGTAGTAACCGTTTTTTTTTGTTTTCCCAGGGGAAACCATCATGGCCTTCACCTTGTCACATGTGAGGGACAAGATGGTGTGTGGGACTCTAACCCTAACCAAAACCCCTGGGGTGTCCATCTCAGCGCAATCGCGGTCGGATACCCCACAGCCGGGACTGGACCGTACCGCTAATCGCGCTCGCCACTTTACGCCAAATTGATTGGCGCAATGCAGCCCTTCCCAAATGCACGACCTACCAGGACAATCAGTAGGATTTTTCCTCGCGGAGTTGTAAAACTGAGCAAGTGGGTATACTTATATATATATTTTTTTCTCAATGCATTCACCATGGTACTTATAAACTAGAATATATACATAGCGAAGCCTACATCTTTACATAGCGCCAAGGAATCGAGCCAATTACAAGTATCTTGGCAGTCAATGATGATGATGAGGTATCCATACTAATATTATAAATGCGAAAGTAACTCTGTCTGTCTGTCTGCTACTCTTTCACGCCAAAACTACTCAACGGATTTAAATGAAATTTGTTATACAGATAATCTAGACTCTGAGAGAGGACATAGGCTACTTTTTATGACGAAAAGGGGGTTGTAAGGGGGTTGAAAGGGGGGTAAAAAGTTACTTTTCCACGCGGACGGAGTCGCGGGCGGCCGCTAGTAAATAAATAAATGAATTCATACATTGTCCTGATTCTGTACTAAGTAGCTTAAGCACTTGTATTACAGATATTAGACAACAGAGGATCACATATTTAACACCCAGACACTGAACAAACACAAGTGTTCATCACACGATTGTTTGTCCAGGGTGGGGATCGAACCCACGACCTTTGGCGTATGAGGCAGGGTCACAAATGCCATCCGGCCAGTCATGATGGTTGGTGAGGTATGGTGGTTTCACAAAAAAAAAAGCTATTGAAGATCCAAAGATATACATCGACGTCTGTCTGTCTGTACCTTGTTATAACCTTATTCAAACAATAGAAAGTAAAATGTAAGAGCTTGAGTCCCGAGGTGCGCGCGCGCCGCGCATATTTTGCAAAATAATGCTTTTCACTTCGAAAGTGCCCGGGGGTCGAGCGAGTGGTCTTTATTACGTACGGGATAGGGTTGCGTTTGCTGTGTTACGTAATCGTGAGATCGTTTTGAGTGCAGTGACAAAGCTGTTTTGGCCGATTTATGACGATAGGGACACAGCAAATAAAAAGAAATCAAAATAATGTCAGTCAATGTCTTTGTTATCGTATTGATTGAGGGAGAGCAAAGCTTCGGCATGAATGGGCCGGATCAAACGGAATGATGTCAAAGCCCTGATTGGATCGACGCATTTGGTAGTGACCCTGACTCATATGGCAAAGGTGGGTTCGATCCCCACACTGGACAAACATTCGTGTGATGAACACTTGTGTTTGTTCAGTGTCTGGTTGTTACAAATACAAATAACGTTTATTGCTTATTAATTTAATACATATTACATGAAATTTGGTAAAGTAACTTAGTAAGCAAATGGGGGTGGCTCAGCTTGTGCTGCCACAGAAAGATACAATCCTGGCAGCACTGATTTTCAGCCAATCCGGCTTCTCTGATGGTGGAAGTCGAGAAGGTAGGTAGATTGTTATACACATTACCTTTGTATTTAAGTATTATTTGTGTTCCCTCTGTTGTCTGATATCTGTAACACAAGTGCTTAAGCTACTTAGTACGGAATCAGGTCAATGTATGAGATGTTTATGAGAATGTATTAATGTGAATTTAAAGCTTCGCAGAAAACCAGCAAAAACCAGCGCTGGTGCCGTAGCCGAGTTGACTTAAAAGCAACGGTTACGCTTGAGGTCTCGGATTCGATTCCAAAGTCCGATCAAAAATTAGTAGGTACTTGAGTGCTTGAAGTCTAAATTGGCGGTGTTGTGTGTGCTTATAGCAAGTTAAGCCATTGGTAACCCCATCACCGGCATTGCACGGATCACCTCCTACGCCTGGAGGGGACGGCTCGGTATCGAGTATTCTGTCGGCTGTCCCCCCTCCCTCCCCCGGACCCGGGGGAGGAAGCGCCTAGGCCCGCCGTGTAAGGCGGGCTGCCGTCCGGGGGAGGATCGTGGAGTAAGGTTCCGTACCACTGCCCCACGATCCTCTCCCACTTGAGGACGATGAGGGAGAGTCCCAGGAGTTTTAGTCGGTATACCCCCGCCTTCTGCGGGAGGGAGTCCGGCATAACCCATCTGTTTACAGACGGATGGGTATGCGTAACGCATTTCTCCTGGGTCACCAAAAAAAAAAAGTTAAGCCATTGGTCCTGCGCCTGGTAGCTTAAATGAAGCCGTCCCGATTAAGAATATACTCGTCGCATCCTGATCCCAAACTAAGGTTTTCTTGTGCTATGGAAGCCAGAAATAACGAAGGAATCACAAACACCCAGACCCAAGACAAATATCTGTTTCATTAACAAACATTTGTCTTGGTGCGGGAATCGAACCCGCGACCCTTGCGTCTCAACCGGCGCTCAAACCACTACGCCAAACGGGTCGTCAATAAATCAATAAATGCGCCAGACAATCACACCAATCAACCTGGTCTCAAACTAGGGCAACCCCTGTACTATGAGTACCAGATGACGATAATTAACTAGGGCCGTCAACCCAGAACACCCAGACCCACGAAAACTTAGAAAATCATCATCATCATTTCAGGCAATAGACGTCCACTGCTGGACATAGGCCTCCCCCAAAGTTCTCCCGTGACCTTACCAGATGTCGGTCACTGTGGTCCGGCCCTGCATCCAAGGATCCTGCCACTCGGCCTTCCATCCAGGAATCCTTTCGATCCCCAACGGGCCGTCTTTTCTCCTCCATAGTGCCTGCGCATTGCCACTTCAGCCACCGCAATTCTTGGGCTATGTCCGTGACCTTAGATCTCCTGCGGATCTCATCATTTCTGACACGATCACGCAAGGAGATTCCGAGCATAGCCCTCTCCATTGCCCTCTGAGTGACTTTGAGTCTTCTTAAGCTGCCCATTGTAAGCGGCCACGTTTCAGTTCCGTATCATTGGCAATACACACGCATTAAAGACTTTCAGAGAGATTTTTTTTAGAAAATATCATTTCCTAAATTGACTTGACCGAGAATCGAACCCGGTACCTTTCGCGCTTCAGGCGAACACCTCAGCCGCTGCCATTATTATATCCGGCTACTGACTTTCCCCATACTGTGGTATTACGTAAACACCATAACGCGTTAAGCGACATTAAATGCGATAATGTAACGAAACGCTATACTTTCTCCTACCGCAGAGTGGTCGCAATAACGTTATGGTTTTAACGGGAGACTGCTTGGGTTCACTAGCGCCGAAAAAAAATTTTTCACATGTGCGGTCAGCTAACAGTCAAAAAATATTCCAGCTAGCAGATGAAATCGCTTGCAATGCGTTTTTTTTATGTGATAGATGGCAGACGAGCAGATGGATCGCCTGATGGTAAGGGATTGCTACTGTCCGTAGATACTTAGAATACCAGTAGAGCCACCAATGCACTGCACCCTTTAACTCCCTTTAAACACAAGTGTTCATCACACGAATGTTTGTCCAGGGTGGGAATTGAACCCACGACCATTGGCGTATGAAGCAGGGTCAGGGTCAAGCATGGCAAACATTCGTGTGATGAACACTTGTGTTTGTTGAGTGTCTGGGTATAATAAATGTTTTTAAGTATTTATTTGTGTTTCCTCTGTTGTCTGATATCTGTAACACAAGTGCTTAAGCTACATAGTACTGGCTCAGGTAAATATATGAAATGCTGTATGAATTTATTTATTCAATTAGTAGCCCGCCTTCACTGCGTTTTCGGACATTAATTATCTACCAATAGATGGCGCTGGGCGTTGATTGCATCGCGCTTGTGCTTCGCATTTTCGGTTTAAGAGTTTCGCAGGTGTTTTATCTATTTATAAATAGTATAGACTACATATTTCTATACAGGGTGTATCTGTAAACATTTACATCCCTTAACCACGTGTTCTACAACCATTGAACAACATTGTTCTATGACTTTTGAAAATTCGCATAAAAAATTTTCATCTTTCCGTACAAAATCGGTCACGTGACTTGGTCGTTTTGTATGGGGAGTCGAAAATTTTTTATGCGAATTTTCAAAAGTCATAGAACAAATGTTGTTCAGAATGGTTGGTAGAACACGTGGTTAAAGGGATGTAAATGTTACAGAATACACCCTGTATGTAAATAGCAGAAAAAAATATAATAATCTTACGTGTGCTAAAGTAGGTACTGGCGCTAGCTACTCCAAGACATTGACAACAGTTAAGTAACGTTATATATAGCGTGTCCGAAAGCTATTTCTGAAAGATAGAAACGCTTTCTTTGGAGAACTTGAAATCAATCTATTATGTTCAGATTAAGCCAATTGACATTTAGCCTAGGTGGAATAATAATACTTTATGCCATGGGAGAACCCCGCTTCGGCATGAATGGACTAGTTCAAAGCAGCGCCTGCGCTGTGTTTCGTCGAGTGAGTGAGAGTATCGGAAAGGGGGTAAAAGGTTGGCAGCGCATTTGTGACTCTACTTGGTGTTGCGGTGTCGGTGGAATCAATCGCTTACCATCAGGTGATCCGTCTGCTCGACAGACACCTATAACATAAAAAAATCACATAATAGTTTTATGATATAGGGGGCAGACGAGCAGACGTATCACCTGATGGTAAGCGATTACCGCCGCCCATGGACACCCGCAACACCAGAGGAGTCGCAAGTGCGCTGCCGACCTTTTAAGAAGGAATAGGATCAAGGCAAATAAAAAAAAACCATTGATAAATTGCTTTATTGGTAGAAAATGGTTCCTATACATTTGTGTACTATCACGGGTAATAAAGTACATACCTAGTACTATCTCCAATAAATTATTACAATGGTACACACATTAGGTATCAAAACGGTATTAGGGTGGTTTCAGATTAGCGTTTTTATGCGTATACGCTCATTGAAGCGAGTGTATACGCGATTTGGGCTTGTATAAGCGTAAACATATTATAAAATGAGACGCACATATAAGCTCGTATTTTCCAAAATATCTGCATTAATTTATAATACTTGAACGCGCCGCAATTTATGACGTATTTACTATCGCATATCAAGTTACTACAATCTGCAATATTTTCTCAATCGATATTGAACCAAACGTGTTTGATATTAAGGTGAGAATCGATTGAAGAAATTTGACACATCTGTATACTTTGACATGACTGTGACATCTGTATGTTCATAGGAGATATTTTTCTTAAAAATTTGTCTTAAAAGTAATATTATCACTAAATAAAGCCAGGATTTTATTTTTAATAATTTAAATTATTTCAAGTAAAAAATACACTTAAATATTAATCGTAGGGTTCAGGTGGGACTCAAACCCACAATTTTCCACAATCCGAATGGCTGTTCCATCAATTAAACTAGCCAAACCCCGTAGGTACTAAGTCGACGATTTGTAAGTGCTTGATTCACCATGAGCTGACGATAGTCTCATCAATATTGTAGGTATACATTTACAATATCCAATGGAAACAGAATTAAATTGTTGTGTTTTTTTTTATCTTAGTGTATTTAAAAGTTGTAAGAATATTTTTTTAATTTAGGTCATTTATTAGTAGTAAGTAAGTCTATTTTAAAATAGTGAAAAAAACAAAACCCTGGCAATATTATTTTATGTTATTTAGGTAAATCTAATTAAATATAGAAGCATCGTCAATTCAACACAAAAATCTTTCTTATTTTGGGTCAAACTGACAATTTTAAGCTGCACCAATCCATAAAATAATAACTTAATTAAACTTATTTTTTATTTACTTATGTCTGTTTTATACTTAAGAGACAGAAGTTAGACATATTTAAATTATTTATTATTTAATTAATACTGATTTTCAGTTAAATTTGATATTAATTTAACTTTAATCTTTGTTTTATGTAATAAATGTATCTGCGAGTATCTAATGATTTTCATTTATTAAGTCTTTAGTGGTTAAAGACCATATTAAAATAGATTAAAGTAATATGTAATTATATAAAAATTTGCTTAATATTCAGGGCAGTAAAAGTGAATGAAATTAAAATTTTCCAAAAATAAATTACGAAAAATAATAAGATCTAATCTAAAGTTTCTTTGTTGAATCGTTCTCCGTTTTCGTACTCCTGTCCCTTTCCAACAATCTTCGTCTCACTTCCTCCGGATTATATCTCTTTCTGTACACCCTTCGCACTCTTCTAACAGGGTTCACATTCCTTGTTTTAATCACTTTCTTTTTCCCAAAATTACTATTTGTTATAACTGACGGGGCTCTGGAATCTTCTAATTGTCTAAAATTGCCAATGGCTTTAGCTTTTCTTGTAGCATTTGAAAATATATCCCTCTGCTCTCTTATAGTTGCATCGTAGAAGATTTTCCCGTTTATAATAGCTTTCCTTACATTTTCAGTGGTACTTAAAACCCTAGGAGGACGGACAAATGTCGTCTCGCTCACTTCTAAACTTTTATCTGCATTTCTCTCTCTTTCTATTTCATCTTTAGTCACTTTTTGAATGATACCTCTCCTTTCTGTAGTTGGAAATCTGTTACCAAAGTTAAAATCTACTAAATCTTTGTCAATGGCTATACTTTTAGATTCTAAATCCTTCTGCGAACGTTTTTCTAGTACAAGTTTACTGCCTCTCCGTGAAGCTAAAAGTCTACCTATAGCTTCTATTTGTCGTTCTTCTGCCTCCAACGTTTTCAAATCTGACATCTTTTCTCCTGTAGTTTTAGCATCTTCTATATCCAAAACTTCTATGGGACTTGTAAAATCATCTAACTTATCGTCTATTCCTTTGAGATTTTCACTCTTTTCTTCGTCTTTTATATTGTCCGGTATTATTGTTTCAACTTCTGATGTGTTTTTGATAATTTCTTTTTCTTCTACTACAGTATCTATTTTTATTTCTACTTTAGGTGTAGTAGTACTGGTAGTTGTAGTCGTGGTAGTATAAGGGTTAACACCAATATTGAATAGATCTCCATTGGTAATGTTTCTAGTTTTCTCATACCTATGGTTTCTGCCTTCTACGACGTCTTTGTCTTTGGGTTTTTCTGTAGCTTTGTTAAAGTCTGGTGGTGGTTGAGGTCTGGGGGGCACGATGGGGGAACGGGGGTATGCCTCGGTGGTTGTGGGTTTGGTCTCGTTGTATGTGAAGTATGTCATGTTAGGTGGTGGTCCTTTGTGGAGGTATGCTACAGGCCAATATCTGGAAGTAAATAATGTTTTGATACATTAGTTCCGATACTGTAAAAATCTAAAAAAAAACCTTAATGAATTTTACAGGGGGTGATAATATCACCGCCATTTTGTAAGTGGAAGAGCCGTGCTTCTCCATTGGAGTGACAGATACAGTATCTTTAGTGTGAAGCAGCACCTGAGCAATTTGTCGGCGAGTAATTGAGTGAGGGTACCAGAGACCCAACTGGGGGGAAAAGAGGATCATAACCCTTAACAAGCTAATGGCAAAATAGTTGCCACCTGTTTTTGAACCTTATCCGTCATAACATAAGAGCGAAAACCAATGAAATTTTTCATTGACTTATATCCTATTAAGTGTTAAATTTGGTAGCTTATAATTCCACTCGTATTGTGTATTTCATTAAGAAACAGTACTAAACTGTCATCCACTTAGATTATGAGTATGCAACGACCGTAACTTGCAAGTTTTTGTCAGAAGTTTACCAGTAGGCCTAACATGCGCACCGCGACAAAATTTTGTCGACTCTATTTCGCGAGAGCGCATCCTTCTATCCCGCTCATCTCTCAGACAGGTGAGCGAGACGCAACTTGCGCCGACACAATACGAGTGTCGACAAAATTATCTCGAGGCGCGCATGTTAGCCCGGCTGGAGATCTCATAAATTTCTTATACCTGGGTGCTCCTAACCCGCCAGCGGAGTGAGGATCCTGGTCATGACCAGTTACAGGGACCCAGGTGCCTGGCCCTGGGGGGCCATAGTTGTGGCGGTACTTGATGTAGGGCCGACTCGCTGTTGGCACTCTGGTATAACCTGAGAAGTAGAATGAAGTGAGAAGATGGTCTCAGGAAAATTACACAGAGGAACCTTTGTTCCTCTGAAAGAAGAGAAGAGTAGTAAAAGACAGAGAGACATTAATATCTCTGTACTTAGCATTACTTGGACTATGAATTAAAATCTACAGTATTTTGTGGCTGCGACCATCTTGAATTTAAATTGTATAAAGTTTCATCTACTTAACTACACAAATAAACAAACAAACATATATTTGTGAAACAGATATTTGCGTTGGGTCTGGGTGTTTGTAGTTCCTTCGTTGTTTCTGGTTTCCATAGTCAAAGGTAAAACCTTAGTATGGGACCAGGATAATGTATGTGATGTTGTCTCAATTTATTTATTTATTCATTTAACTTCGTACGACCCAAAAGCCTCATACGAGGCAAAAACTATTGATTTTATGTTGTTTCTGCTGTCTGGGCCTTACGACGTTAAGGCATTTTATTTGATACCAATATTGAGCTGCAATTAATGCTCATTATCTTAATTACGAACAGTCTTTATGTCTATTAAAATTAAGATTCAAGTAACGTCTCTGCGTGCGGCAGTTATTGGCTGTTAAACTGATATGCAACATACCTGGCAAAGGATTTCCATATTTATCATAATACGCTCGCGGTCCATTCTTGTACAAATCGTCCCAGTACTTTCTTTCTGACTCGGAAGTATAAGGTCCTATGGGAGGTCGGTCTCTGTCGTCGTATCGGTTCGGAGGACGCTCCTGGTAAGGTCTGCTTGGAGGGCGACGGTGCTCATCTATTGACAATAGGGTATTTTAGCTCCAAAATCCCAAGCTGGGTTACTCGCCGGGGAAAACTCGCCCAAAAAAAACTTGCGTTTCAAGATTTTTTGGCCGGTCACTGTTTTAACCTAACCGTGCCAATATTTTTGTGATGATAATACCACAAAATAATTACACACAGAAAGGAGGCTGCCCACTAAGAGCTAAAAGCGTGTCATGTACTCACGCACTAACGGGGAAATACGCCTTTGCGACACATTACTCCTAGGCCATATGCCATAAGATTGTCAAACCTGTCGAGGTCTGGTATAGGCCGCGCGCTTGGTACTCATGCCAGGCAAACAACCCTAGCATTATGTCAACGAACTATTTAAATTCAAAATACCGACTGAGTCTAACTTCTGTGTGTAATTATTTTGTGATAATACTGTCTAAACTCTACAAAAACAAAACATATTGGTGAAGTTAGGTTAGAGCAGTGACTAGCAAAAAAATCTTGAAATTGTCGTGCGAGTTTTTTCGGGCGAGTTTTTCCCTAACCTCCCAAGCTTGGATATATTTTTTTATTAATTATCATTACAATTTTTTAAATTCTTATTCTCAACACCTTCATCGTAATAAATAAGTTACCTCTACTGTTTTGTCCCTGTGAAGGATGAGGGATATTGTGTTGATGATATGGGTAGTATTTCTCACTGCAAGGTCGCCATTGATCTTGATTTGTTCCTACATAACACCTGAAAAAAAATGTTTAGTCTGTCACTAGGTGATAGATAATAAATACCTAATTAAGCCCTATTTAGGTAAAAAGGTATCTACGATAATCTTTGTAGACAGTTAAATCTAGATTGGGATTTCATCAACTTCAATAAAATGTAAATGAATATAAACATGTTTGGTAAAAAAGTTATTTAAGCTACTATATGCATATTATTCTTTGCTGTATGGCGAATTGTATGCCCCTCATAGATAGTAGCTAAATCTAGAACAAAATATTTACATTCTTTGTTCGTCAAAAAAGCTTCTTATTTAGATGATGTCATTATAATTTCATAGATTTCTCAAGACATTAAAAATACTTTGCGATTCATGAACGTTTGTAATAAAATGGCAAACCATGGTGTTAGGAATCCTTCGCTATAACCACAGCGATGTGTTGGAGCACAGCAGTAATCCCAGGAACCTAAAATCAAAATAACCGTGCATCATGTTATTTATTCAAGATACTTGAAGCTTGATCTAAATTCATATTAACAGAATAAAGAGAAAGTAAAGTTTATCTGCCGTGGCTAACCAATTTGACCACAGTTTGCATAATTTTGGTACAGAAATAGATAACAGGCTTTGGATGATTAATAAAAGTTGACGCGGAACATACTAATAGTGAAAATAATGCTAACACCACTGCAGAATTATTTTTTCTGTTGGTATTGTTTTGTTACTTTGGTAGATATATACATTTTTACTTGTTTGAAATAAATTTCGAAGATTTAGCGCTCTTTTCTTCATCCCAACGAACTACATTCAATAATTAACAAATGGTTAAAAATATATAAAAAATGTCCTTTGGTAGAAATCGCGTTAAGCGATAAAACATCAAATTAAGACCACTTTGTAACAAAGTCGAAACCTCGTCACGTTTCGTCAATAGTAAGTGTTATAATGTTACTTTATATTTAACTAGTGGCCCGCCCTCACTTCGCTTCGGGAACGTAATTCAGAAATGAGCCAATAGATGGCGCTGTGTCAATTACATCGCGCAACCGTTTCGTGTTTTCGGTTTACCTATAAGCCTTGTCGTTGTCTATAGAAGTTATCTCTTTATAAAGAGTATAGATATTGTACTTACCAACTTCGCCCCCTTCTGGCTCGCAAGCCCAATGGCCAGCAACCTGGTTCTGGACGCAGTGGTGCCAGCTCTGCAGGGAAACCCTGACACCGTATAGTGGCGCCAGGATACCGCTACTGAAATAGTACGAATATAAATCGCAAGTCATACACCAAAATTTGTAAAACAAACAAAAAGGAAAAAACGAACTTGAATCGTGAGTATGGCCTAATCCCATCATCATATTAAACTGTGGGAGAAGCCATGCTCGGCATGAATGCGCCGGCTCGACCGGGAGTGATACCACTGCCTCACACGAAAAACCGGCGGTGAAGCAGCTCCTGTGCTGTGTTTCGCCGAGTGAGTGAGGGTACCGGATGCCCATCGGGGGGGAAGGGGATAAAAGGTTAGCAGCGCACTTGTTGCATCTATTCATGGGCGGCGGCAATTGCTTACCACCAGGTGATCCGCCTGCTCGTCTGCTACCTATCACATAAAAAAAACATAGTAGCGATATGCCCTGATTTTTTACTGTGTTTTTTACTGTGGCTACATATCGGAAACCAAATCATTTATGCCAAATAATGGTTTTACAGCGATTAAGATGGTGGAAAGAAAATTACAAATCGTGATAAAGTTTGAGATGATTAAAATGCATAATATGAACCAAATGTTTCGTGTATGATTCATTATTATTAATGAAACTGTGCGAGTTAAAGGAAATTGTTGTAAATTAGTTATGAAACATTTTGTCATGTTTGTTTATGTATGAATGTGTTTTATGTCGTCTTACACCATGAAAATGGATGTGAAAATCTACTACAAGTTATTTGAAGTAAAAAAACTTTAAAAGAAGTTAAGAACCTGGAAGAAAACAAAACTTATTAATTAGTTAGTGGCAATTAAAAAACGTTAACCTGAAAAATAAAATCACATTTACATTGAAATATTTAGTAAATTTTATGCTATAAGGAGATTTTTCTTCAAAACATAAATCTGCCAACCGTATAAAAACTCGTAGGTATTTAATTAGAAAAAATAATTTAAAAACGTTTTTTACATCTAAGGGTGCGTTTCCACAGAAGCGGAGAAGCGTGGAGTTGAGCGGAGACTTATAAAAATGTACCAATCACATTGATTATCAGAGATGAGATATTGTGTATTTGAGCAACGTGATTGGTCAATTTTTACAAGTCTCCGTACAATATCACGCATCTCCGCTTTTGTGGAAAGCGCACCCATAATGTTACCTTTTGAGATATCCATACTAATATTATAAATGCGAAAGTAACTCTGTCTGTCTGTCTGTCTGCTACTCTTTCACGCCAAAACTACTCAACGGATTTAAATGAAATTTGGTATACAGATAATCTAGACCCTGAGAAAGGACATAGGCTACTTTTTAGTGCAAAAAAGGGGTTATAAGGGGTTGAAAGGGGGGTAAAAATTTACTTTTCCACGCGGACGGAGTCGCGGGCGGCCGCTAGTTTAAAATAAATAAAGAAATATAAGTAATATAAAATAATTACACTCACTTGGTTCATTATCTTCTCTATCACCATAACCAGGTTTAGGCCCAGGGCTACCCGGATGAGGTCTATCCCCTGGCCTATACCCGGGTTCCGGCTGCGGAGGCGGAAAACCCGGTTTGAACCCTGAATCCGAATAACCAGGCGACTGAGACGGTCTAAACCCAGGTTTAAATCCAGGCCCGTAACTAGGCCCACTTGGTTCCGCTGGCCGGTAATCCGGTTTCGGTAAATAACCAGGCCCACTTGGTTCCGAAGGTCTGTAACCTGGTTTCGGTAAATAACCGGGTCCACTTGGTTCCGAAGGTCTGTAACCTGGTTTCGGTAAATAACCGGGTCCGCTCGGTTCCGAAGGTCTGTAACCTGGTTGGTAACCCGGTTTTGGTAGGTAACCTGGAGAGCTAGGTTCGGGCGGTGGGTAGGCGGGTTTGAATCCAGGTCCCGCTTGGTTCGGGACCGGTTGGTTCGTGGTAACCAGGGCCGGATGGGTAACCCGGTTTGTAGCTGGGTCCACTAGGGCCTGTACCAGGTAGATATGGTTCTGTGGGGAAATTAAATATGGATATTATAATCACATTGTTTTTATGGGAATGGGAGACAAACAACTTTTTTATATGTTTTTTTTTCTTTTTTTTTATGTGATAGGTAGCAGACGAGCAGGCGGATCACCTGATGGTAAGCAATTGCCGCCGTCCATGGACACCTGCAACACCAGTGGAGTTACAAGTGCGCCGCCAACCTTTTATCCCCTTCCCCCCGGGTGGGCCTCCGGTACCCTCACTCACTCGGCGAAGCACAGCACTAAGACATTTAACAGATTAAGTAAGAAAATCTGGATGACCTCACTCTGCCTGATGGTATGATGGTACTCCGCCTATAGAAACTTCTGCCACGCTACTATCGACCTGATTTCAAGTACTTTAAGACCCAAAATTACCTGCAGCTGGAGGTCCAGAGGGGTACCCACTGGGGCCGCTTGGGGCTGACCCGGGGTACGGGTCATCTGGTACATGGAGTATGGGTCGAGGTATTTCATGAGATGGTTCACTGAAAAAGAGACTGTATGTAAAGGGCAGGAAGAGTGGCTTTTTAATATCTGTAACACAAGTGCTTAAGCTACTTAGTACAGAGTCGGGTCAATGTATAAAATCTTGTTATAATCTTCATCATTTCAGCCAATAGACGTCCACGGCTGGACTTGGCCTCCCCCAACGTTTTCCACACATATCTGTCCTGTGCCTGTTTTATTTTGACGTATCTTGTCATAATTGCTAAGTTACCATAGAGAAAGTATCTAATAGAGCGGCTAAGCGCGTATCACCGTACCTATACCGGACAGATATCTATATATTCCGGCCAAATGAAAAATAACTACAAAATGGCGGTGACTGAAGATTACTTCAGTGCGGTAGCCTGTTGTCTCTTACTAGATACGACTGAATTTGGTTGGTTATTACGGTGGTAAAAATACGATAAAAAATCGCATTTAATTACCATGGGTTACTATCGCAACTAGCTATGCTGGGCGCAGTTCGCAACTGACACAACTGAGCCCATAAAAAAAAAGTGGAAACTCTGACAAAGACAAAATCATCATGATTCTGTCTCTTTTACTCGCGATTTCTGTATATAGTTGTTCCGTTTACACGAATATTATTATTTGCGTGTCCTCTCTATTGGATACTTTCTCTAAGTAAGTTACGTACAAAACGACCAATGTCGTCAAATTAGACATGCCGGGCTAAGATGCGCACCACGAGATAATTTTGTCGACACTCGTATTGCGTCGGAGCAAGTTGCTTCTCGCTCACCTGACTGAGCGATGAACGGGATAGAAGGATGCGCTCTCGCGAACGAGAGTCGACAAAATTTTGTCGCAGTGCGCATCTTAACCCGACTGACGTCAACGTAACGCCATCTATCGGATTTTGCATTTGCAAAAACCCTCATTGGGCCTAATATTAAACTTACTCATAACCACTCTTCCCATGGATCTTCCTCCAGCACTGCCCGTTGAACAAATCAAAGGCAAACAACCAGTCATCCCCCGAGTGTTGGTAGTCCACCCCCCTTTGAAGGTCGAAGAGCCGGATTTCTGATAGCAGGCAGTTGTCGACCCCTGGAGATGCGTTGTTGCTGAAAGGAAGAAAAAATTCGTCCTTATCTGATGTAGGAACTGTTCTATGGCGCTACCATGGGTTGACATCTAAAACTGTAAAGTAAAGTAAAGTATCAGCCTATATACTGTCCCACTGCAGGGCAAAGGCATCCCTCATAGAAATCAAGTTATCGCTACTATGATGGGATTAGGCTTAATCACCACGCTTGCCTAATGCGGATTGGTGATCACAAACCCGAGCTATGTTCGAAAAATTCGAAACATACTTTTGCTCGACCCGGGAATCGAACCCGGGACCCCGAGATCACGGCCCGGTACTTAAACCACTAGACCAACAGGGCGTTATCTAAAACTGACATAACGTAAACTATTGCTCTGTCTCTTTCAAATGCATCACAATGAAGGAGACAAAGCCATAGCTTTCGATAGCGAGGATAGTATTTCAAACTCATGGTAAGGCTACTGTTGCGTTTGTTATGTGTTGTCTAAAATGTGTCGTTTTTTGTATGATGCGATATGTGGCAGACGAGCAGACGGATCACCTGATGGCAAGCAAATAGACACCTGCATCACCAGTAGAGTCACAAGTACGCTGCCAACTTTTAACCCACTTTCCCCAATTGGGCCTGTGCTCTCACTCACTCGACGAAACACAGCGCAGGCTCTGCTTCACGCCGGATTGTGAGGCCGTGGTATCACTCCGACCGGCCCTTTCATGCCGAAGCGTGACTCTACTGGCGTAGGTTGCAGGTGTATGGACTGCGGTAATCGTTTACTATCAGGTGATCCGTCTGCTCGTCTGCCACCTATAAAAAAAATACTACTTACTTGTAAGAGAAACTGAGGCATCTGAAAGGAGCCTCAGTGCAGGCCGCCCCGCAGGCCTCCTCGTTGAGCACGTGCTCGGCCCCTCACGGCGGCCGCTAACGGCGGCCCCTCACGGCGGCCCCCCTATTTATTTAAGTACTACTCACTTGTAAGAGAAGCTGAGGCATCTAAAAGGGGCCTCAGTGCAGGCCGCCCCACAGGCCTCCTCGTCGGGCACGCGCGCTTGGCCCCTCACGGCGGCTCCTATCAGCTTGCCGAGCGAACGAGCCAGGACAGACAGACGGACAGACAGACGGGCAGACAAACGGACAGACAGACAGACAGACAGACGGACAGACAGACAGACAGACAGACAGACGGATAGACTGACGGACAGACAGACGGACAGACAGACAGACAGACGGATAGACTGACGGACAGACGGACATATACGGACAGACATGATGAAACTATAAGGGTTTCTAGTAGACTATGGAACCCTAAAAATGTACTACTCACTTCTATGATGATTCTTGATTTCTATGATGGCGGCCTTTACCCTGCAGTGGGATAGTATATAGGCTGTTTTTCTTTTTTTTACTACTCACTTGTAAGAGAACCTGAGGCATCTAAAAGGGGCCTCAGTGCAAGCCGCCCCGCAGGCCTCCTCGTCGGGCACGCGCGCTTATCCCCTCACGGCGTCCGCTAACGGCGGCCCCTCACGGCGGCCCCCCTATTTATTTAAGTACTACTCACTTGTAAGAGAAGCTGAGGCATCTGAAAGGGGCCTCAGTGCAAGCCGCCCCGCAGGCCTCCTCGTCGGGCACGCGCGCTTGGCCCCTCACGGCGGCGCCTAACATCTTGGCTACGGCGGAGAACGAGCCAGGACAGACAGACGGGCAGACAGACGGGCAGACAGACGGACAGACAGACGGACAGACAGACGGACATATACGGACAGACATGATGAAACTATAAGGGTTCCCAGTAGACTACGGAACCCTAAAAATGTACTACTCACTTCTATGATGATTCTTGATTTCTATGATGGCGGCCTTTGCCCTGCAGTGAGATAGTTTAAAGGCTGTTTTTTTTAACTACTTACTTGTAAGAGAAGCTGAGGCATCTGAAAGGGGCCTCAGTGCAGGCCGCCCCACAGGCCTCCTCGTCGGGCACGCGCGCTTGGCCCCTCACGGCGACTCCTCACGGCGGCCGCTAACGGCGGCCCCCCTATTTATTTAAGTACTACTCACTTGTAAGAGAAGCTGAGGCATCTGAAAGGGGCCTCAGTGCAGGCCGCCCCGCAGGCCTCCTCGTCGGGCACGCGCGCTTGGCCCCTCACGGCATTCGCTAACGGCAGGCCCCTCACGGCGGTCCCCCAATTTATTTAAGTACTACTCACTTGTAAGAGAAGCTGAGGCATCTGAAAGGGGCCTCAGTGCAGGCCGCCCTGCAGGCCTCCTCGTTGGGCACGCGCCGCTTGGCCCCTCACGGCGGTCGCTAACGGTGGCCCCTCACGGCGGCCCCCCTATTTAATTAAGTACTACTCATTGTAAGAGAAGCTGAGGCATCTGAAAGGGGCCTCAGTGCAGGGCACCCCCAGGCCTCCTCGTCGGGCACGCGCGCTTGGCCCCTCACGGCGGCCCCAATCAGCTTGCCAAGCGAACGAGCCAGGACAGACAGACGGGCAGACAGACGGACAGACAGACGGACAGACAGACGGACAGACAGACGGACAGACGGATAGACTGACGGACAGACGGACATATACGGACAGACATGATGAAACTATAAGGGTTTCTAGTAGACTATGGAACCCTAAAAATGTACTACTCACTTCTATGATGATTCTTGATTTCTATGATATCGGCCTTTGCCCTGCAGTGGGATAGTAAGTATATAGGCTGATACTTTACTTTTTTTTTACTACTCACTTGTAAGAGAAGCTGAGGCATCTGAAAGGGGGCCTCAGTGCAGGCCGCCCCGCAGGCCTCCTCGTCGGGCACGTGCTCGGCCCCTCACGGCGGCCCCTCACGACGGGCGGCCCCTCACGACGGGCGGCCCCTCACGACGGCCCCCCTATTTATTTAAGTACTACTCACTTGTAAGAGAAGCTGAGGCATCTGAAAGGGGCCTCAGTGCAGGCCGCCCCGCAGGCCTCCTCGTCGGGCACGCGCGCTTGGCCCCTCACGGCGGCTCCTATCAGCTTGCCGAGCGAACGAGCCAGGACAGACAGACGGGCAGACAAACGGACAGACAGACGGACAGACAGACGGACAGACAGACGGACAGACTGACAGACGGATAGACTGACGGACAGACGGACAGACAGACGGACATATACGGACAGACATGATGAAACTATAAGGGTTTCTAGTAGACTACGGAATCCTAAAAATGTACTACTCACTTCTATGATGATTCTTGATTTCTATGATGGCGGCCTTTGCCCTGCAGTGGGATAGTATATAAGCTGTTTTTCTTTTTTTGCTACTCACTTGTAAGAGAAGCTGAGGCATCTGAAAGGGGCCTCAGTGCAGGCCGCCCCGCAGGCCTCCTCGTCGGGCACGCGCGCTTGGCCCCTCACGGCGGCGCCTATCAGCTTGGCTGCGTTGTCGTACTGGAGGTAGCATTCTGAAAGGTATTAGACGAAGACTTGATCTATCGGCCATAATTCAAATGTTGCGAAGAATAAAGTCTGATTTGCAATATTTTTAATTAGGAGATCCGACTTTCTGCTTCAAAAAATAAAGTCCTATTCGCAATAATAGTATGTTTAATATAAGTATAGGAAATCGGACTTTGTTCTTCAGAGGAAGCAATCATCATTTACAATGAATAAGATAGCGGCCAAACAACAAAGAAATAAAAAAATAAAAAGCAAAAATACTTTTTAAAACAAGCTTTTCTTTAAGAGACCAGGTTGACTGGTTTGATTGTCTGGCGCATTTTTTTTATTTTTAATATTTTTTTGCCTATTTTTAGATTTTTTTAATTTTTTTTTTGTAGTTGTTCCTACTTATCCCAAACATTTTTTTACTTTTTTTTATTAAAGTAGGTACTCACGAGTCTCCTTCTGATGTGTATCATCATACAGTGCAGGCTCGCACCCCCTCCCATAGTTCCCCCTGGCGTACAGCTCATGCCCAACAGTGGGCCGAAGTCCGTGGCCAGAATCCAGGGAGGTAGGGGGTGACGATGTGAGGATACAGTTCTCAATGTCATCCCCGATGGTTGGGGAGTCGTATCTGTAAAATACAATAAAATAAAAAAAATATAAATAAACTTTAAAAAAATATTACCTAAGTAGGTACTTTATTTCAACGTTTCATATAATGTTGGTTACGGTCATTTTGTATGGGAAATCGAAAAAAAAATCAGCGAATTTCTGAAAGTCATAGTAAAACAGCATGCACACTTCTAGATGGCGCGGTGGCGCCATCTAGTAATAACTAATGTACCTACAGTTCACTTTGATCGATCTTCGGCTACTCGCATCCAGCTCCTGCCAGCCCTCTTGCGCAAATCGTCACTCCATCTGGCCTGAGGTCGTCCTACACTACGTTTACCAAGACGCGGTCTCTTCTCCTGAACTCGTTTACCCCAACGGTTATCAGGTCTGCGGCAGATATAGACAGCCCACTGCCAACTCAGCTTACTATTCGGTGAAATGATGTAACTC
This sequence comes from Cnaphalocrocis medinalis, assembly GCA_014851415.1. Classification (NCBI taxonomy): domain Eukaryota; kingdom Metazoa; phylum Arthropoda; class Insecta; order Lepidoptera; family Crambidae; genus Cnaphalocrocis; species Cnaphalocrocis medinalis. Next base: position 4,281,816 of record CM026301.1, on the reverse strand, counting down.
ACCTAAAGCTAAACCCTCTACAGAAGAACGCATGGGCCCGGATGCACTCGGCCTCACACGCGCCCAGTCCGGTCACAGTGAGGGCCGCTCTCACTGCTGCCCCGTGCACCGCCGCCTCCGAACGGACATGCCAGAAGCATTCTAGAAGAATGAAGAGTAAGTAAAAACCTTTTTTTAATAGTTAGGACCAATGACATTTCACCTACAATGGACATAGCGCGCCATACAAAACCAAGCGCGAAGATGGCACATGCTAAAAATTTCATCTTATTATACTTCAACTGATCTGTGTATAAAGTGCTGTTAACAAACCTGCATGTGTAAACATCTTGACAATTAAAGCAGTAATGTAAAACTACGTGTCAATAGAAGCTGCACATGGTGATTTACGGAACAGTTCAGAGCAAGGAATACACGGAGCCACTCCATAGTTATCATTTATTTAAGTGTGCTTTTAAGCACAATTTTCAAGTTCCGTTCACAAGGCGCCGATGCGAAGTCCATTGTAGGTGGAATGTCATTGGTGAGGACAATCAAGATGACCTCACTCCGCCTGATGGTAAGCGGCCGTGCGATCCAAATATGAGGTTGACAGGCATAAAAAAACTAACTAAACTCTGATTCATAATCATGTAAAGTAAACTGACAGATGTCAATGTGTCATCTCCATACATCATTACCCAATTTGACACATGCAAAATGTCAAAGTGCAAAGAAACTTGTCATTTTCATCTGTCAGTTTACTTTACATGATTATGAATCAAAGTATAAGTATACTCTGGTTTTTAAACATTTGGAGTAAACTGACAGACGCATAAGACAAGTTTCTATACATTTTGACATTTTGCATCTGTCAAATTGAGTGATAATGTATGGGAATGACACACAGACATTTGTCAGTTTACGCCACATGATTAAAAACCAGAGTATAATTACTATTGAGCCTGTCATCCTCACCCTGAAGGCCAGCTGAGATGCCTTTTCACGCTCCGCCTAAAACCCAGGATTGTAAGAAGGAGGAAACACATGAACTGGAAGGGCATTCCATGATTTGATAGCTCGGGGCAGGAATGAGGAGTTAAATCTCTTGGTGCGTGGCAGACAATCACACCAATCAACCTGGTCTCAAACTAGGGCAATCACTGTACTATGGTGGTAAAACTTCCCGTAGCGTTATTTCCAAACCAGTACGACATCCAAATCTTCAAGAAACGAGCCTTTACCTTCTTAAAAGGCCGGCAACGCATCCGCACTCCTTCTGTTGTAGCTGTTGTCCATGGGCGGTGGTATTCACTTACCATCAGGTGACCCGCTTGCTCGTTTGCCTTCCTATACTATAAAAAAAATAGTATGGATAGATGACAAACCACTCTCAATCCAAGGCTTCTGGTTGATGGTAGCACAACCCTGGTCTTGCGGCATGGCGTACACATCAGAACCGCTGTCAGCTGACAACTCGAGGCCTCTGTACGGCCGCTCACTGAGGAAGCAGTTATCAGTTCCACGGGAGCTGGAGTACCTGGAAAATGATAGTATATTTTGCTTGTAACCATGGCTGCTATAATGCAGCCAAAATTTTAGGCTGTTTGTACAAAAAACCACACATCAGGTAACGAAACGAAATTCTCGGATCGGCGAGGTCACACGCGAGGTTGAAGAATACCTAAATGACAAGAATTTGTGTAAAATGATAAACTTCACTGCACACGTACGTTGTACGTTATGCATTATGAAATTTAAATTTAATTTAATTTAAAAAAAATGATATCAAATTTGAAAAGATTAAATTTTACTGAGTTTCTTGCTGATTCTTCTCAGTAGAAATTGACCTTCCGAATCAGCAGTAGATTATAAAATTTGACATTCAACGATGTTCTGTAAAGGACTTAAATTGAATAAAGAGATTATGACTTGATTCGATGTGACTCCGCGAAGCCTGTGAAGATCCCAGGAAGCTTCTGCGCTTCTGGGCTGGAGTTAGGCTGGCTAGAATAGCCAGGACACCACACATACAATGGACCAAATAGGAGTCTAAGTGCGGAGACAGGAGTCCACTTTACATTACACTAGTGGCCCGCCCTCACTTCGCTTCGAGAACGTAATTTAGCAATGAACCAATAGATTGCGCTGTGCTCAATTACATCGCGCAAGCGTTTCGTGTTTTCGGTTTACCTATAAGCCTTGTCGTTGTCTATAGAAGTCTAGACCTTAGAAGCATTAGGGCGGAAGTGGGTTTTGGCAACTTTACAGGACAGAGTAAAATAAAAAATCGATTTAATCGGCAAATATTTTAATAATTACAAACAATATACAAATGATGTCTTTGCAATTATTTAACCTAATAAGTAGCTTTCCTAGTTTTATAATTAAAATTTAAAAACAAAGTTTCTAAACAGTGAAAAATTAACTTTTTTTAAAAAAATTATGACATCCGCCTTTATGCCACAACAATAATTAATTATATTTGTTCAATCGATCAGTATGTGCCCATAAGGCTTTATGCCTCCAATTTTTGTAATTTAATGTAAGGTGTTTGTCTAAGTATAACGTTATGCCTAAAAAATAAATCAATATCTCTTAAAACTAAACAAGGCGAAATTGCAAATGCGACTTTATTGTGTTCATTTATCAACTAATTTTTTTGGCAAAAGGCGGATATCCTTACCAAAAAAACTATTTCAAAAGTAAATCCTCCTCATCTAAGCGTGTATTTCCCAGTTGGGCAAAGAGCTGTTGTCCGGGGTACACTTGGGCCATGATCCAGGATTGGGGGAGTCTGATAATTCTATCAACTGGTATCAACCGTCACACGACCATATTCCCTCTTTGTTGGACCTTTTGTTGGACCACCCATCCGGCGAAAAATATCACCAGAGCAAAGTCATCGTTCATTGGTAAACGCGCCTTCCATCGGCACCCGCGCTTTTAATGCCAGGCCAATCCTCGGGAACTTTAGTCAGTCGACTACTCCCTCCACTACACAAGCCAGACGATATTCTTGCCCATCACTGCAAAAGAAAAAGCCGAACTTTTGGGCACTTTTTGTGCATCAAACTCGACTTTGGATGATTCTGGGAACTAACCACCTACTGTACCATCCTGTGCGAGCTCAATGCCGAACGTCGAAAAGATTTTGTACGTAAGGCTCTCTTTTCTCTTGACATCCATAAGTCGAGTGGGCCGGATGGTGTCCCTCCATATTTGTACTGAGGTTATGTGCTCCGGAGTTGGCGTATCTTTTCTGGCTCTCATAATTCATTGGCGTAGTGCCGAGTAACTGAAGTCAGCTCTTGTCCACCCCATACCTAAAAAGGGCGATCGCTCAGACCCGTCCAATTATAGACCTATATCCAATACCTCAATCTTCTCTAAAGTAATGGAGTCCATAACGAACCGCCAGCTCCTGAAATACCTAGAGAAGAACCGCCTATTAAGCGACCGTCAGTACCTACGGCTTCCATAGTGGTCGTTCTGCTGGGGACCTCCTGGTACTTCTAACTCACCGGTGGGCGCAGGCGCTACAGAGTAAGGGTGAGGCTCTGGGTGTCAGTTGGGACATAACGAAAGTTTTTGATCGGGTATGGTACAAGGCTCTGCTCTCTAAACTTCCCTCATACGGTCTTCCAGAGAAATTATGCACGTGAGTCGCCAGTTTTTTTACTGGGCGCAGCTTTAAGGTCGTTGTCGACGGTTCTTGTTCAGACAATATGTAATGAAGCTCGTAAACGCTGGTGTCCCCCAGGGCTGTCTGCTATTCCAACGCTGTTCCTTCTGCATATTAATGATATATTGTCACAGAACAATATTCATTGCTATGCGAATGATAGCACTTGGAATGCACTATATATCCGGTATATATGCCGGACGTGCGAATATTTTTCTGGAAAACGTCATTGAGTACCGGAAGTCACTTGTGTTTGAAGTCGAAGACATATTAAATCTTGTTTCAAACTGGGGGCGTCTTCACTTAGTCAGTTTTAACCCCTCAAAAACACAAGTGTGTACATTAATTGCTAAAAGACGTCCCTTCAAAGTGGCAATAACTTTTCAAGGCATTTCCCTTAAGGTTCTATAGGGATTCTTGGCATTAACATTTCGAGCGATGTCACATTTGGCGGTCATCTGGAGAATAAAGCTAAAATAGCTTTAAATAACTAGGTGTTCTTAATAGAGCCGGTGAGTTTTTCACGCCGGCTCATCGACTTCAACTTTTTAAGGCACAAGTTCGGCACCATATGGAATACTGCTCCCATCTCTGGGCTGGAGCACCTCAGTACCAACTTCTTCCATTTGATCGCAAACAACGTAGGGCTGCTCGAATTGTCGCTGACCTAACTCTCTTCAGTCGGCTTGATCCTCTGGCTTTGCGGCGGGATATAGCTTCCCTATGTTTTCTTTATCACATTTATCACGGAAATGCTCCGAGGAATTGTTCAATCCACTTTCTGCGGTTGAATCCTTAATTACATCGAACGGCGGCTGTGTTGCAGCGGCCGTTATTCCATCTTCATCATCTTGATGGTTGGCGATCTAGCACTGTGTGTTTCTCGAGGAACCTCAGTTTTGAGGAATAGTTTAGCTGCGGCAGTATTTCCTGACGGTGATGACTTGGGGACCTTAAAGAGAAGAGCTTGCTCTTTCTTAAAAGGCTGGCAACGTCGTAGCGACCTCTCTGATCTCGCAGATCTTCAGGGGCAGCGGTGATTACTGACCAGCAGGTGACCCACTTGATCGTTTGCCACCTCTATCATAAAAAAAATTCAGGAAGGTAAAACAAAAATGCCGAAATGTAAACAAACAATGCGTGCAAATACCAAAGTGACAGAAAGCCAGACATAAGATCGCTTAATGACCAATCACAATGTATCTTATTACACTTAAACTGATTCAGTGTCAGTCATTGGACACGCCGTGATCAAGGGATAATGCCCGATGTCGCTCATTTTTGGCGCCATATTTCGAATAGTTCACATCCATAACGACTTATTTCTAAATAAGCCCACCAATCCATTTACAAAGTTACTAAAACAAAAGGCATAAAGTCGTATATCTGGATCCGATTAACATTATTCAAAGGAATCTAAGAGGCATAATGTCGAAAGTTTACTTATGACGAATATTTTAAAACACTGTTTGAACCATAAAGGCGTGACTCCTTTTACGTAGCCTTTGTGTAAATATTTTTTTTAAGCATAAGGGCCAAATTTTGAATCCGCCTTGAGAAAGTAGAGGCAATGTAGACGCAAAGAGATGGAAGTGTAAATTAGACCTTAAGGTTCTAATGATTTTAGAAAAGCTGTCAGAACCGACATTATGCACTAAATTATCTCAGCCCAGAAAAGGGATAGAAATACATCTCAAAGTGATATAGAAAGAGAAAGAAACGCTTATCATCGTTATCCAATAAAAACATTTTGCCCGATCTGCACATCCGCCCATATGCTTCTGAGGTCTAGAAGTTATCTCTTTATAAATAGTATAGAAGAAGATAGATTTACCACACATCAGGTTACCACGACCTGTGAAAATTCTTCAATAGATATTGAACCTCGTGTGTTTAACAGTAAGATGAGAGTTGAATGAAGAAATTTGACAGTTTTGTCTACTTTGATGTGTAGCTGTACGTAAATAATAATGTAATAGCAAGCCAGCCGGGCTAACATGCGCGCCACGAGATAATTTTGTCGACACTCGTATTGTGTCGGCGCAAGTTGCTTCTCGCTCACCTGACTGAGCGATGAGCGGTATAGAAGGATGCGCTTTCGCGAACGAGAGTCGACAAAATTTTGTCGCGGTGCGCA